>CM060960.1:19607148-19957148 GCA_030765055.1 Mantis religiosa | reverse complement strand
CACACACACACACACACACACACACACACACACACACACACACACAGTGCTTACGGATTACAGCTCCCTCGCCTATACAATTATTTTAAAATCCTGTACACGTGCACAGGTGGTCAAGGAATAATGTCTATCTTTATATCCTGAAATATGTCATTTACTGAATTAAGCCTGACTCTCTAATACCTAGAGTTTACTGTTTCAGGCCTTCTAAATCTAAGAAACCAATGTATTAACCTAAAAACCAAATATATTTATTGCTAAAGCTTTAAACTCAGCCATCTTTCGAGAATGCATAATGAAATACGAGGTCTCCAGGGCCGAGATCTGATACGTAACTTACAGATCGTGGTTAACCAATTACTCTTTTTAATACCTGAAAAAACCATAAAGAAGCAATAATAAATCAAAATTTATTTTCCATATTTTAATGGACATTAAGAAAAAATAATGAACTGAAATCTGAACAAATGAAGAGCTACATGTAAATTATATGTGCAAAGCCTCCTTAGCCATTCTTTTGTTAATGAATCAATTGAAGTAACACATGTCTTGGTAGTTAGGTTATTTGTTTATGTAGCCGAACTGAATCTTTCGATTTTTGATGGTTATTACTCGTATAAAGCAGTAAAATTTTATAAAAATTAGCGATATTGCTAATCGAGAAACTGCGGATCTAGCATGTGCATCCCCTTTACCAGCTAAGTCGAACGAAAGGTTTGTTGAAGCTTACGAAATTTTCCTAAATGTAATGCAACCTTCAGATAATTTATCAGATATGGCAATTACCTGATGAGACTTTTTATCTCTCACGTGAAGTTCCGAACTTTAATTGATTTCTATTCATTATTGCAGGGCTCCTACGAGTACAAAAGTTACAAGAAAGGCATTAGTGCGCCACCGTTTGAGAACGTTCCCTGTATGTGATGTAGGAAGATGTTTCATTTGCATTGCAGAGGTTGAATCTGCAGGAAGACGTTGTGTAGTGGCGAGGTCGAACGGCTCACGTCAAGGAAATGCCCTTTATAATTAATAGAGATGTAGGGCCTTGCCGCAAGGCTTTACCAAGGCTGCGATAGCAACAAAACAAGGCGGGTGAAAGGCAAAAAGAAAGTCTAAAGTCCGGATAAACAGAAAGGGATAAAAGCATGAGAAATAAGAAACGAAAATTAGGATCTATCAAAACTTTCCCTACACAGGACTAGGGTGTAAGAACAATTAATTTCTATCAATTAACCTAACAGTGGTACAAACTATGAAGTCTTCGACTTAAATATTTACAGAATAGTAACTCATTACATTGTATCTGAGAACTCCTAATTGGTTTACCGGGAAAACACGAGTCATTTGGAGAATTTGATGTTATACTGACATGTTGCCATTGGTAGTTCAATGAATAAGAGACACTGGACGGAGACAGGGAGCTCCGTGGTTCAAATCCCGTCTATGGCATTTAATTGTTCAGTCTGACACTGCCTTTCCAAATTAGAATCACTCTTTAACCAACGTGTCGTGTCAAAAATATTCCAATTACATTAAACGAACTGAATTTTGAATAAACACAGTCGGACATTGTCACACCAAGCCAATTTTGCCTTCTGCTCAGTGTCGCCAACTGTATACCCCCAATTTTTTTTTAATTTACGTACTCCAAAGTTAAGTCGTAGAGGACGATGAATGAAATGACGTACAAATGAATACAAGATACATAGTTGTACATATAAACGGTACATTCACAAAATAATAACACTGCCTGCATTTGGCGCTAGTAATGGCAAATCTTGTAAGCTTCTAACAATGAAAAATAAGAGCATATAATGTTTTAGTTAATTGATGGAAATTAATCATTTCTTCACACTAGCCGTATATACGCTAAGGTTTTTGATAGGGTCAACATGAAAAATTCAATACCATGGCCGGGATTTGAACCACGGATCTCCTGGTTTCCGTACAGTCGCTCTAACCAATTGAGCTACCATGTCCAACGTGCCGTCCTATCATTAAATTCTCCATTTGACTCGTATATTTCCCCGATAAACCACTAGGGGCTCTCGCATCCGAGATACACCGTTTGTGGCGACTTACAATAGTAAGTACTTGAGTCCCAGGCTTCTCATTTACTCTTAATCCAGTCGCTCTAACCAATTGAGCTACCATGGCCAGCGTGCCGTCCTGACAAATGGAGAATTTAATGTCGAATTTAATTTAATGAAGAATTTAATTTAATACGAGTCAAATGGAGAATTTAATGTCAGGCACTCAATAATGTGACTGCCCCAAAATTATTTTGTTTGTTGTTAATTCAAATGTTGCTACTAATTATTGAATGACCTAGATATCTATCACTCGAGGTCTCAGTTTTCATGTAATAAAAGAAATATAATATGACGGTCACATATGTGACAATTCTTTGATTGAAATCTCCAATTCATTCATTCACAATAGCCACTTGTGAAAGCGAAAGATCGCTTCCACCATTCCAGTTAGGGGCAGGGGGCTGAAACCATGTTTTGTGGGTAGAAACATGGGAAGTCTATTGATACCTGGCTTTTCAGTTCAGGAATAATTGGATGGGAGAAGTCGAACCTCACCCCACCCATCATAAGTTCGTAACAGATGGCCGAGTACCTGCTTTTCTTTTCAACATATCTCTATTATTATTTAGGAATGGGACAAATGACGTATAACGGCAGAAGCATAAAGCATTTGTTTAAAATGGGTAGGTACTAACACAGTCGCGTGAATTAACTGTCCGATGTTTAATAACCAATTATGTAACACCAAAGAAGATCTGTAGGTACAACAGAATCTAGAGGTCGTTTTATCACATCACATGGCTTGAGTACTGTAGTTAACACAATACCAATTTATAAAGACAAATTTCCCTAAAATGCTTAAAGTTAACTCTTATAATCCAGTGTGTACAAAGTATATTCTCTTTTACTTTTCTGTGATGTGTTGCAAAGTTCAAGTACAAAAAAATACAATTAATAAGATCGCCAATTGAAAATATCATCATTTTTGGAAACTTTTCTGTTTACTCAACTCTTACATTTTTATATGAAATATTTGTTATCGGAAGATAATTGTAAGACAATTGCTAGAATATAAACACAATTCATATGCTAAAATATTCATGTACAGGGTCAAAAAGCATTAGTTAAGTAACATTTTGTCAAAAGTTAATTAGCAAGTTACTTATAAATTCACGTAAGCGTTATGATGATTTCAGTAATGCAGAAATCCAGGAAATCAAATGAAATGAGTGTGTGAGAGTGCAAATGAGTCACCCATGCTGCCAGATCTAATGTTTGCTACAGTAAATGCAGCGATAGGTATTATGTATAGATGAGCTATGTGACAACACTTGTGTACTTTAAACGAGCCTTCCATGTTTGTCATACTAGGAAGGCGAGCATACACCCTGAGGAGACAGCAAAGCTGATTACGTTACATATTCCTCTAGCTTGCCTTCTTGTCCTGGGCAAACAGTAGTTGGCTCGTCTACTAGGGATTTCTAGGAAGTTGCCACTTGTGGTAATGAGTCCCCAATTCAAAAACCAGTACATAGGGGGTGGAAGGAGCACAGCAGCACCAGTTCCTTACTCATAGTCCTTTATTGGACGTTCAGTCATATTGGACGATGAATGAAATGATGTTCAAATGAGTACATAGAGCTTAGAGTTACCAGACAATCATCTTTCAGGTTAAAGGAAAACCTCCAACGTTAAGTCATATGACAATGAATGAAATCATGTTCAAATGAGTACAGCGTACATAGAGCTTAGAGTTCCCAGACATTCATCTTTTAGGATAAGGTAAAACCTCCAACGTTAAGTCATATCGGGCGATGAATGAAATGATGTTCAAACGAGTACACGGTACATAGAGCTTTGAGTTACCAGATATTCATCTTTCAGGATAAGGAAAAAACCTCCAACGTTAATTCATATTGGACGATAAATGAAATGATGTTCAACTGAGTACACGGTACATAGAGCTTTGAGTTACCAGACATTCATCTTTCAGGATAAGGAAAAACCTCCAACGTTAATTCATATTGGACAATAAACGAAATGATGTTCAAATGAGTACAGGGTACATAGAGCTTAGAGTTACCAGACATTCATCCTTCAGGATAAGAGAAAAACTCCAACGTTAAGTCATATCGGACGATGAATGAAATGATGTTCAAATAAGTACAGGGTACATAGAGCTTAGAGCTACCAGACATTCATCCTTGAGAAAAAGAGAAAACCTCAAAAGTTAAGTCATATCGGACGATGAGTGAAATGATGTTCAAATGACTACAGGGAACATAGAGCTTACATTTACCAGACATTCATCTTTCAGGATAAGGAAAAACCTCCAACGTTGTCATATCAGATGATGAAAGAAATGATGTACAAATAAGTCCAGGATACATACAGCTTAGAGTTACCAGACATACATCTTTCAGGATAAGGGAAAACACCCATTATTAAGTCATATCGGACGATGAATGAAATGATGCGTAAATGAGTACAGCATACATAGAGCTTAGAGTTACCAGACGTTCATCTTTCAGGATAAGGGAAAACCTCCAGTGTTAAGTCATATCGGACGAAGAATGAAATGATGTTCAAATAAGTCCAGCATACATAGAGCTTAGAGTTACCAGTCATTCACCTTTCAGGATAAGGGAAAGCCCCGGAAAAAAAGATAATTCATCCTCACAGACACTCGCTTCTGCAACTCTTTTAATTCTGAAATTGATAACTGATCTATTGGTGACCATTTGCTTCGATACATGCATGCAATTACATGCCATTTTTATTCCCTCTTCAAACTGCCTAATTGTTTGTTGCACACTGATAGCTGAGACCCTAGTAAGTTACCCTTCTTCATTTCATTCACCAACGTTTACATGTGCCCAATAAGAGAATTGCGCCGGCCATGGTACGGGGCCTCCCCTACCAATCCAGTGATTAAGCGTTTTGTGGTGAGGGCGTCATGAGCACCGACCTATTGGAACTATATCTCATACAAACACGAGGGTGCTAGGAGGCAAGCCAGCATGACATGATTTGTCACATTAAATCAATAAGTTAAGTTAAATTAGAGATTAATTAGTTATTCGACTTTAAATATCTAACCGTACACCGGCCTAATTGAACTGGTCGATCAAATATTTGGAATAAATATATACATATCTCCTTTTAGGTGTAAAAATGTTAATATAAGTACATTTCACGTTGATTTTTTAGAAAAACCATAAGATGGCCTTGATCAATAGTTTTCTTTGCCTCTGCGCCTGCGCGTGGCGTAGGCTGGTTTAACAAATGAAGCCTGACAGCTTGAATAGAGATGGTATACTGGTGAGTGTCGACTGCATTAATCATTGCAGATGAGCTCTCCACCATTTGTTTTACAACAGTTCGCTGTCTTGTCACCAGGGAGTGGCGCTAGACGTGTAGAGTTCTTTGGAAGTTTAGTTTCTCGACCGGTTAACAAATACTTTTATACTTAAGAGTTAATTTAGCTACTACCACAAATTGGTTCCTGGAAGTAGCAAGCATTTTCCTTGTGCTAATTGCAGGAAACATTTAGCATCGACGTGTGCTTATATGTAGAAAAAGAGTTTCCACCGGAGAATAAATTTCCTTTTCTCTTTTTCTGGTTTTAACTCTTTTATTTCTACTGTCGGAAGGCAGTTTTGATAACCCATCGCAAGCTACTTTCTTTTTCATTTTCTTAGACCGCCATTATCCGTATCTCAAACATAAATTTCTCTCTCTAAGAAATGTCACTCTCCCTATAATTATCAAAATTGTTACTAAGTGCCTTTACCTTCGGCGCCGTATTAATTTCCCAGATATTTTAGCACGGAGTACAAAATACTGGCTGGTAATTGCAGACAGTAAGCCCTGAAATGTCTCGAAAGAGTTTTTTAATTGTTGCATATAACATTTTAAACATGTTCAAATAAGTACAGGGTCCTTAGAGCTTAGAGTTACCAAACATTCATATTTCAGGATAAGGGAAAGCCTCCAACGTTAAGTCATATCGGACGATGAATGAAATGATGTTCAAATGAGTACAGGGTACATAGAGCTTAGAGTTAACAGAGATTCATCTTTCAGGATAAGGGAAAGCCTCCAACGTCGAGTCATATCAGACGCTGAATGAAATGATGTTCAAATGAGTATAAGGTACATAGAGTTTAGAGTTACCAGACATTCGTCTTTCAGGATAAGAGAAAACCTCCAACGTTAAGTCATATCGGACGATGAATGAAATATTGTTCAAATGAGTACAGGGTACATAGAGCTTAGAGTTACCAGACATTCGTCTTTCAGGATAAGAGAAAACCTCCAACGTTAAGTCATATCACACTATGAATGAAATGATGTTCAAATGAGTACAGGGTACATAGAGCTTAGAGTGACCAGACATTCATCCTTCAGGATAAGGGAAAACCTCCAACGTTAAGTCATATCACACGATGAATGAAATGATGTTCAAATGAGTACAGGGTACATAGAGCTTAGAGTTACCAGACATTCATCCTTCAGGATAAGGGAAAACCTCCAACGTTAAGTCATATCGGACGATGAATGAAATGATGTTCAAATGAGTACAGAGTACATAGAGCTTACAGTTAGCAGACATTCAACTTTCAGGATAAGGAAAAACCTCCAACGTTAAGTCATATCGGACGATGAATGAAATGATGTTCAAATGAGTACAAGCTACATAGAACTCAGAGTTACCAGACATTCATCTTTCAGGATAAGGGAAAACCTCCAACGTTAAGTCATATCGGACGATGAATGAAATGATATTCAAGTGAGTACAGGGTACACAGAGCTTAGAGTTACCAGATATTCAACTTTCAGGATAAGGAAAAACCTCCAACGTTAAGTCATATCGGACGATGAATGAAATGATGTTCAAATGAGTACAGAGTACATAGAGCTTACAGTTAGCAGACATTCATATTTCAGGATAAGGGAAAACCTCCAGCGTTAAGTCATATCGGAGGATGAATGAAATGATGTTCAAATGAGTACAGATTACACAGAGCTTAGAACTACCAGACATTCATCTCTCAGAATATGGTAAAGCCTCCAACGTTGTCCTATCAGACGATGAATGAAGTGATGTTCAAATGAGTACAGGGTACATAGAGCTTAGAGTTACCAGACATTCATCTTTTAGGATAAGAGAAAACCTCCATCGTTAAGTCATATCGGACGATTAATGAAATGATGTTCAAATGAGTACAGGGTCAATAGAGCTTAGAGTTACCGGTCATTCATCTTTCAAGACATGAGAAAACCTCCAACGTTAAGTCATATCGGACGACGAATGAAATGATGTTCAAATGAGTACAGGGTACACAGAGCTTAGAGCTACCAGACACTCATCTTTCAAGACATGAGAAAAGCTCCAACGTTAAGTCATATCAGACGATGAATGAAATGATGTTCAAATGAGTACAGGGCACACAGAGCTTAGAGCTACCAGACACTCATCTTTAAAGATAAGAGAAAACCTCCAACGTTAAGTAATATCGGACGATGAATGAAATGATGTTCAAATGAGTACAGAGTACATAGAGCTTAGAGTTACCAGACATACATCTTTAAAGATAAGAGAAAACCTCCAACGTTAAGTCATATCGGACGATGAATGAAATGATGTTCAAATGAGTACAGGGTACATAGAGCTTAGAGTTACCAGACATACATCTTTAAAGATAAGAGAAAACCTCCAACGTTAAGTAATATCGGACGATGAATGAAATGATGTTCAAATGAGTACAGGGCACATAGAGCTTAGAGTTACCAGACATACATCTTTAAAGATAAGAGAAAACCTCCAACGTTAAGTAATATCGGACGATGAATGAAATGATGTTCAAATGAGTACAGGGCACACAGAGCTTAGAGCTACCAGACACTCATCTTTCAAGACATGAGGAAACCTCCAACGTTAAGTCATATCGGACGATGAATGAAATGATGTTCAAATGAGTACAGGGCACATAGAGTTTAGAGTTACCAGACACTCATCTTTCAAGATAAGAGAAAACCTCCGAGGTTGTCATTTCGGACGATGGATGAAATGATGTTCAAATGAATCCAGGGTCCATAGAGCGTATTATGTTTAGATTATATTTGACATTTATGCAGTTAAGAGACAATTGAAGCTCTTAAGATCTGAGCGCTGATATTATTTGCATCACTCAGCGCTTTCAAAAGTCGAGTTACGTTCAAATATTTAGATCTTTATTTGGGTAGAGGCGTATCTAACGAATGACTATTCTGTATGCTGAAGACAGCACTCGAGATATCAAATTCCTAATTTAACTGTCAGGAAGAATAATTGACGGTACGCTAAATTTTGGTTCAGATGAGGTAGAAAAACCACAACGCCGGACAGCAAAGATCTCAATGCACAATATTGACTAAATTGAACTATTTTTCCAGGCGGATGCCTGAGGTTTTACCTCCCTGACCCTGCTGGAGTTGAAATATTTCAATTAACCACCCGGAGCGGTCACCTCGGAGCACAGAACAAAGACAAAAAACCGCTCGTAGCCCCCTCTACTCTCCAGGGACCATTACGTCGCATAGTAGCAGTGGCGGCTAGTTTAATTTTTCTGTGTCACCAGAGAAACAAAATTATAATTCCACAACAAATTCTAAACCTTAAGGTAATTTTTAGACACCAAAGAGTGTGTAAGAACAATCTGTGTATACATTCGTGGACTTTAAGAGAGCTTATGATTCGGTTTGGTCGTGAATCGCTATCTGATATATTGAGAGAACAAGGTTTAGACGTAAAACTCTTGTACTTATTAGACAGGCACTACATTAAATTTATGAGGGGCATTTTCGTATCTTTCGAAGTCAAAATAGGAGTACGACAAGGAGAAGGTCTTTTTCCACTACTTTTTAATTATTCTCTTGAAAATGTAATACAAGAATGGCGCTAACAGAAAATAATCAAAATTAATCAACCAATCATATTAGGTAGAGGAAAATTAAGGATAGATTGCCTTGCGTATGTGGACGATGTCACAGTCTTACCCCGGGACATCAAAACAGATCAAAAATAGATTGACTTATTAAAAGAAACTGCAGAGAAATTCAATCTTCAGATGTCTTTCGAAAAAATTGAATACATTTCGTGCAAAAGACAAGCACTAGAAACCATTAAAACCAAATTGGAAAAATTGAAATATCTTGGGGAAATAATTCTGGAAAATGGAATCGGAACTAAAGTAAACAAAAGCAGGAGCCAGAAAATGGAAACACCATATCGACCTCAAGTGATAATGGACCGGGTTATTAGCTAAATATAAAAGTACATCCGAAAATGTTTATGGAATACACACAGCTTCTTTTATTTTCAATAAACCAAAGCATTAGAAAGTACAAAGATATTCCACTCCATGCCAAAGTCTTCAAAAACACTTCACTTACCTACCATATTTTATTAAATAACGTTTATCATTTGTTATCAAAACTGAAATTGTTTTATATAGCATGATGGTATTACCATTCGAAGATTAGACACGAAATTAATTTATGAATGCATTATAAACTACAAATATTAGACCACAGACAAGTATTCTCAAATACTGAAGAATCCTTGGGTATTTTCTTTATAATTTGTGTTTGTGAATGTGAATTGAATTGACACAAAATTAATTGAGTTCCTTTGTGATTGACACCTCGACAGGATTAATTATATTACACACAGATTCCTGTCAATTCACATACTCGAAAGAGGAGCTTATTCAGCGTGTTTTTCCGGACATAATGCAGCAGTACACTAACCATAATTGGCTGAGTAAACGAGCAATAGATCTCAATGCGACCATACAGAATTTGAAGCGATTAGAAGCAGAAGTTGCTAAGTCACTGTTTCAAAATTGTGCGGGAGCGCTGCCCAAAGTTATCAAAAATAATTTTAAATGCTGAAATACGAGGGTTCAATAAAGAATGATCATAATTTTTAAGTTCATAATTTTTGGCAAAAAGATTCAATCTTATTATATTCAGTTAGCTTAATGTGAAACAAACACGCCGTAGTAGTTTCATTGTTGGTACTCCTGGTTGCCGCCTGTGAGAACCAGGCAAGTTCACACATGTTCAGTATCGCCTACCGCTGCAATGGAGGTAACATGCAGTTAAAGTTGATGTTAGAGGAAGATCCGGAGTTTCTTCCAAACGTAATCACTGCTGCTGACACTTGGCTACATCATTTTGATCCTGAGAGCAAACAGCAAAGCTCATTGTGGAAAACTCCTTCATCACCAACCCCTAAAAAAGCAAAAGTGGTTGCTTCTGCTGGGAAAGTTATGGTCATCTCATTCTTTGATATTCATGGAATGGTTTATTAGCATGTTATACCTGCACACACATCTGTAACTGGACAATACTACAGGGATGTCCTGAAAACATTGCAAGTCCATATCAGGCGCAAAAGATCACATTTCCGTGAAGCAGGCTGGATGCTGCACCACGATAATGCGCGGCCGCATATTGCCAATGTTGCTGAATATCTGGCAAAAATCAACGTATATTGCATCCCTCGCCCTCTCTATAGTCCGGATTTAGCCCTATGTGACTTTTTTCTATTCCCTAACTTGAAGAAACGCCTTCGTGGGAGGCATTATCCATGATCAGAAGCAGTGGTGAAGGCTGCGGAGGCAATTTTGAAGGATCTCTCAAAAATGGTTTCCAGCATGTCTTTGAAGACTGACAGAAACACTGGGACAAGTGCATCGCATTCAGGAGAGACTATTTTGAGAAGGACCATCAAAATTATGGGGATAAGTAAAGGTAGTCAAAAAAAAAATTGTGATCATTCTTTATTGAACAGCACTCGTAGAAATACAAATGAAAGAATTTTATGTGATGGACATTTTATTATTTGGACTTAACATCTTTTAATTTAAAATGGATGAAAACTTTTAGGTCGCTTGACTTAACAGCTTCTGATGTTTTTCCATTATACAATATTATAATATTTAGTCATTGTTAAGCTATTACTTTATTTTTACCACTACAACTCTACTATGGACTAATCCAGTATGCAGTTCATGGATTAACATACATTGTCATCAAAACATCACTCCATCTACATCATCTTCTACATCACTTCCATATGTCATTGTGTCATAAAATGTGGTACGTTCTGACAGAGTGACATGTTCCAGCAGTGAACGAACATTGTAAAATTTTGCCTTCTTAATCTTCCGAAGACTATCTGGTATGTTTTTCACACTATCACATTCCTTGTGTAAGGCTTTCAACCTCTCTACTCTCCTCAAAAGAGACTGGTTACCATAAAGTACAGAAGACATTGTGTGACGAACTTCTGGTACACATCCTCTTTGGAAATACACACCCAGGATTAAAGTGAATTCAGACAGTGGCGGCTGGTGGGTGGCTGATCTTCATAACAAAATCTCTCTCAATTGAAAGTATTGCTAATGCTGACAATCGGTCCTGTGACATTGTGTTCCTAAGGAAAGTTTTTATTCTTTTTAAAGTTGAGAAACAGCATTCTGCTTCAGCGGTAGACATTGGCATAGTTAACAGTACTCGGAGGAGTTTGACATATTCGCTGAATGTAACGCATAAATTGTTTTCCTTATTGAAGTCCATCAAGCACAAAGCGCCGGACATTCCACGAAATTCCTCTCGACTGTAAATTAGAGTCAGTTCTCTACGAATTTTTGTTCCAATGATAAAAGGATAGAACTTTATTGTTTCTCTAAGGGAATCCTCTAGAAATGTCTTAGAAATTTTCTTGATGAAACAAAGTTGAGGCTACCAGATGTTACGTGAAGCTAAATCTGTCCTTTGCTTCTCTAAGAATGTCACATACTTCAAGAGCTTCTCTTCTTTTCATATCATAATCTTCTATTCTTCTCCTCTTAATTGCAGTTTCTTCGTGTTTCTCAATATCCACGCTATTTCTTACCTTTTGCACTTCCCCTTTAAATGCGTTTAGCTGGGCGATGGCAAATGTTGCATTGCAGTCTCGTTTCTGCAGCTGATTGTACAAAAAGTCCACATGTGGCATGATCTTGTAGAAGAAAGACAGCCAGAATACAAAATTATAATCTTTCAAAGTGGCCATAAACCCAGAAGCCTGAACAAGTGTGGCGTTGTTGTTTAACAGAACTCTCTTCTGAATAACCTCCATGCGTTTAATTAAATTCTCCCTGTGTTCGAAAAGCAGAGCACACAGAAGCTAAGCCTGAAGGTCACGCTATAGCCGTTGCTAAGAGTAGGAGGAGCTAGGTTTATAAACCTCCATTTAAGCAATGTATAAGAAGCCACTCCCATCTCTTCACCTTCCCGCAAACCCCTCAGAGAGCCAACATTTGGGTGAAATCTTAGGTTAACTCTTCGCTGCAAACCTGCGGCTCCTACAGCTAATCACTGTTTATTTCGACTTCTGCGGTTAAGGGCAGCTACAGACGATAAGCGTAATTGAAACATGTTTGTATATAAAACAATGCAAACAAGTACAGCTTTAGTGTGCAAAATGCACCTGTTGTATATTCAGTATCAGTGGGTGTAGCGCAAACCTGCAACCTTATGGAGGAACCGCCCCTGAATTCAGGAATACTTCTTACAAGGATATGGTCGAGGGCAACTTTGAAGTTAAAAACTTCAACAACTGGAGTGTCATCATGTTCCTCATTATCAGTCAGTGGACGTTTGACATGGACAACATCAATGGGTTTCTTCTGTAGTGAATCTTTGATCAGTTTCACCCATGTGCAAGGGACTAAGACTTTATCCATTGATCGTTCCTTCTTCTCAATATTACCAAAAATTCTGTCAATATGCATGAAAGAGTGCCCTGGTAATGGGAAGTACAAATAAACTTTCTGAAACAGCACTTGAGGAATGTTTAAAAACGTCTAATCCAAAATGTATCAACAACTGATATCAAAGAGCTTAGGTGGCACAGTGTATTTACACCACCAAACGGCTAATGCGGCAACTACTTGACTTAACAGCATCTAACTCGAAAAGGCTGACTTAACAACTTTTGTTTCTGAAATTGATGCCCATTCAACATGCCAGGGTCATAAGTTCGACCTATCATCTTCTGATCTGCAAATCTTGTAGCACTATTACAGAACTGGTATTCAGAGTGCTTATAAACTTATGACTTAACACCTTCTGAATCTGAATGATTCATTTTCTTCCCGGGGAGTTACGAGGTACGTCCAGAAAGTACGTTCTGTTTGGTAATAAAATTAAATTGTGTACAGATAGAGAAAAGTTATTTATTGCACAAAATTCTAAAACTCTTGAACTACTTTTCCATACAACTGCCGAAATTTTGCAGGCATGTCATAGCGAGGCACAAGTTTTTGTATACCTTCTTCATAGAAGTTTGCCGCCTGTGTCTTCATCCAGTTGGAAACATTTTCTTTCAGCTCTTCGTCATTGTTGAACTGTTGACCCCAAGGAAATATTTGAGATGCAAAAAACAGATGAAAGTCGCTAGGAGCGAGATCAGGGCTGTACGGGGGGTGGTCAAACACGTCCCAGCCAAATCCCTGTAGGATGTATTTCGTCGCATTTCCAGTGTGTGGTCGTGCGTTGTCGTGAAGAAACACAACAGCTTTTGACAGCATTCCTCGGTGCTTATTCTGTATTGCACGGCGCAATCCTAGCATTCAGAAAACGAATCATATATCTGATTTCACAAGTGGCGGGATTTTCAATCAACACCGACATTGTAAACAAGCACAACACAGCGTACGTGGTTGACAGCGATCTCACAATGGCGCACGTTTCTTCTCTTTGATACAGAGCGTATACCGCGCATGTGCGGAACTGCGATCACAGCGCTGCAGCAGAGATAAATTAAAACAGAGCTTACTTTCTGGACGCCGCTTGTATTTTAGCACAAATCAGTTGACAGGGTTATAAGCCAGGATGACGTAGTCAACTATCTCAGAGAGATTTTAAATTCATTAGAATTGCCTGAACTCCCAGCTCACAATTTAAATTTAAAAATAAGATCAGTTGCGATATTGCAGTGTAAGATTAACCAGCCACGACTGTGGAATGCAACGAGGCTGAATAAAAGCTAATGAATAATGTCATCGAGGCAACAATCATCAAGGAGAGGATATCTTGATCCCGCGTATTCACGTAATTGCTGGCGCAGGGGGATTGGGGTTCGAGACCTTCCTCGGATATACGTGTATGTCTATATGCCAGTGTAAAGAGCAAAACAGTATAACATCAAAAATTGTAAGCTGAAATAAGAACGAGAAGTGAAAAACAAAAAGCGGTGAAGGAATTAACAAAAGCAGTTGCTTGTTTTTTGTTATTATCTCTCTCTCTCTCTCTCTCTCTCTCTCTCTCTCTCTCTCTCTCTCTCTCACACACACACACACACACACACACACACACACACACACACACACACACACAAAAAGTTCTCCATTGTAATATTCTTGTAGAATACAGTGACGATTTACGACGAGAACGGCGAAAAACTCGTAAACATAACTTGAAATTAAACGTTTTATGCATGTGGTATGCAAAGTGTTCCAGGGCCGTCTAAAAGAACAAAGGTTATCCAGCAAGACGTGAGCGGTTAAAGATCTGCTTGGTTTACGACCTCGACACCGGCAACTGGAGGTCAGGGGGTCATCTATCAAGTTATGGCCACTTAATTGCATGAACCAAGATAGAATAACGTAAGGAAACCTTTTCGTTTGGAAACTCTGTTACACTCCGGGATATTTCACTACCAGATGTGATGGAGATGCTCGTCTATAAAAAATTAAATTAAAAAAATGAGGCAAGCACATGGCGCTTGTACAAATTATTCTTAGAAATGCTTCTTTTTTTAAATTTACGTCCTCGGACTTTAAGTCATATCAGACGATGGATGAAATTCAAATGAATGCAAGGTACATAGAGCATAGAGTTACCAGACATTCGTCTTTCAGGATAAGGGAAAACCTCCAACGTTAAGATATATCGGACGATATATAAAATGATGTTCAAATAAGTACAGGGCACACAGAGCTTAGAGTTACCAGACATTCGTCTTTCAGGATAAGATAACACATCCAAAGTTAAGTTATATCGGACGATGAATAAGATGACGTTCAAATGAGTACAGACTACATAGAGCTACCTGACATTCGTCTTTCAGGTTAAGGTAAAACTTCTATCGTTAGGTCATATCGGAAGATGAATGAAATGATGTTCAAATGAGTAGGGGTAAATAGAGCTTAGAGTTAGCAGACATTCATCTTTTTGGAAAATGGAAAACCTCCAACGTTAAGTAATATCGGACGATGAATGAAATGATGCTCAAATGACTACAGGGTCTATAGAGCTTAGTTACCAGACATTCATATTTTGGGATAAGGGAAAACCTCAAGCGTTAAGTCATATCGGACGATGAATGAAATGATGTTCAAATGAGTACACGCTACATAGAGCTTAGAGTAACCAGACATCCATCTTTCAGGATAAGAGAAAACCTCCAACGTTAAGTTATATCGGACGATGAATAAAATGATGTTCAAATGTGTGTAGGGTCCATGGAGCCTGGAGTTACCAGACATTCATCTTTTAGGAAAAGGGAAAACATACAATGAATGAAATGATGTTCAAATGAGTACAGGGTACATAGAGCCTGGAGTTACCAGATATTCATCTTTTAGGAAAAGGGAAAACCTACAACGTTAAGTCATTTCGGACAATATACGAAATGACGTTCAAATGAGTACAGAGTACATAGAGCTTAGAGTTTTCAGACATTCATATTTCAGGATAATAGAAAACCTCCAATGATAAGTCATATCGGACGATGAATAAAATGATGTTAAAATGAGTAGAGGGTACATAGAGCTTAGACTTACCAGACATTCATTTTTAAGTACAAGGGAAAAGGTACAACGTTAAGTCATATCGGACGATATATGAGATGATGATCAAATGAGTACATGTCACACAGAGCTTAGAGTTACCAGACATCAATATTACAGGTCAAGGAAAAAGTTCCAACGTTAAGTCATATCAGACTATGAATGAATTGTTGTTCAAATGAGTCCAGTGGACATAGAACTTACAGTTACCCGATATTCGTTTTCCATGATAAGGGAAAACCCCGGAGAGAACGTTATCCAGATAATCATAAGGGAGGTTCAAACTCCGGCGGCAGACAAGCTACCGTATACGCTACAGGCGGGCTGTTCACGTATGTCCATATCCACAGAGCTTTATATATTTTTTAAATTTCGTAACTTCAAAATATATATTGATAGTGAATTTATTGTTGGAATGTAATATATTATCTTCTCAGAGAAAGAAAGAAATAGTTTTGTAATTTGAGAGCAATACTTTGATCACGTATTTGCAGCATGTTTCATTTATGATCCAGTAAAGTGTTATGTACCTCCTACATGGTCCTATAAGAGCGCCAGGAATGTCGAGGAAGCGTTGCCAAGCAGCATCCCACATCTCGGAAATTCCGTAGATAAACTAACAAGATGATTAATTCACTATTGCCGCTGCCAACATAACTGCGGTTTTCTTTTACCCGGATAAACGCTTTTGTGTGTTATAATTCTTGCAGTTATGTCTTGGAGTCACGCGAGACATACTTGCAGATGTAGTCAGCGATGTTTCGATGTTTCGAGGTTGAACCGGATGGCACTGGGCTTAAGTGATTATGCTATTTCCTAGGCGGAAGAAGTGGAAACGAGTTAAATGTGTAACAGTCGCGTGGAGGCGGCTCCAGAATCACTACTGAGGCCAAAAATAGTGCCTATGAAGAGTCTTATAAGATTCATTTTTATAATACAATTTCACAATTTCTACTTGTTGCAGAATGCTGCAACATTGCATGGCTATTTCTCAATAACAAGTGTAAGCACATGAAAAATTGACAGTGTAACTCGATAACAAAGGCTGCCATTAGATGTTAAAGGTACGACACACTTCTTGAAAGATTCTACCAGGACTGTTCAATAAACAATGATACCAATTTTTTTGACAACGTATCTTTACTCATCCTCATACTTTTGATAGTCCTCACTGTAGCCAGGCCGCGCCGTGGCTCAGTGGTTACACCACTTGGCCCTCACCAAGACGGCCCGGGTTCGATCCCAGGTAACGCGAAGTGAGATTTGGGGTGGACAACACGGTGCTGGGGCGGGTTTTCTCCGGGATCTCCGGTTTCCCCCGCCATCTCATTCCATCGGTACTCCATCTTCATCTCATGTATCATCAGTGTCATCGCCTGCGGTGCTCTAGGTAGTAAAAGCGGGCGTTATACACATTTCATTTCATTTTTCAAAGTAGCCACCCCTGAATGCGATGCACTTGTCCCAGCGTTTCTGCTAGTCTTCAGAGTCATGCTGGAAACCATTTTTGAGAGATCCTTCAAAATCGCCTCCGCAGCCTTCACCACTCCTTCTGATGATGGATAATGCCTCCCACGAAGACGTTTCTTCAAGTTAGGGAATAGAAAAAAGTCACATGGAGCTAAATCCGGACTATAGGGAGGGTGAGGGATGCACTTCACGTTGATTTTTGCAATATATTCAGCAACAACATTGGCAATATGCGGCCCCGCATTATCGTGGTGCAGTATCCAGCCTGCTTCACGGAAATGTGGTCTTTTGCGCCTGATATGGACTTGCATTGTTTTCAGGACTTCCCTGTAGTATTGTCCAGTTACTGATGTGTGTACAAGTACAACATGCTGATATACCATTCCATGAATATCAAAGAAAGAGATGACCAAAACTTTTCCAGCGGAAGCAAGCACTTTTGCCTTTTTGGGGGTTGGTGATGAAGGGGATTTCCACACTGAGCTTTGCTGTTTGTTCTCAGGATCAAAATGATGTAGCCAAGTTTCATCAGCAGTGATTACGTTTGAAAGAGACTCCGGATCTTCCTCTAACATCAACTTTAACTGCATGCGAATGTCCTTTTGTTCGGGAATCAACAGTCTTGGAACCCATCGCCCACAAACACGTCTCATGTGTAATGTTTCTGTCACCAACGTGTGGGAGGCACGCAATGAATTTTTCAGTATTTCAGAAAGCGATCTTAAGGTAATTCGTCGATCCTCTCTCAAAATAGCAGCAGCAGTGTTGATGTTGTCTTCCGTAAGAGCAGTAAATGGAGTACCGGGTCCACCTTCCTTTGAAATTGATTGTCTCTCCTCTTTAAACATTTTAAGTCACCTTTGAGCTGTGCTGTAGGGAGGAACAGACTCTCCATAGGCCTCTTGTAACATTGTATAGGCTTCAACTGAAGATGTGTTGAGACGAAAGCAGAATTTCAAAGCCGCATATTGTTCCTCGCGTGCTAGGTGATAGTGAACAAGTCGAAACTACTACGGCGTGTTTGTTTCACATTAAGCTAACAGAATATAATAAGATTGAATTTTAGTGTGAAAAGTTAAGACCGTTAAAAAAAAAAAGAAAAAAAAAAGAAAAAAAAAAAAGCTTATCGAACAGCCCTCCTATATAATGAAATCAGTTTTAAAAGTCTCTGCTGTACTGTCTTCATCGATAAAAGTGGCGCAACAGATACCTGTAGTAAATTATCATCACTGTTTGCCTCAGGGAGATTTATGTCATTTTGAACTGTGAATTCAAGATTTATTGGCTTGGTCTGAATCTTCCACTATACTGGTAAATTATCCGCCTCTAGAACGCAGTTTACTAAGATGTGCCTTAAGACGGTGAAAGGTATAGCATAGCTGTGTACGCAGGCCAGCAGATCCTTGGAGTATTACTATGGAGGGAGCCGAAGGATGACGATCGACACAAGCAAGGGGTCCCTAACGAGTCTGCGCTGAAATAGATCAGATGAGAGGATCAAATGGAGGAAATTTGGACGATGTAATTAATCTACCCATCATTTGCCTAGCGACCTGAGAAAAACCGGGTAGGTCAGTCACGGCAATCGAACCCGGACCTACGGAATGCGGACTGCAGACGAAACTGCCTGAGCCATCCCACTCTCTGACGTGAACGTAGTACAAGATCATGGTGTGATGATGCAGGCGGTAGGGTTTTGTGACTCACATTCGTTGGATTGTCGGTTCAAACCCCGCCGCGTGTGTTTTCCCTGATTTCACCCTTGTCACTTAGTCATAGCAGGCCTTTCCTCTTCAGCACTTCGGGGAACATTCCGTAGTTTATCCACCTTAAGATGCTTTCTTTATATTCACGCATATGTAATTAATCAATTCCTCAGTTTGACTCCTTTCTTCAAACATCTCGTCACCACGAGTTTTCGTATTTGAAGTACAAAGCAATTCCTCCCTTCAATTTTGCTGAAGTGAACTTGGAAATTTGCTTTGCAAATATGCAAAACTACTACCATCCTTGGGTTTCCTTACAAAATTCTTCATCAGTCCAAGTTTTTTGTGTAAGGGAGGGTTTCAGCGTCAGCAACTTACTAAACCTAGAAATCTATGCAAACTTGACCTCCTATATCGTACCACAGTATTTTAATGATATCAGGCTGTACACTAATGCACAAAAAAACGAATTAATTCTATTTGGTGTTAAGAGACGTCCTTTCGAACCTCAGCTTAATATAGACAATAATATAGTCCAGTGTGTAAAAAGTGTAAATATTTTAGGTTTAATCCTTGATGACAGGTTAACTTGGAACAACCACATCAGGACTTTTTGTGTTGCGATATTTAGCCAATTTTCTCTCAGAAGATACTACTAACTTAGTATATTTTGCATTAATATATTCAAACATTTCTTATGGCATCGAGTTGTGGGGACACACTTCCAAATTAAACTTTAACAGAATGTTTCTGCTACAGAAAAGAGCTATCAGATACCTGGCAAAATTAACATGTACGAGTTTATGCAGGCCGTATTTTAAAAACTTAAACATACTTACTCTTCCCTGCATATTTATTCTGCGAAAAATACTTTTTGTACATAAAAGGAATATAACCTCCACAAATTTCGATGTCCACACATATGAAACAAGGAGAAAGAATAACTATATAGTTAAAGGTGTAACGGTAGCTTTTGTTTGAAATGAGTTTTGTTTTCTCATCTATTAGTGGGCCATGTAATGACAGTATAAAAAATGATGAACGATTGCTAGTGAAAGAAAATCAATAATCTTGCTTGATGTGTAAAGATGAAAAGCTTTTGATAGAAGAATAATATGTTTAAAGAATAATAATAATAATAATAATAATAATAATAATAATAATAATAATAATAATAATAATAATAATAATAATACTAATACTAATACTAATACTAATACTAATACTAATACTAATAATAATAATAATAATAATAATAATAATAATAATAATAATAATAATAATAATAATAATAATAATAATAATAATAATAATAATAATAATAATAATAATAATAATAATAATAATAATAATAATAATAATAATAATAATAATAATAATAATAATAATAATAATAATAATAATAATAATAATAATAATAATAATAATAATAATAATAATAATAATAATAATAATAATAATAATAATAATAATAATAATAATAATAATAATAATAATAATAATAATAATAATAATAATAATAATAATAATAATAATAATAATAATGGACACAGGTTAAAATTTTTTGAACATAAGCCCCAATACTTTGGTCCAAAACTACTTAATAAGCTTCCGGAAAGTCTAAAAAATACTGTCAGCTGCTAAGTTTAAATCTAAACTGACTAAATTCTTGTTAAGCAGAACCTATTACAGTATATGTGAATATTTTGAAAACTTCGATGATTTCGAATAATTATGTTTGTTTATATATATTATGAGATAGAGAGAAGATGAATGACAATTTTTTTGACATTTCTAATCGTTTACTTTTTAGAAAAAGTTCGAGGGTGGGTCAAAAAGTAATGTCTCCTATTTTTTTCTCTTTTAATTGCCAAAAAAAAAAATGAATCCAATTTACATAGCTTGAAAACTACAACACTGACAATTAATTTGTCACTATTCAATATAATCTCCGTCCTTTTCCATAGTTTTGGTTCACCTTTTAACTAGGGCATGTATTCCAGTGTGGTAAAACACACGGTCTTGCTTCCTAAGCCATTGACGCACGGACGATTTCACAGCCTCCTCATCTTCAAAATGAATCCCACAATGAGCTTCCTTTAGTGGCTCGAACAGATGGAAGTCTGATGGTGCCGGGTCAGGGCTGTATGGGGGGTGAGGTAAGACTTGCCATCCCAATTTCTCAATTTCTGCAGTGGTGTAACGGCTAGTGTGTGGTCTTTCATTGTCATGCAAAAGAAGAACATCCGCCACAGTTTTTGTTGGGCGAACTCGGCGAAGACCGGCCTTCAGCTTTTTGAGAGTTCTGACGAATTGGACAGAATTTATTGTGCATCCCTGCACCACAAAATCAATCATAAGCACACCCTCTGCATCCCAAAACACTGTTGCCGTAACTTTCCCTGCCAACCGCTGAGTTTAAAAGTGTTTTTTCTTCAGTGACGTTGTTTGATGCCATTCCATTGACTGCCTCTTTGATTCAGGTTAAAAAAAAAAAATTAAGCCACGTTTCGTCTCCAGTAACAATTTTTTACCAGAAACTCCTCTCCCTCCAAATTGAAGCGCTGCAAGTGTTCGGAGGCTATTGTTTTCCTTGTTTCTTTGTTTTGGGCGATTAACATTCTTGGTACCCAGCGTGAAAAAACTTTTGAGTAACCCAGTTGTTGAATAATCGTCATCACACTGTCTTTACTGAGGCAGGTAATGCAACACAATTCATCAGTTGTTACCCGGCGATCACCACGAATGATGTCATCGATTCGCTGAATGTTAGCTGGAGTCACTGCAGTCACCGGCCTGCCGCTTCGCTTTTCATCTGCCAATGGTGTTTGCCCTTCAGCTTCGTTACAGCGACGAACCCATCGTCTAACAGTGCTGACATCCACCGTTGCATCACCATACACATTTTTTAGCCTTTCGTGAATGCGAATTGGCGTTTCACCTTCCGCAATCAAAAATTCAATCACAGAACGCTGTCTAATACGAATGTCGATGGCAGTCATTTTGCAAAAGGATGCAGTGCTGCCACCTGTTGACTTACGAAGTTACTACTGCAGGGGATTGGAGAAGAAGGTTTGAGGAATTGCGCCAAATTCAAAGTTTTCACATGACTTCCTTATTTAAGGAAGAAAAATATAGGAGGCATTACTTTTTCAACCAACCTTGTATGTATTACAAATGAGATGGCTTAATTGTGTTCAAATACTGTATTAAGTTGCAATAAATGTGAATATGGAGAACTAATGGTGTTTGTTTTACGTTACTTTCCCCTGTGAGGTATTCCTGTTGCTTGCCCCACTGTTTTACCACATAATGTTTCTGTGTATCAGGGCACCCCACAAACACAATAAAACCCACATTAGTTTCTGAATCCATGTAGTAATCCAAGCAGAAACCTAATTACTTTAAGGTAACCACATATTTTGAAACAATGAAAACTCGTTTTCGATTATGTATTATTATATATAAATAGATAGACGTTGTGATGTGATTCCTAACCTCACAACCATATATTCTGCAAGACACAGTTCCTTCTAGCACTCCTCTTAAAATGCCTAAATCTATCACAATATTATATTGAGCACAGCCTTCAACACAGTTTGCATTTACATTAATATTCACATTTGTCTGTAATCCTTTTTAAAGCACTTGGAGGAGTTTGCACATAGTTGGGTATAATTTTCATTGACTTCTAGAAGTAAGGTTACTTTCCAGTAGAATCTATTGCCCTTGTTTCTGAAAACGCTTTAGGTTTGGTCAGCTTCTTACCCAAACTACACTTTCAGTTAGATAAATACTGAAGAGTCAGTTGCTTACAAACAAAACTCAAGCCACAGCCACAGAATAACAAATCAACGGAGGCATTACTTCCAAAGATAATAAAGACGACGACATTCATGCTAACATGCATAGGCTCCTAGATGAAACAGTTCTGGACTTAACAGCAAATTCTGTAAATAGATACAAAGTAAGCTAATAAATTGACAGCTGTCAGTATACTTAAAATTCGTTTAAGTACACTTATAATTATAGTACATGACTATCTATACCAAAATGTACAGAACAGCATTATCTATTTAACTATGCATCGGTTCTTTTCCAATTTTTGCCTTCGCGGAGGTAAATTTCATGCCGGGTAGTATTATTATCCACGCCTTTCTGGAAAACTTCCAGCACTGAATGTCTTCTTCAGATATACACACCCTAATTACCTCACGCAATATGTTACAAGGTGGTCCACTTGGACAAGTGGGTTACCTACCGTCTTGGAATCTATACCAGTACAGTCCAAGGCTCTCAACGTTCCCCAACAATCTATCACTGTCTTTTGTTATTATTATTACCATCTGCCTGCACTCCTAATGCACCTTAATGCACCTTAATGCAAAACCTTGCATTCACGTTGCAATAGTTCTAATATTGAAGCTTTCACCGTAGCACTTTCAGAATTCATGGTATTCTTTATTTAATTTTTAGTTATTAAAGATACAAAATATATTTATATTTTTATATTCATTGCTACGCAAAATAAGTAACTGAAAATATACATTTTGGAAACCGTTAATGTAAAATGTAAAGGTAAATCATGTGGGACGATGAATAAAATGTTTAAATGAGTACAGGGTATATAGGGCTTAGAGTTACCAGACGTTCATCTTTCAGGATAAGAGAAAACCTCCAACTTTAAGTCATATCGGACGATGAATGAAATGATGTTCAAATGAGTACAGGGTACATAGAACTTAGAATTCCTTGACATTCATCTTTCAGGATAAGAGAAAACCTCCAACGTTAAGTCATATCGGACGATGAATGAAATGATGTACAAATGAGTACAGGGTACATAGAACTTAGGGTTATCAGATATTCATCTTTCAGGATAAGAGAAAACCTCCAACATTAAGTCATATCGGACAGTCAAAGAAATGATGTTCAAATAAGTACAGGGTACATAGAGCTTAGAGTTACTAGACATTCATCTTTCAGGATAAGAGAAAACCTCCAACGTTAAGTCATATCGGACGATGAATGAAATGATGTTCAAATGAGTACAGAGTACATAGAGCTTAGAGTTACCGGACATTGATCTTTCAGGATAAGAGAAAACCTCCAACGTTAAGTCATATCGGACGATGAATGAAATGATGTTCAAATGAGTACAGAGTACATAGAGCTTAGAGTTACCGGACATTGATCTTTCAGGATAAGAGAAAACCTCCAACGTTAAGTCATATCGGACGATGAATGAAATGATGTTCAAATGAGTACAGGGTACATAGAGCTTAGAGTTACAAGACATTCCTCTTTCAGAATAAGGGAAAACCTCAAACATTAAGTCATATCGGACGATGAATGAAATGATGTTCAAATGAGTCCATGGTCCATAGAGCTTAGAATTACCACAAATTCATCTTTCAGGATAAGAGAAAACCTCCAACGTTAAGTCATATCGGACAATGAATGAAATGATGTTCAAATGAGTACAGGGTACATAGAGCTTAGAGTTACCAGAAATTCATCTTTCAGGATAAGAGGAAACCTCCAACGTTTAGTCATATCGGACGATTAATGAAATGATTTTTAAATAAGTGCAGGGTACATAGAGCTTAGAGTTGCAAGACATTCCTCTTTCAGAATAAGGGAAAACCTCAAACATTAAGTCATATCGGACGATGAATGAAATGATGTTCAAATTAGCCCAGGGTACATAGAGCTTAGAGTTGCCATAAATTCATCTTTCAGGATAAGAGAAAACCTCCAACGTTAAGTCATATCGGACGATGAATGAAATGATGTTCAAATGAGTACAGGGTACATAGAGCTTAGAGTTACCAGACATTCATCTTTCAGTATAAGGGAAAACCTCCAACGTTAAGTCATATCGAACGATGAATGAAATGATGTTCAAATGAGCCCAAAGTACATGGAGCTTAGAATCTTAGTAAGGCAATGAATATTCAAGTCATCAATATTTCTGCGCTTGCGTACTTCGTCTCACTTTAAACAAAGCAATAACGATTGTAACATATCACTCAAACCAGAAATGAATACTTTGAAATGAAACCTTTAATCTAGATACATGTTCTAGCACAAGCAATTGTATGAAACTTGACTCTAATGGTAATTAAAACGCTAATGTCATATTATTATTAACCTGGCTTCATTCGCTCGGTTAATAATAATACTCGCGTTTTAATTACTGTCATTATAGTCTCGTAGCACAATAGTATTAGGTAAAACTGCTAATTTTATCAAATAGTTCCTGGTAGAAAAAAAAAGGTAATTACAGTTTTGGAATCAGCACATTAAATTTAGTAAACCTGGCATATTTTGTTGGAATCCCCAGTGTAATTAATGCTAAAACGCAGGTATTTTAGTTTGTATGAAGGTATTTTGACTGGTTTGCCGCGTGTTATTTCCCGCCGGTGTTTGCTGTTAACAGAAGTAAACACGGATTCTCATTGTTTTAACTGCAGCTTCTCGGCGGTCCTTGAGAAATGTAATGGACCTTGCAGAAAGACCTCTTGGACAGAATGAGGTCTGGTTTGTGAATCATGGAACAGCAGGGGGGAAAAGGCCTTCGGAAAACGCAGACATGGGGGCTTAAAATATGCATGTTGCCTTGTGCTTGTGAGACACACAACCTTCTGTAATCGGTGACATTTGTTTCCATTTGTTCGATCGTAAAGAGGGAAGGTTACAACCAAGGCTTCTGTGCTCAATCGCTACAACGTTTTATTTATCGCCACTAATTACGTTATAGAATTTAGGTTTTTAAGCCAATGCATTTGGGAAAGTAGAAAATTCCACAGTTCTCCTCTGATTGCTTTGAAACTTTACCTTTTGCATTCGTTACTAATGAAATAATAACAGAAATGCATTGCAATCTATGGCTGTTCTACATCTGCCATTTTTATTTCAGCTTTCTCACATTTATTAAGCTTAAACTAATGAAATAGTAAATTCTTAAACAATGGCACTGATTTATTAATATTTGTTAGTCCTTCTTTCAGTCTATTTTAATATTAGTCATGTTTATAGCAATAAACATACATATTTCACCGTCTCCTGGAATAAACGATTTTCATCTGTTACTTAAAATGTTTTTATATTTCTATGTGCAGCTGTTTATGGATGTTGCGTAACCTATAATCTTTGCTGCAGGGCACCTATAACAATGTTACAAAAATAGTACGGGTTTATTTTAGTTAAATAAGACAAGTAAACGGTAGAGCACCTGCCTACCGTGCTAGGGGTCCCGGGTTCGATTCCCGGCGCTGGGGTTGGGGATTTTTCTCCGACCAAGATGATTTCCCATCTTCCCCAGAGTCTAGAAGTATGAATGAGAGTGTGAATGTGTGCATGATCTAATGATTAAAAACCAAAGATAACGAGTTAACACCTTCTGTATGTTCCAAAGGAGAACGGCCGCCGATATGACCATAGCTGTTAAAGGCGGGGTATAAATGGAACCAGGGGGGGGGAAGACAAATAATGACCAACTCCAAAATTACATGGACTTTTATACATACTCTCTCGTAGGTAATGTCGTTTTTTAAGAAAAACAACTATTTAAAATATATTCTGACAAGAAATTAACTACTTTTCAAAGTATAGTCCATTATGAAACGATAGAGCTAAACTGAAAAATTCAATGCCATAACCGGGATCTGAACCACGGATCTTCTGGTTTCCGACCAGCCGCTCTAAACCATTGAGCTACTATTGTCAAAGTGCCGATATCCGTGGTTCAGATCCCCGCTATGGCATTGAATTTTTCTGTCTAGCTCTACCCTTTCATAGTGCGTCCTACACACGGCTAGTGTGAAAGAACAATTAATTTCCATTAATTTTACCTAATAGTGGTCCGAACTATAAAGCCCGGGCCATAAAGTAGTTACAGCATAGTAAGTCGCCGTTAAGGTAGTTGTCTCATGTGTTTATGAGAACTCCTAAGTGGTTTACCGAGAAATACACGAATCAGTCGTAGAATTTAATGTCATGTCGGCACGTTGGCCATAGTAGCTTAATGGTTTAGAGCAGCTGGACGGAGACCAGAAGATCCGTGGTTCAGATCCCGGCTATGGCACACAACATTACTTTGGGACCGAACTAATTTTGTTAACGATGATGACAGGTTGGCGGAAATGACACTGTTTCGACGCATCAGGTTTTCGGAAATATACTCTTTTTTCATCACAACTGACAATTCTCCTGACAAATCTATCATCCACGGGATTACGAATGAGCTGACAACAGACTTCCTCTCTACGTTCAGCTTGTTGAGGTACCAGTTCATGAGGTACAGATCTACAGCTTTTATATGATTTTCCAAGTGTCTTAATGTGGCGATGCATGGTACCTTTGATGCACCAAGTTCTTCTGAAAGCCCACTTTTTTGCGGATTTTCTCGTAAAACCTGAGGTGTATCCTCAATATTCCAGAACGTGGTAAACCTTTAGTGTTTTCGTCTGCATTGCTGAAACATTGAAACCATCGTTGTACCACATCGACACCAACACGTTCTCCTTCCACTTCACACATTCTTAGAGCTGCGGCATCGGTTTTATAATCTTGTTTCCAGTTGTGTTTTACAAATACTCTAAGTTCAACCTTTGTTATCTCCCTTTTGTGATTGTTTATTAACAAAAGAAGACTGATACCTACTCACGATGCTTGCAGACTAGACATGGCATCCTGTAAATATCATTGTCAAACAAAAGAAACCCGATACATTTTCCAAAACACCAATACCAAAAACCCCATAAGACCACTTAATAAAACTGGCTGAACGTACAAAAATAAAACTTAACGTTTTAACAGACTTGCACAGTACTATATTTCTATCTGTTGTTAAGAGTAGGATTTCCATCAAGCAATCATTTAGTTTCCATCAAATCAAATAAGCTTTACTGCTCTTCTTCTTCGACACTGTAATATTCCCCTTCCTACTGCTCACACTTCAGCAACATTTTAGTACAACTTTAAAAGTTAAGTGGAAATGACACTTTTTAATTGTTGGAGATGTGGCAGACGGCTTTGTTTGAAAAATTAATACAAAACATATCAAGTTTTAAGATGTAAAGTTGGCACCGAACTTTAAAGATGTATCGCATGATTGTTGAAGTTGTTGAGCGGCATATTTTTATATCAAGAAGTGTTCATTGTTGACAACTATGTTCTCATTTTCGACAACCTTTTATTGATTTAGAAACATGATAGCTAAGTCCTGTACAAACAGAGCAGTAAAAGAGAAATTATATCATACCCTTCTCTTCTTTAAAGTATCCGAGTGAAATATTTGTACCAAAATGCTCAAACTTAATTCTTCAGTAAATAAGACTTTCTTCTACTTATCAATAGTCCAGCTAAACATGTGGCTTGGCCCATTGTATTGACAGCTCTCAAAAGCGGTTTGTTTGCTGCAATGCGACCTCTCAGTTGTCGTCTCTTCACTTACAAAACACTCCGGATTCATTCCCCAACTGGTTTTGTTCAGCTGTCAGCAAGGGTGCTGTTTTGAAACGACCACGTTTTGCTGGTCACTATTATATCTTTATCCCCACTTTACGAGGTCACCCTAGGTTTCCTCTTTCGATAACGAACCTTACTGCTATTTGCAGTAACACATTTGTTTACAGTACAATAGTACTTAGAGTGTTGCTTTCTGTTACCCTGAAAGATGAATGTCTGCTACTCTAAGCTCTACGTATCTTGTACTCATTTGAAAATCATTTCATTCATCGTCCGGTATATCTTAACGTTGGATGTTTTCCCTTATTCTGAAAGATGAATGTCTGCTAACTCTAAGCTCTATGTACCTTGCACTCATTTGATTTCATTCATCGTCCGATATTACTTAACGTTGGAGATTTTCCCCTATTCTAAAAGATGAATGTCTGCTAACTCTAAGCTCTATGTACCCTGTACTCATTTGAAAATCATTTCATTCATCGTCCGATATATCTTAACGTTGGAGGTTTTCCCTTATACTGAAAGGTGAATGTCTGCTAACTCTAAGCTCTATGTACCCTGTACTCATATGAACATCATTTCATTCATCGTCCGATATGACTTAACATTGGAGAATTCTCCTTATCCCGAAAGATGAACGTCCGGTAACCCTAAGCTCTATGTACCCTGTACTCATTTGAACATCATTTCATTCATCGTCCGATATGACTTAACATTGGAGGTTTTCTGTTATTCTGAAAGATGATTGTCTGGTAACTAAGCTCTATGTACCCTGTACTCATTTGTACATCATTTCATTCATCGTCCGATATGACTTAACGTTGGAGGTTTTCCCTTATCCTGAAAGTTGAATGTCTGGTAACTCTGAGCTCTATGTATCCTGTACTCATTTAAACATCATTTCATTCATCGTCCGATATGACTTAACGTTGGAGGTTTTCCCTTATTCTGAAGGATGAATGTCTGCTAACTCTGAGCTCTATGTACCCTGTACTCATTTGAACATCATTACATTCATCGTCCGATGTAACTTAACGTTGGAGGTGTTCCTTTATCCTGAAAGATGAATGTCTGGTAACTCTAAGCTCTATGTACCCTGTACTCATTTGTACATCATTTCATTCATCGTTCGATGACTTAACAATGGAGAATTTCCCTTATCCTGAAAGATGAATGTCTGGTAACTCTAAGCTCTATGTACCCTGTACTCATTTGAACATCATTTCATTCATCGTCCGATATGACTTAACATTGGAGGTTTTCCCTTATCCTGAAAGATGAATGTCTTAACTCTGAGCTCTATGTATCCTGTACTCATTTAAACATCATTTAATTCATCGTCTGATATGACTTAACGTTGGAGGACGTAAATTAAAAAAGAAAAAAAAAAAAAACAAGTTCATGTTTACGCTCTTTATAGAATAGGGCACTGAGAATCCATCAATACAAATTCAGTTTCATCCTAACTCTAAAGCATAAATGTATACCGTAAGATATACACATTTTATTAGATAAGAAGTGCAGACCTTTTAAAAACGCACAATTTATATCATACAATATTTGGTTGAGTGGACCGTTACAGAGATATTCCTGCGTTTAAAATCCTGGCAAACAATACAGCATAAAAGTAAACTATAACGAGACGCCGTCAACAAAAGCTTTTGTTTTTCATGTATAAAAATAACTTTATCTCTAATTAAATTGGTCGTTACAGAGAGGTTAAGGGTCACTGAATTCAAATGTCATATAAAAGCTAGTTAGAAAACAAGTAAATTGATTATATTTGCCGAGTTTAGTGTTGCTAGTAAGAGCACACAGTGCTTGGAAAGCTACACTTCAAAAACACAGTTTTAACTGTCTGCATTAAAGCCTTTTACACAATGAAAACTAATTTGATTAACATTTAGTAGGTAATGAAATGCAAATCTGTAACTATAGCTAATGTTTCCATTCGTTCAGTGATTATCACATAAGTTGCTACTCAAACCACAGAACATCAAACTACACCAACAATTAAAATAAAAGACTAGCCAATATCGATTCTCTCATGTTTGGTATTAGCCAACGATGTTTGTTACATACTTCCAGCCGGCCTTGGTCTAAATAGCTTTATATTCCAGAAAATGAAATTATAAATAATTTTCCTGTTTTATTACAGTTTAATTAAATATTTAGTAAGTCTTGTTAATAATTAGAGAAGTGTTTGATAAAACATTGTGTGGTACTAGTGAATCAAGACTTATTTATACATTCGTGGAAGTTAACAAACCTTCCACTCGTGGATAAAATTCGTGGTAATTCACTAGCAAATTAATTTTGTATCTTAAGTTTTACTCTTTAGAATGTTACAAACCTATACTATCATATGCAATGTTGTTTCTTCGTAAACATTTGAGTATACTTTCAAAACATTTGAAGGAGATATAACCTAAAAAATCTTAATATTCCTTATCATATTCATGACTGACCAATGGCATTACTTGGGTACTGTGATATCCTTTTACTTATAATTGAATTTATTCCTTAATTTTAATTTTTCACGTTTCGTAACGTCCTCCATTTTGTGGACATTGATGGGCGGTTTTCCTATAAAGTGTGGTTTTCTTTCAGGCTTGCAACACATGAACATGCTACTTATTTAGGCATCAGTGTTTTAACAATTGATTTTTAACGGTATATTGGGTGGTGTATTCATGCTCTTTCTATGTATTTTGCTGTATCTGCCTCTAAACAGGAAAATCCAGTATAAAAACTGAAATCTAACCTTTCTGCAATCGCCGAAAAGATTGAAATTTTCACCGGGGAGTCAAGAGAGATAATAAATTGGCTTAAATTTGCAGCTTCCTGATCAAAGTCTATAATACTATGTCTTTATAATATGAACGTATTTGACATATATCAGCAAAATGAAAGCAAAGAACCTTCATTTAAACATCTCGAACTCTGCCAGTGACAATTTCTGGAACATTCTTACGACTAAAGGATAATATTTCGCAAATATCAACTTCTAACAGCTCCTTGTTTTTAATAGATTAATACTTTCTCCTTCAACACGTAAGCCTGTGTGCCTGACATTCTTTTCCGTTTACTATAACTTCAATGAGATTGACTGGTACTTCGAAATTATTTTTACGTAATATAAATAAGAATTTCTGAAGATACAACTCAAAAAGCAAGTAAAATAACATGATTGAAATACGATCCAATATATGGAACTCATAAGTGTCTATTGGTTGTTAAATTTTAAAATAACTTCTAATTCAACGATAAAAATTGAAAATTTATAAATTTCTCACATATAGGATAATTTTGGAAGGATTGAATGAATAAAAAATTTCAACCAAGGCACCGGAGGGATTCGAACCCTCGATCTCCTGTTTACTAGACAGGCGCTTTAACCAACTAAGCCACGGCGCCACATGCCTCAAAGCGGCGTATTAACAGCAAATGTCTGCCAACCAAACCGTTCCTGCCCTGTTTTGAAATGCTTCCCTTTTTGTTGCAAATAGGAAACGTTCATTATCCCATATATTGCAATACTACCTGTGTCTATGTCTGTATTTCCTTAGCTGTTGTTTATAGGCTATTAGTATGTAATAATACTAGGCATTAATTCATTTTCGCAATTAAAAGGTGACACTACTGCCAATGCTTCACAGGTTCTATGCGTTATCAATGCAGTCAATAGCCCAAATGACCTTGTTGTCGACGGGCCCTAAAACACCACACACTCACACTCACTCTACAAACAGCCATGGAATAATCGTACAAATTTGGGCTACGTTTAAAATGAAATCTCGATGCAACATTGTTTGTTGAAATGCAGTTCTACAACAAATAAGCGGCAAGAATTGCAATCAAAGCATTAGTTGAATAATCTCTCTTCATTTATATTATTAGATATTGCATAAATTATAGAAACTAGGGATGGGTCGACATCAGTTTAACCGATAGTTCGATAGTGTCATTTCAATTTCTAGTTCCAATACAAAACAGAATGTTGGTAGAACTGTATAACGCCATAAAAATTCAATATGTGCATATATTTAATGAAACAAAAGTAAAAACCATCAGTGTTCTTATTTTTTAAACTCTACATTAAAAATTTAAAAGCAAAACAGTGCACTTTTATAAGTTTTTGTACAAAAATACTAGCATTTTCACTCTTCCGGGGTCAAGTCTACTTCTTTATCTGTCACATATGAGTCCTGCTGTGCTAAATAGTCTTACAGAGAAAACTGTTGCAGGTGGAACAAACAAATATTTAGAAAATTTTGAAATTTTGAATTTGTTTTCCAGTAATCCAGTGCACTAGAAAGAAGAAGTGAGAAATTGTCGTTGAGATATGTAGCGATTTCTTCTTGGGAACCAGTAACTGACAGTGAATGTGACACACGATTGTTTTCTGGTATATTACTGTATAAGTACCACATTCCTGGCAATTTTTCAGGCTTTCAATAATATTTTGCAATTTTAAAATAAAAATTGCAGAATCACCACCGACATATCGATAAAATACAGTGCGATCCATATAAACCTGAACCATAACCTTTGAACCAATAGGCAAGTTCAGACATGCTCAGTATCGCCTACCGCTGCAATGGAGGTGACACGCGAGGAACAATATGCGGCTTTGAAATTCTGCTTTCCTCTCAACAAATCTTCAGTTGAGGTCTATACAGTATTATAGGAGGCCTATGGAGATTCTGTTCTTCCCTACATCACAGCTTGAAGGTGGTTTAAAATGTTTAAAGAGGGGATACAATCAACTTCAAAGGAAATCAACACTGCTGCTGCCATTGTGAGAGAGGATCGAGGACCTTAAGATCACTTTCTGAAATACTGAACATTTCATTGGGTGCTACTCACACGTTTGTGACAGAAACATTACACATGAGAGGGGTTGGTGCGCGATGGGTTCCAAGACTGTTGATTCCCGAACAAAAAAGGACATTCGCATTCAAACAACAAAGCTCAGTGTGCAAATCTCCTTCATCACCAACCCACAAAAAAGCAAAAGTGGTTGCTTCTGCTGGGAAAGTTATGGTCATCTCATTCTTTGATATTCATGGAATGGTTTATCAGCATGTTGTACCTGCACACACATCAGTGACTGGACAATACTACAGGGATGTCCTGAAAACATTGCAAGTCCATATCAGGCGCAAAAGACCATATTTCCGTTAAACAGGCTGGATGCTGCACCATGATAATGCGCGGCCGCATATTGCACATGTTGTTGCTGAATATCTTGCAAAAATCAACGTGAAGTGCATCCCTCACCCTCCCTATTGTCCGGATTTAGCCCCATGTGACTTTTTTCTATTCCCTAACTTGAAGAAACGCCTTCGTGGGAGGCATTATCCATCATCAGAAGCAGTAGTGAAGGATGCGGAGGCGATTTTGAAGTATCTCTCAAAAATAGTTTCCAGAATGTCTTTGAGGACTGGCAGAAACGCTGGGACAAGTGCATCGCATTCAGGGGAGACTATTTTGAGAAGGACCATCAAAATTATGAGGATGAGTAAAGGTACGTTGTCAAAAAAATTGTAATCATAAACAGCCCTCGTTAATAGTGTAATGTAATCTCCCAATTGTGTATTATATTCTCCCAAAGCTGCACGTGTGTCCCATTATTTGTTTAAAGGTTCTGACCAATTGAAATGGTTCAGGTTTATATGGATCGCACTGTATTTGAAGATTATTGAAGATACTTTGGCATGATCTGTTCACTTTAATGCCGGCAGAACATCGTTTCTAATAACTAATTTTGGGTGTATATGATCTTTTTATAGTACAGTATACTTAAGGCATTATTTATCCAATTATTTTGGTTAACGTAAGCTGTTAGTCGAGATGCTAAACTTAAGGATCAAATAATATAGTTTCAACTCGTATCATAAATGCTATATGCACTCCAGGGTCCCCTGATATCGTAAATAAAATCACCTTAGTATAATTATAAGAAATAATTCAAACTTATATGAAATATTAATCTTTTCAAGGATATCAGGTTTGCTTATCGCTGGAAAATAGCCAGCAGTTGACAACCAACTGAAACAGCAATTTCTCATTCCGATTGCTTCCGGTTGGTGCGATTTCCTGTGCACGTGAAAATCAAAATGGCATTTCATACTAATTACAACACAGGTGCAAAGGCAAGCGTGTTTTAAATTTAAAGTTTTACATTTAGAAACGGTTATACGAATAAATTGTATATTTGGGTGTAATGTTTCAGCTTCAATTACTCCAGCTCTTCAAGCTCAGAGCAGTTTTGCTTGTGTTACAATTTCGATTTCCAAGCTACACAGGAAGAGGCTCCAACCGGAAACAGCGGATAGCGTTTCTCGCTTGTTGTGTATGAGAAATTGCTGTCTCGCACAACATGCATAAATCAAAGCTAAGGTTTCTTCCCCTGGGTTTGCAAGCACCTGGTGAAACGTGCTTCTTTGTTCCACGGAGAAAGATACTCTTTACCACGGTTCACATAAATCAAAACGAAAGAAAAAAAAAGTATAAGTATGGTGTTTGGTGAAACTAGCCCTGAAATTCCCTCCATTTCTTATTTTAAAAACCTAAATTCTCCGAAAAACGTTAAAACGCTTAGATATAAGGAATAGTCGATCCATATTAATCTCAAACCATTTCAACAGGCCCTAATTTCCCTTTTAAAGCTGGCAGAATGTAGAAATTTGTTTTGATGATTTCAGTGGCGCTGGGAGAATTGACAATTAACAGTTGACAGTCTTAAATGTGCCATTTTTTTTTGATACGACAGTTTATATGGGTATCTTCAAGACATTTGTGAAGCAGCTGGATGATATCGAATTGAGAGAAGGTTATTTCCAGCAAGATGGAGCAACGTGCCATACATCTAATGACACCATGGGGTTTTTAAACAGCTTCTTTGATAATCGAATAATCTCAAGAGGTCTGTGGCCTCCCAGATCTCCTGAACTAACCTCACTGGATTTTTTCTTGTGTAGGTAACTAAAAAATAGTGTACAAGAATAGACCACGGATAATTGATGTTCTCAAGGAATCCATTCGAACCGAAATAAGTAACACTGGCGAGGATACTCTCCGTAAAACTTCAGAGAATATGGTGAGACGAGTGCATACATGTATAGATGCTGGTGGAGGACACTTCCAACATTTTCTTTGAGATATACGAGGACTGTTCAATAAAGAATGATCATAATTTTTTTACAATCATAATTTTATGCACTAAAATTCAGTTTTAATATATTCTGTTAGCTTAATGTGAAACAAACACGCTGTATTAGTTTCATTGTTTATACTCCTGCTTCCTGCCTGTGAGAACCAGTCTTTTGTTCAGTAATGCGAATTTTGATAGTGTTTTGTCTTTGTTTATGTTGGTGTTATATCCAGCGTTTCATCTGTGGTTATACCATTTTATAAATATCCTGATGATGGGAGAGATGCACACTCCCGAAACGTTGATATTTAATCATCTTTTCAGCTGGCTTGTTGTTCGAGAAGAAAGTGAGCAAAAGTTTATTTTTTGTTTTGTTTTTGTTTTATGTAGCGCTTTTAAATACAACTGTAAGTATATTTAAATAGAATTAGCAATAGTAGTTCTCGTAAATTAGTATTATCACCCAATTATCAGAACGCCAGACGAACGACAGCTGAGAAGGGACCAGAGGCAGCCGAGCCACACCCTCCCATTAATCTCAGTCACTAACTGAGGGGATGATTAGGGGTGTGTCACTTGTCGCTGGCCGCCTCTTCCCCCTTCTCCTGCCATCTGGAATCTTCGCAGTGATTCACGGAAACCAGAGACTTCTAGAAAACTGTGATATTCCTATAAAAAGGGCTGCAATGAGTGAGGTCAGTCAGTTCTTGGCGAGCTGTGAGGAGCGCCCAGTGAGGGGACGGACTGCGTACGAGCGTCGGAGGAGTTTACGCAATTACGAGTGCAAGTGGAACTGTAACGGACGAACTGGTGAATCATAATTGTCTGCATTACGTAATTCTGTGTAATTGCCAAGTGTTGAACTGTAAGTCGGTGGAAATAAAGAACATTTTTGAGTGGTGCATTCGGACTTTTCATTTCACGAACCCACAAAGTCACAGTACTTAGTGGTGACAAATAGAAAATTCTTGTGAAGTTGTAAGTTATAAGCAAAAATGTGTGAATTGCAAATTTTCACCATGTTGGGCTAACAGTTCATGCGGTGGGGGTCAGTTACAGGACAAACTGGAACGTATGAGTGGAGAGGGGAAGCAGTTACAGTTACTCCAAAAAGTATTCGTGTGATGCATGAGTTTATGTTTAAGGATGTATAGAACACTGTCTCATTTATTGATTAGTTAAAAAGATAATACAATAAAGAAACATATACTGTCTATTCACATAAACATCGTTAAACAGTCAGAAGTAAAGATGCAATATAGGATGCAGAATAAGTATTCGTCTACATACTGAAAATGGAGTAGAATGTTACAGTTAGTACTTAGTAGGCCCTCCATTCCTCTTTATAATCTCTTGCATTCTCCTTGCCATGGATTTTACCAAAGATTGTGTTGTTTCTACTGTAATTTTACACCATTCCTCTAGTAGAGCGTTCTTTAAATCCTTTATATTAGATATCTGATGATTTCTAATATTTTTGTCCAGTATACTCAACAAATTTTCTATTGGATTCATGTCTGGGTATTGCGGTGGTGTTGGCATCCTTCGTGGAGTATCATACAACAACCATAGCCTTGCATCTAGAGCTGTGTGTTTTGGATCATTATCTTGTGTGAAAATGTAATCCTCAGAAACACCCATATTATTCATTCTTCTGGACAGATGTGTTTTTAGGATGTTTATATAAACCTTATAGTACATAATTCCATCAATAAAACACACATCCCCTACACCATTTGCACTCATGTAGCCCTAGAAAAGTACTGAACCGCCTCCATGTTTAACTGAAGCTGTTATATTTATCTTCTCAAGCCCACAATTCTCTTTTCTGCACACTATTACTCGCCCTTTTGACTTAAAGAGCTCACATTGTTCTCGTCAGTAAATACAATTTGCTTCCAGAAATCAAACACATCGTTCTTTTGCGAAAGCAACTCGCTTCTTTGTTGATTTTACTGATGTATGGTATTCTATTGTTCTGCCTCCATACTCAGCTTCATAAAGCACGTTTCTTATAGTTTGTGCTGAAACGGACTTTCCTGTGTGTGTTTGAACTGCAATAGCAAGTTTTGGAACTGAGTTTAGGATTTTTCTTGACTGCTCTAAGTAACTGCCGTTTCTCCATTTCGCATCTACTGCAGGACGACCACTTCTTGATTGATTTTAGTAAGTTTTGTTCTGAGCAAACCTGAATATAATAGTCTTCACTGTACTGGTAGGTCTTCCAATGGTTTTTTCCAATTTCTTGAAAAGATTTTGTTTTTTTTAAATAACTTGATGCAAAATTCTCTCTCTACTTTTGTAGTTTCACGACGTTTTCGTCCCATATTACTTAAATAGCAGTCAACGGCTTTGAAAACAGGGATGGAACTGTCAACGACAGTGGATAAAACAAGTGGCGGCTGATGGGTTAAATTATTGGTGGTGCATAAATGAAAAATAAAATACGGAGTAGTAATGACTCACCTATTTATACAGATTCTCCGCTCTACTCTCCTTAGACCTGGAGAATCTTCGATAACTTTTGCGTTGAAGTCGCTGATCTTCATAACAAAATCTCTCTCAATTGAAAGCATTGCTAATGCTGACAATCGGTCCTGCGACATTGTGTTCTTAAGGAAAGTTTTTATTCTTTTTAAAGTTGAGAAACAGCATTCTGCTTCAGCGGTAGACATTGGCATAGTTAACAGTACTTGGAGGAGTTTGACATATTCGCTGAATGTAGTACATAAATTGTTTTCCTTACTGAAGTCCATCAAACACAAAGCGCCGGACATTCCACGAAATTCCTCTCGACTGTAAATTACAGTCAGTTCTCTACGAATTTTTGTTCCAATGATAAAAGGATAGAACCTTATTGTTTCTCTAAGGGAATCCTCTGGAAATGTCTTAGAAATTTTCTTGATGAAACAAAGTTGAGGCTACCAGATGCCCCGTGAAGCTAAATCTGTCCTTTGCTTCTCTAAGAATGTCACATACTTCAAGAGCTTCTCTTCTTTTCACATCATGATCTTCTATTCTTCTCCTCTTAATTGCAGTTTCTTCGTGTTCCTCGATATCCACGCTATTTCTTACCTTTTGCACTTCCCTTTTACGTGCGTTTAGCTGGGCGATGGCAAACGTTGCATTGCTGTCTCGTTTCTGCAGCTGATTGTACAAAATGTTCACATGGGGCATGATCTTGTAGAAGAAAGACAGCCAGAATACAAAATTATAATCTTTCAAAGTCGCCATAAACCCAGAAGCCTGAACAAGTGTGGCGTTGTTGTTTAACAGAGCTCTCTTCTGAATAACCTCCATGCATTTAATTAAATTCTCCCTGTGTTCGAAAAGCAGAGCACACAGAAGCTAAGCCTGAAGGTCACGCTATAGTCGTTGCTAAGAGTAGGAGGAGCTAGGTTTATAAACCTCCATTTAAGCAATGTATAAGAAGCCACTCCCATTTCTTCACCTTCCCGCAACCCCCTCAGAGAGCCGACATTTGGGTGAAATCTTAGGTTAACTCTTCGCTGCAAACCTGCGGCTCCTACAGCTAATCACTGTTTATTGGTGTCCAATTTACGAGGGTCGGTGTCGATAAGTCCCGGGCTTCACAATAAAAAAATAATAATGTTTTTCTTTATTTCTCAACATAATTTCCGGAAAGGCTTATTAATACATTTGTCATGTTGGAGTTTCGTTGCTGCGAAATCTTAGTTCTCCAATACATTTTTGAGGTTCGGGAACAGGTGCTAGTCACTGGGTGCTAGATCTGGCAAATAGTGTGGATGTTCAAGCAATTCAAACTTTAATTCGCACATTTTTCCCATTGCAATGACTGAACGATGTGTCGGCGCACTGTCGTGAAGAAACACGATCTTTTCTTTGCCAAATGAGATCTTTTTCTTTTCCCCTCATCACTCAAACATTGCAGGAAGCTTCGTAGTACTCAGCAGTGTTACTTTTACCCTTTTCCAGGTAACCAATAAAAATAATTCCTTGTGCATGCCAGAAAACAATCGACATAACGTTGTTAGCTGATAAAAATGACTTTGCCGTTTTTGCAGTTGCTTCACTTGGCGCAGTCCACTGTTTTGACTGTGATTTACTTTCTGGAGTGTAGTGATGTATCAAGTTTCATCCATGGTAATAAGCTATCTCAAAACTTCACTAAGATTTTTACGGTAGAGCTCGTAAATCTTAACAGAAGCAGTTTTTCATTGTAACTTTTCATCAGGTGTCAACAAACACAGCACAGACTTATGAAAGACCAAAACATTACCTAAAATATTACCTGCACGTTCTTTTGTTATGTTTACAGCCTCTGCTATCTCAAACAATTTTAATCTGTGGTCTTCCAGTACTAAACGATGAATTTTTTCAATGATCTCTGGAGTTGTGACTTCCACTGAGCGTCCAGAGCGAGGCCTATCACTAGTGCTCGTACGTCCCATTTTAAATTCTACAACCCCACTTTTAAACATTGTATATGAAGGGACAGTCTTTCAATGTACTGTACCTTTCCTCCTTTACTTCTTTAGGCGTTAAGTCTTTCAAACGGAAGTATTTAGTCACTGTTCGTTTTTCCAAATCCTCTATTTTCGTGAAAGCTCTTCACTTGTCTTGTTTAAAATGCTGTCATTGAAAAACTAAACAAGCTACTGACGTGTAACTGTAGATAACATCTAGTCTAGAGTTAAGGTTATGATGCTATACCACAAACTGGCCAGTGGTGCCATCTCTATGTGAGGTCTGGGACTTATCAGCCGGCCTTCGTAATTAGTTTCATAATCACACGTGGCATAACTAAGCTAGTTTATTACAGCTTATTAATATGCTAGTACAGAGTTTAACTATAATATATTAATTTTTCAGAAACTAATGTCACGTGGACCTATTTCAAAACATTAAAAGATTAATTTAAATAAATACTCCATAGCATTCAAATTTCAAATTAATTGTAATATGGATAAATATGTATCCAATATAAATATTTGAGAGAATGTATTTCTCCTCAATTCGCCTCAATTACATATAATATTCATTGAGTCTCTTAGTTGTTTAGTTTTCTAAACTCTCCCGAAATTTGACTATGGTTGGCAACACTGCTGCAATTATAAATTAGATTTACAGAAATTAAATGCGAGGTAAGGCATTTCACCAAAACAAAGGAGTAAAAACTTCCACGTTGTGAACATTTTTCAATGTGAGTGTGAGAAAATGATGAATTTGGAGAGGTTGTTAGGTTAGTAGCCCTGCTTTAACTCAGGAAGCGTCGCTAACAGTCAATGGTATTTCAAAACAGCATGGAAGGTCACCCCGGGGTCCCGTAGTTGACGAGAAAACGGCTTGTACAGTTCGCATCAAAACAGTGTTGCCACTCGAGTCGAAATTGCTGTCATAATTAGAGATATGCCGCAAAACATCTGCTAATCTGTCAGGATGCAGATATTTATTGCGTTTGAAACGCTGTTAGATTAAGGAAACATTTAGATACGTTGTCATTTTTGCTAATGAAATTGTGACAGGTTCAGAATTTGAAGGCCTATAAATTAAACACCCTATAAAATTAACGCAATTTAAAATTTCTAATAAATAAAAATAAGAACGTTAAAATATGATGAAAAGTGTTTGACGTATTAATATACTTCTATTATATGTTTAAATACTATAACATTATGCATAATAAAATTCAATTAGTCATTTTTAAAAGGAAATGTTTGTCATTTTCGCAAAACAAGTGATATTTATGGACTGCTGATAAGTATTCACACTTACAATATATTGCTGAAGAGACTGACGCACTTAATTTATCATAAAAGTTTAACAATTATTTTCTGAAATAAAAATTAATAGTTATGCTTAGCAAATAATAATAAAAAAAAAAAAAACCTAGGGATATAAATCATCACTGAGAAAAAGTAGAATAAAATGATTTTTTTATTTGGTCATAATTTAAAATATATATTGTCTGTTCGCGTTGAGAAAAAGCAATTAAAATGTAAGTAGTCCAAAACAAGTGAAGTTGCAACAAAAATATTCAACATATTCAAAAGTGTCAACAACAAAAGAAAAGGAAGAAAAGAAAGCAAAATTAAGAAAGAAAGAAAAAAACAAGAGAGAAAGAGAGAAAGAGAGAAAGAAAGTGAATAAAAGAAAGAAATCAAAACGATAGACACAAAGAAAATAAGCTAGAATGAACGGAAAGGAAGAAAGAAAAACAAAGAAATAAAGAAAATAATGCAAAGAAAGAGAGACAGACAGAAAGAAAGTCAAATACAATGAACAGAAAGTAAAAAAGGAAGAAAAGGAGAAAGAAAGAGAGAAAGGAAGAAAGAGAAAGAGACAAATAAATAAAGAAAAGAATAGAAACAAAGAGACACACAGAAAGAAAGGAAGACAACAGAAAGTCTGATTCAATAAACAGAAAGTAAAAAGAAATAAAATGAGAAAGAAATAGAAAAAACAAAGAAAGAGTTAAAGAAAGAAAGAAAGAAAGAAAGAAAGAAAGAAAGAAAGAAAGAAAGAAAGAAAGAAAGAAAGGAAGAAAGAAAGAAAGAAAGAAAGAAAGAAAGAAAGAAAGAAAGAAAGAAAGAAAGAAAGAAAGAGAGAGAGATTAACATAAAGTGAACAGAGACGAAAAAAGAAAGAATGAATAAATGAAAGAAAATAAGAAATAAAGAGACAGAAAGAAAACAATAGAAAGAAAGAGACAGAAAGAAAAAGAACCAAAGAAAAAAAGAACAGAAGAGAGAGAATGAAAGAAAGACAGAAAGAAAGAGAGAAAAAGAAAAGATAAAGGGAAAGAAGGAAAGAAAGAAGGAGGAAATTAAAGTGAGGACAGAAGGAAAGAAAAAGAGAGAAGGAAAGAGAGTAGGAAAGAAGGAAAGATGGAAAGAAAGAAGGAAGGAAGCATGGATGGAAGGAAAGAAAGAAAGGAGCGAAATAAAGAAGAAAGAAAGAAAGAACGAAGGAAAGAAAGAAGGAAGGAAGGAAAGAAAGATAGTAAGAAAGAAAGAAAGGAAGTAAGAAAAAAGAAAGAAAGAAAGAAAGAAAGAGAAAGAAAAGAAGGAAGGAGAAAGGAAAAAAGAAACTAAAAAATAAAAAACAAAGAAGGGAGGAAAGAAAGTAAAGAAAAGAAAGAAAGAAACAACGAAGGAAAGAAAGAGAGAGAAACAGAGAGAGAGAGAGAGAGAGAAAAAAAGAGAGAGAAAGAAAGGAAGAAGGAAAGAATGATAGTAAGAAAGAAGAAAAAAAGGAGGAAAGAGAGTAGAAAGCAAAGAAGGAAGGTGAAAGAAAGAAACCAAAAGAAAAACAGAAATAAAGAAGGAAGGAAATAAAGAAAAGAAAGAAAGGAAGAAGGAAACAAAGAGAGGGAAAGAGAGAAGGAAAAAAAGAAAGGAAGGAAGAAAGGAAAGGAAAGGAAAGGAAGAAAGAAAGCAAAGAAGGAATGGGAAAGGTAAAAAGAAACCAAAAAATAAAAAGAAAGATGGAAGGAAGGAAAGAAAGTAAAGAAACGAAAGAGAGAAAGAAGGAAAGTAAGAGGAAGGAAGAATAGAAAGAAATAAAGAGAGAGAGGAAGAAAGAGAGAGAGAAAGAAAGAGAGAGAAAGAAAGAGAGAGAAAGAGAGAAAGAAAATAAGAAAGAAAAAGAAAACGAAGGAAGGTGAAAGGAAGAAAGAAAGCAAAAAAGAAGAAAAGAGAAACAAAGAAGGAAAGAAAGAAGTAAAGAGAAAGAGAGAAAAAAAGAAAGAAAGAAAGAAAGAAGGCAGGAAAGAAAGAAGGTAAGAACGAACGAAAGAAATTAACGAAGAAAGAAAGAAAGAAAAATGAAAAAGAAAGAAAAGGATGGTGAAAGGAAGAAAGAAAATAAAAAGAAGAAAAGAAATAAAGAAGGAAAGAAAGAAAAGAAAGAAAGAAAGACATAAAGAAGGAAAGAAAGAAAGAGAGAGAAAGAAAGAAAGAAAGAAAGAAAGAAAGAAAGAAAGAAAGAAGGAAGGAAGGAAGGAAAGCAAGAAAAAAGAAAGAGAGAAAGAAAGCAAGAAAAAAGAAAGAAAGAGAGAAAGAAAGCAAGTAACAAAGAAAGAAAGAAAGAATCCTAACATCGAGGGTAAAAGGTATGTCCATGATTGTGGCGCCGGAGTCGGAAGGCGCCTACAAATAAGTTATATATTGACGTTTATGACGGCCATGAACTTGCATTTTTTAACAAGCTGACGACCCGTTGGTTAACGTCGCAAACACGTGAATATCGCGGAAGCTGAGAGACCTTGGAAAATAATCTACCATACAAGTACTGCCAACATTAAACTGCATGGCCGTTAGTCCTTCGTGACTTACGTTAGAATGATAGCGTTCTTCGTGACGCAATAAATCATATTTAGGATCAGCATTTTAATGTAAATAAACATTTATCTCTTGTCAGGAAGTATGTTACTTCCAACAATTTAAATACAGTTTCATGCTTTACACGTTTATGTATTTTCGCTGTTACCTACAATAAACAGGAAAGTGTCCCCAAAGATGCAGCATGAAGATTTAACACAATTCTCAAACCCAAGCACCCCTATACGGAATATTATTGGAAACCTTTTATGTTCCAAAAAATGTCTTTACTGAGATTCAAATACACCTTTAAGATATTTTCATGAAACTTGAAAAATGTCTTCATATTTCTAGGAATAAAAGTACCCTGAAAGATGAATGTCTGGTAACTCTAAGCTCTATGTACCCTGTACTCATTTTAACATTATTTCATTCATCGTCCGATATGACTTTACGTTGAGGTTTTCCCTTATCCTGAAAGATGAATGTCTGGTAACTCTAAGCTCTATGGACCCTGTACTCATTTGAATATCATTTCATTTCTCGTCCAATTTGACTTAACGTTAGAGGTTTTCTCTGATCCTGAAAGATGAATGTCTGGTAACTCTAAGCTCTATGTACCCTGCACTCATTTGAACATTTCACTCATCGTTCCATATGACTTAACTTTGAGGTTTACTGTTATCCTGAAAAATGAATGTCTGGTAACTCTAAACTCTATGTACCCTGTACTCATTTGAACATCATTTCATTTATCGTCCGATATGACTTAACGTTGGTGGTTTCTCTTATTTTGAGAGATGAATGTCTGGTAGCTCTAAGCTCTATGTACTGCGTACTCATTAGAACATAATTTCATTTATCGTCCGATATGACTTAACGTTGGAGGTTTTCTCTTATCCTGAAAGATTAATGTCTGGTAATTCTAAGCTCTATGTACCGCGTACTCATTTGAGCATTTCATTCATCCTACGATATGACAAGTTTGGAGGTAAATGCGGACATCAGATGTTAAAAACAGAATACTGTTTAGAAAGTAGGCTTTGCCAAGTTTTGTCCACCGGGGTGTGAACTGTCAATGACAGCAGTAACCATAGCAACACCGGACACCATCCCCTTTCTTTCTATTCCGCCCTTCACCTGTTCCTCACCTTGCAATTTCCCTATGCACTTACCGCCATTGTTGGGACCCCTTCCATTGTCAGAGGTTGGCGTCCCTTTATGAAAGCAAAGTTCATTACCGTCTCATTAGCATCTTGTTGATATAAGGCAAACACTAACCTAATCTGTATTCCCCGTGTTGTTAGTTTAACATCTGTAAAAAGAGAGGGCGAAGTATCCACCCTGTTGTGTTGTCGCATTTTCGCGTCTCTTTCTATTCATTTATTCTTATAGAATAGCATTCGATCTATTTATATTTAGTACAAATAATCTTCTTTACATACTTTTACTTTCCCTATAAGCCTTTACATTAATGACACTTTCAAATGGGATGAAATTTGTGCTTGAATACTGCCAATTCAGCAACTAATCAGTTTTGTAGTGTGGTCATATATCACTCCCCTTAAGTGTGGGGTGACGAGCGTCAAATACTGAAATAATTCAAAAACATTTTACAAAACGTGATCCACGCAGAAGATAGTGACCAATTTTTCTAACTTTACCCCCATAATTTTAGCTGAAATAGTTTCCATAATACAAATAAATATAATATAAATTAATTGCTTGTTGCAGAAACACCTCAAGTCCAATCACCATGATTTTTCAGGAAATGAAAAAGCTAAACTAATGTATTCTTCACCTCACATGCTTTGAATTCGTTTAAATATATTGAAGTCCAGTACTAACCACGTATTCCATGCAAAGTTTCAAACATAAAGTAGCATCAGTTATTTACATTTAATTACAGAACTCCAAAAAAGAACTAATACACTTTTCTTGGTCCACGTAAGTGGACTTAGAGTAAAAATGACTATACAATTACTGGAGTTCTACTGACTGAGGAAGATACGGCTTTATTTTCATTATATCTGTCATCTTCTCATCTCTAATCATAGAAATTTCCCTAGGGAAATCTAACTTCGAAGGCAGCTTTGGAATTAAGCCCGATTACGCAAGCCTAAAAGTATGCTCTTGCATCCACTTTATAAAATGTCGAGCTTTTACGACACCGGGAAACTCTTTGCTGTAGATCTCCGTGATTTCCTTCCTTGTGATTCTAGGAATAGCAGATTCTTCTTGTAATGTATTTGAAGAAATAAGTCTGTACGAGTGTCTGCTGGTTAGTCCCGAGCTTAATGTAGAGATGGCGCCACCGAGTCAATTTGACGGATAGCATCATATATTTTAAGTTGCTAGTATCCTTGTATCCTTGACTAGCTTGTATCCATAGTTACAGGTCAATAACTTGTTCAGTCTTTGAATAACAACATTTTAAACAAGACAAGCGTAGAGGTTTCACAAAAATGGAGGATTTGGAAAAACGAGCAGTGAATAAATACCTCCATTTGAATGGCTTAATGTCTAAAGGAACCAATGTAAAAACATCTACACGAAGGTCTATCCGCGGCGGAGTCCCCGAAGGTTCTGTGTTATCCCCGACGCTGTACAGCGTCTATGTGGCTGACCTTCCCACTGAACAGCACGTCAACATAGCACAGTATGCTGACGACGTGCTGCTATTCTCAACAAACAGACACCCACGCAGAACCTTCAACCCCATCCAGAGATATCTAATCCTCCTCCAGGAATGGTGCACGCTTTGGCGATTGTCCATTAATACGGAGAAAAGCCAAGCGATATTGTTCACCAAGCGCCGCTTTCCCGCCAACTTCCCCCAATTTACCTACTTCGGGCAAGGGATCAGGTGGGAGAATTCAATCAAGTACTTGGGAGTCAAGCTGGACAAGGGCCTAACTTTTCGGGAGCACATCCAGGAGCAAGCTCATCGGTCGTGTGGTGCCGTGGCATCACTATACCCTGTGCTTCGGTCTGCGATGTCTGTTCCCCTAAAGTTGCGCCTCTTTATGGCTCTGGTCCTCCCTATCATGCTCTATGCGTGCGAAGTCTGGGGTATGGCCGCAGGCTCAAACCTAGTTCTGCTCCAACGTGCACAGAATAAATGTCTTCGGATTATTTATTCTGTTTGTACAAGGTTCCCTGTGAGACTACTTCACGAGGCTTCATCCCTCCGATATGTGGAGGATGAAATTAGACGCCGGGCGACAAAATTCTTCGAGGGTTTGCCCCAACATCAGAGCGCCCTAGTCAGATCCCTTGGGGATTATGTTCCTCGTGAGCGTCGCTATAAGCGATACCGGTTACCCCGCATGTCTTGCGGTCACTACCGGTAACCACATGATCTCCATTCCAGCCTAAATTAAATTTCAGCTACTCCAAAATTGTTATTATGGAATATTCAAAATTATTCATTCCTTCTTCCTAGTTTATTAACTAACCCACCAGCGGTGCTCGCTGTCCGTAGCACCCGGTTCATCATTCCCTGAGGAGCAAAAAGCTACCTCCCTACACTAACCCCACTTAAATTACACCCGTCATTCTGCAACATCCACATCCCGCCACTACGTGGTTAAGCTCTTCCCAGAGCAGGTACACGATTTGACCACCCTTCGGGCTGTTCCAAACAGCCTGCCAGATTTGTGTCTGTCTGTCTGTTCTGATACGCTGAACATGTGATCTGGTAATATTTTGTGGTATTGTGATTCAGTATGGATCTGGTATGAAGACTTGTGATTAAGAATTGGATTTTGGATGTGGAAAACCAACTATTCGTGTGCTACAAGTGACCATGTGCAAAATGAAACAGTGCGAATAGAAGTAGTAAACAGTGGTATTCGCGTTAAGCCTAGTTTGTGAGTGAATAGTGTATGGTGCAATAAAGTACATTTAACTGCAATGGTCATATCGGCGGCTGTTCTCCTTTGGAACATATAGAAGGTGTTAACTCGTATTCGTTGGGTTTTAATCATTAGATCACGCACACATTCACACTCTCATTCATACTTCCAGATGCTGGGGAATATAAGGTATTATATTGGTGGGAGAAATATCCATACCTCCACCGCCAGGAATCGAACTCGGTACACCTAACATGGAGTTTTATTATTGTAGAAGCAGTACGCAGTTTTCGTCTGTTGTGGGAGCACCGCAGTCAGCGTGCACTTCGACAATCTTCGGCATTTTTTTTTTTTTCGAAATACGTTCCATTTAAAGCGGCTTAAAGATATCACTTTTAGCGCATTTAACACTTTTTAGGGATGCAAGTGTTTCAAAAATGTAGATAATTCCAGGAAAATCTCAATACTGAATTTTTGTGTGGAATGCAATACTTTCCCCAACTTTAGAGAAGGTAGAAATAATCAAATGAAGAAATTGTGAATTTATTTATATGCAATGCATTTAAAACCTCATACTTATTGCTGAAACTCTAAGTTTACTTGTATAATAAGACAAAACCCACGAACAGCAATTACCTATGATACTGTAAATGCATATCTGAAATTCTAAAAATCCATTGAGTTATTACACAAGGTAAATGTAATCATTTCGTTATTTTTCAAAATTCTACTTTGTATAATTGTTTTAATATAAATTTTTACTACGTAAATGCAGCCTTCTAAAAAAATGCACCATTAAAACTATGAAAAGGAAGGACTTTATAGAAAATGGCTTTACAAAAGTACTTAATATATCGAATTTTGTACCGTAACTCCAATTTATTCCACAAAAATTAGCAATTTCATTACTTAAAAGTACTGATTCTTAAGAAGTTGATTATTTCTAAAATTTGCAGCATTATTCAGAAGAAAAAAATATGCTTATATATTGAATATAATTTTTAGAGGCAGGGTAAAAATTGTGAAAGTAATTCATAAAGCACTGCATTCGTGTGGGGTATTATATGCTTGAAAAGCTAGCTTGGTAGGTTATACTTTAAAACTCGACCACAGAGTAAATATGTACAATCCTTGCCTTACCTTAATCAAAATCCATGAGGCAGTAGATAAACTCTGCAAGGATTCATTGCTCCTCACCCTAGATTCAAGAGAACTCCCTTGGTTGCGCCATTTGACTGATCACTCGCGACACACACTTTCAATTTCCGCCTTCTAAGAAACAAATGAATAAGGTGCTATCGTATTACGTGTACAAGCGAATGGGAGCGCTTCCACCCCCGATTGTCTTTTATTAGCTGGAAGTTCAGTGACCTTGTGCGAGGCTGCAAACTGCAACCAACTCTTAAGTTATGTAATATTTGCTTCCTATCACGTTTTTACTAATTTTCAAACTTGTAATTTGCATGGTTATTTAAATGTAACCAGTAAAAAGCGCCCCAAACATTATATTTATAAAACATTTACTAAAAGGCTTGTTTTACAGTAAATGAGCTATTTTAAAATAGTATAAGCTATTTTACATATTAATCCCTACATATTGTAGAAGTTTTCTATTTTTCAAAATTTTTATTTATTAAAACGTTAATACTTATGTTCTAAAAATTCGTGTATTTTGTTTTTAAAAGGAGAGAATTTTCTGATTGTTCTTAATCCACCTTTGAAAGGTAGCACAACAAATTAAACGAACCAGTAAAATTTGCGTTATGAGCTTTTTTAAAACAGAAAACTACTCAAAATATCTAATGCATTACACTTGTATGACTTTCTCTACCCTTGTACAGACACTTATTCAACTATTTACTTCAAGATATTATTTTACTGTACTTATAAGAGAATACAGTAGATTTTAAGTGATAGTCAAATGTTTTAAAACTGGTTGTCTAGGTGACGTCTTTAAAATTCCGTTCTCTTTGTATGTCCAAGAGATTAAAAAATGAAGGTACAAGGAAATATGGGCATAGCAGACTTTAAGTGATATTTTAATGCTTTTTTGTGTGTGTGTGTAATTTACGTCCTCCAACTTTAAGTCACATCGCACTGTGAGTGAATTAGGTGAACTGATGCTCAAGGTCAATGGAGCTTAGAATTACACGACATTCCTCTTGAAGGATAAGGGAAGGCCCCGGAGAAAGCCTTATCCAGGTAACTCATCCTGACCGAGATTCGAACTCGGGACCTCTTGAACGTGAGGCAGACACGCTACCATCTACGCTACCGAGGCGGGCCTCTAAGTGATAGTCAAATGTTTTAAAACTGGTTGTCTAGGTGATGTCTTTAAAATTACGTTCTCTTTGTATGTCCAAGAGATTAAAAAATGAAGGTACAGGGGAATTGGGAATAAAGTACACTTTAAGTGATAGTCAAATATTTTAAAACTGGTTGTCTAGGTAACGTCTTTGAAATTCCGTTCTCTTTGTATGTCCAAGAGATAAAAAATGAAAGTGTAAGGGAATACAGTAGAGATTATGCAACCCACTCATTACCCGCGAGGGGGAGGACTGCCCTCAGTCATAGACTTCGCAATCACAAAACATCTACCATACCATCTCACACTCACATCATTAAATGCATTACATTCAGATCACAATCCAGTGTTGACAGAGATCAACACAAGGGTTGCCAGCCACGACATATCGCTTCAAACGCGAGAGGTCGACTGGGAAGGCGTCAGGAACTGCCTCCGCACTTCCATCCCGCCAAATCCCAAAATCACAAACATCCCTACCCTGGATAACGCCGTCTCATCCTTCACTTCCATCGTGAAGCGCACCACCTTTAATTTGACAGTCCATGCTCCGGCTCCTCTTCATCCTGATGTCCTCCCTTTGGACATCCTTCTTCTAATCCGGCGATCCTGGGCAGCACGGAGATTATACCAACGTCACCGCACGCCACATAATCGAGCGCTCCTAAGACGTTTACGTCGAGAGGTCAGTGTCCGTCTGCGCGAGCACAAGGTGCAAGCGTGGGAGGACAAAATGGCCAGGTTGCGCGTCGAGGATGGCGACGTGTGGAGGATAGCCAAAGCCCTCAGAAAACACAGAGGTCAGTACACCTCTCCCATTCACGGCACCCAGGGCCTGGCCTATGAACCCCAAGCCAAAGCCAATGCTTTCGCTGACTATCTTGAGCGTACTATGTGTCCGAGAGATGACCCCCAGAACGATAACTTTTCTGAACGCGTCCGTCGGGAGGTGCGTCGTTTCTTACGTCACCCTCCTGAGGATGCGGAGAGACTCCCTACCATCCGACCTAGTGAAGTCCAAGGCGTACTCCAACGTCTCAAACCAAAGAGGGCGGCGGGGCCGGACTGGCTGACTCCCCTAATGCTCCGCCATCTTCCCTTCAATGCAATTCTCTTCCTGACTAGGATTTTCAATATGTGCCTCGCCCTTGGGTACTTTCCACGAGAGTGGAGAGAGGCCCGGGTGATTTGCATATTGAAACCTGGGAAGAATCCGGTACACCCATCCAGCTACAGGTCCATTAGCCTCCTCTCCACCCTTTCGAAAGTTCTCGAGAGGCTAATTCTTGCTCGCTTGTCCCCAATATTGGTAGACATTCAAGCCATTCCTGACCACCAATTTGGTTTTCGTCCTGGGCACTCGACAGTTCAGCAGTTGCTGCGTGTGGTGGAGACCGCTGCCCTGGGCTTCCAGGAAGGCGCCTTCACGGCCGCAGTTTCGTTGGATGTCGAGAAGGCCTTCTCTACGACATGGCATGCCGGACTCCTACACAAAATGATCCATCTGGGGCTCCCAACACAAGTGATCAACATTCTACACAGCTTCTTGCGACATCGCACATTTAAAGTCTCAGTCGCGGGGAAAACATCAACACTAAGGCCAGTGAGAGGCGGAGTCCCCGAAGGCTCTGTGCTATCCCCCACCCTCTTCAACGTCTTTATGGCAGATTTCCCCACAGAACCACGAGTCGAAATGGCACAATACGCTGACGACGTGTTTCTGTTCTGCAAGGACAAACACATTCTCAGAGCCTTCAACCCCATCCAAAGACATCTCCGCCTAACACAACAGTGGTGTCGGCGTTAGCGGATGTCCGTAAATCCGGACAAAAGCCACGCCATACTTTTTACAAAGCGCCACACCCCCGCAGACTGCCCCAACTTCAGCTACCGAGGTCGAAGGATAGAGTGGTCTAACTCTGTCCAGTACCTTGGTGTCAACTTGGATAGAGGTTTAACTTTTCGCCGACACATCAGGGACCTTTCGGCAAAGGTACAGGGAGCAATTGCTTCCCTGTACCCAATGCTGGGGTCTACCTCGATGCCAGTCCGCATGAAGTTGTACCTCTTCCGAGCGCTGGTAATCCCGGTGATGCTATATGCCTGCGAGATCTGGGGCATGGCAGCAGACAGCTGTTTAGCATGGCTTCAACGTGCACAGAATAAAGGACTGCGGTCTATTTATTCTGTGGGACGTTATTTCCCTACCAGGTTGCTCCACGAAGCATCGGGTCTTCCATACGTGGAGGATGAAATTAGGCGCCGGGCTTCAAAATTATACGCAATTTTACCATCTCACAGAAGCGCCCTTGTCAGATCACTAGGAAATTATGACCCCACTAGACGTCGATCTAGACTGCATCGGGTCCCCCGTATGGCATGCGGGCACCCTAGATAACACAGGAGCTGAACCTATCAGCAGCTAAAGCTGAGCTCCTCATAATTTTTCCAAGCTGTTTGGCATCTAAATTTCTCCCCAACTAAATTACAAAATATTTAAGACAAAACAAAATGGGTGCTAAGTACTGCATCCTCTCTTTCGACCCGAAGGTACCTTGGTAACCTCAAAATTAACTTCCAATCAAAAACCTACATCACCTTCATCCTACATCTTTCATTTATAATCCTACCTGCGGTAAAACCCTTAATGGGTGGGCACGCAGCAAAAACCTTCTGGCTGTATACAGCCAGCCAGCACGAGCGAGCGAGAGCGAGCGAATACAGTAGACTTTAAGTGATAGTCAAATGTTTTAAAACTGGTTGTCTAGGTAACGTCTTTGAAATTCCGTTCTCTTTGTGTGACCAAGAGATCAAAAAAATGAAGGTACAAGAAAATATGAGAATACAGTAGACTCTAAGTGATGGACAAATGTTTTAAAACTGGTTGTCTAAGTCAATTTGGTGAGCTAACAAAGTTATGACGAGGGTTTTCTGGGATGTACAGGGAATTATTTTTGTTGATTACTTGGAAAAGGGTAAAAGTATCACTGGTAACTACCACGCATGCTTACTGCAACTTTTGAGTGATGAGGTGAAAACAAAAGAAACTCATTCGGCAAAGAACAAAACCTTGTTTCTTCAAGACAATGCTCCATTCCATCGTTCAGTCATTGCAATGGGAAAAATATGTTAATTAAAGTTCGAATTGGTTCGAAAGTTCGCCAGATCTAGCACTCAGTGACTACCATCTTTCCCGAACCTCAAAGAATTTCTTGAAGGACGAAGATTTCACAGCAACGGGGTCATTGATGCGTTAAACAGCTATTTGGAGGACCATTATAAGTAGCACTACAGAAATGGTTTAATTAAATTAGATATACCAAAAAATTAGTCTTTCTGGAGATCATGTTGAGAAATAAAGCAAAAAATGCAATTTTTAAGTGAACATTTCTTTAGGTGCGTTTAAAGCTTTTTGTGGATAATGAATTAAACTGAGCCGTAAGGCTGGAAAATGTGACGCTCATTCGGGTGAAGTCGGCTCAAGTCGGCTCAATCCGAACTAACCCCCACTCATTCTCATTCAAGCAATTAAATATGTGATCAGCAGGAAACAAAATATAAGAAATGATTGTGAAATAGCATGCATTTTAATATAAAAATAAAATACATATAAAGCAGTATATGATATGATTTGATTTTACTAGGGGTGTTCAATAAAGAATGGTCATAATTTTTTTTACGGTCACAATTTTTCGCACTAAATTTGATTCTTATTATATTCTGTTAACTTAATGTGAAACAAACACGCCGTAGTAGTTACATTGTTGGTACTCCTGGTTCACGCCTGTGAGAATCAGGTAAGTTCAGACATGTTCAGTGTCGCCTACCGCTGCAATGGAGGTAACACGCGAGGAACAATATGTGACTTTGAAATTCTGCTTTCGTCTCAACAAATCTTCAGTTGAGGTCTATACAATGTTACAGGAGGTCTATGGAGCGTCTGTTCTTCCCTACAGCATAGCTCGAAGCTGGTTTAAAATGTTTAAAGAGGGGAGACAATCAATTTCAAAGGAAGGTGGACCCGGTCCTCCAGTTACTAATCTTACGGAAGAAAACATCAACACTGCTGCTGCAATTGTGAGAGACGATTGAAGAATTACCTTAAGATCACATTCTGAAATACTGAACATTTCATTGGGTGCCACCCACACGTTGGTGACAGAAACATTACACATGAGACGTGTTTGTGCGCGATGGGTTCCAAGACTGTTGATTCCCGAACAAAAGGACATTCGCCTGCAGGTCTACATGCAGTTAAAGTTGATGTTAGAGGAAGATCCGGAGTTTCTTTCAAACGTAATCACTGCTGATGAAACCTGGCTACATAATTTTTATCCTGAGAAATGTGTGTATTGTTTAACGCCCGCTTTTACTGCATACGGCACCGCAGGCGATGACACTGATGGTATATGAGATGAAGATGGAGCACCGTTGGAATGAGATGGCGGGGGAAACCGGAGATCCCGGAGAAAACCCGCCCCAGCGCCGTGTTGTCCACCATTAATCTCACTTTGCGGTCGCTTGGGATCGAATCCGGGCCGCCTTGGTGAGAGCCAAGTGGTCTAACCACTGAGCCACGGCGCGGCCTTGATCCTGAGAGCAAACAGCAAAGCTCAGTGTAGAAATCTCCTTCATCAACAACCCCCCCCCCCAAAAAAAAAAGCAAAAGTGGTTGCTTCTGCTGGGAAAGTTATTTTCATCTCATACTTTGATATTCATGGAATGGTGTATCAGCATGTTGTACCTGCACACACATCAGTAGCTGGACAATACTACAGGGATGTCCTGAAAACATTGCAAGTCCATATCAGGCGCAAAAGACCACATTTCCGTGACGCAGGCTGGATGCTGCACCACGATAATGCGCGGCCGCTTATTGCTAATGTTATTTATGAATATCTTGCAAAAATCAACGTGAAGTGCATCCCTCACCCTCCCTATAGTCCGGATTTAGCCCCATGTGACATTTTTCTATTCCCTAACTTGAAGAAACGCCTTCGTGTGAGGCATTATCCACCATCAGAAACAGTGGTGAAGGCTGCGGTGGCGATTTTGAAGGATCTCTCAAAAATGGTTTCCAGAATGTCTTTGAAGACTGGCAGAAACGCTGGGACAAGTGCATCGCATTCAGGGGAGACCGTTTTGAGAAGGAGGATGAGTAAAGGTACGTTGCCCCCCCCCCCTGCCAAAAGAAATTGTGATCATTTTTTATTGAGCAGCTCTCGTACTTCCTTTATACAATAATGAGTGTCTACATTAAATTTTTGAAAATAATTTTAAGAATAATTTATAATGAATAGTTTTTTTTTTTAACTTTTTACTTCTGTAGTGTGGTCTTAAGCACACACTTTTTTATCGTGAGGTCCGCGATTTATCAGACGTCCCTGGTATAAATTATGTAGGTATGACTTTCGAGTAATCAATATTTTCCGTTAATTTTTTATTACATGTCGTATTTGCAAAGAAATTTATGTATCGAATTTTTGGGTAGAGTGTAAATGTCCAATTACTATACACGGTGAGTACCTACGTAATACATAAAACAAAAGAAAGACAATTTGCCAAATAAAATATTGTAGGTTATGGCTGGAGACGTAATGTTGGTAAGTGCAATTCCGACCTATTAGGGGGAGAATGTGCGGTATCAGTAATGTTGTAAGATGGTAATCACGTGCCCTCCAGAGAACAATAAACCAAACAAGCCGACAGGGAGTGCCGATAGAGAACACTTCATCAATAAGAACAAGTTACTGCAGGCGGGAGACGTCAGGCAAGTTTACGCTAACCTGTTGCAACAAGCACATTGTAATTGAAAAGCAAAACCTGTCAGAGCTACCTAGTGTCATTTCCGTGTACTTCTCCCTCCCGGATAACTCCTCTACAAAGGAAGATAATGAAAGAACAAACCGCCAAGGATTTCCTCTGCTAACCAGTATAGCAAACTTCTGCAAGAATAATAAGATTGCATTCCACTCCGAGATTACACAGGAAATAGATGTTTTGAGTCACTCGAATAGCCCAACAACAACAATAACAACAACAACAAGACCAACCTGGGGTCTGAATTCTAGTATTCTTAAAATTATATATCAAGGTGCTGTAGTGCCCCTAATTTTGTATGGTGTATCTGCATTCCAGGATGTTCTTAATAAAAAATGGGCAGTTAAAATACTTGCACAAATTCAAAGGGGATTCCTCCTTCGCATAATTCGAGGATATCGTACAATCTCCACTGATGCTGCTCAGATTATAGCTAACATCGAACCTCTGGCTCTCACTTGTTTATCAAGAGCAACTATTATGAATTTAAGACATGAACGTGAATGTGCGTCTTATCTGTCTCACTTAAAACTACAAATCCCGTAGCATCCTACCACAGCAGGACACCCATCAAGTTTTGTAACCTGTTTAAAGGAAATATGTAATTTTCATTATTATTACATATATACAGACGGTTCGCGTTACCAATTTGAAGATAATATATCTGCAGTAGGATGTGCTTTTGTTGTTTACGAAAACCAAACGGAACTAACTCACTCCATGTTTAAATTGTCACCTGAATGTTTTGTATTCCAGTCGGAGCTCTTAGCAATTAAAGAAGCTATAAAATGGTGTACAGTGCCCGTATTCTTAGTGATTCACAATCAGCTCTATTCGCTATTAATGATAAATACAATTTAAATTCATTAGCACATGAAATCAGAACCTTGCTTCAAAACCATTCAGGACATATTTGCATGGGATGGCTTAAAGGACACAGTGGAATTTTAGGTAACGAGAGAGCTGCTTGCTTGGCTAAGAAGGCTGCAGAATCCAATCTTCCTGTGACATACTCTTTATGCCCTATTTCTACTGTAAGGAGAATATTACATCAACATATTCTTGAAGAATGGAACCAACAATGGCTAACAACTCCAAATGAAAGTTTAACAAAAACATTATTTTTCCCTAGTGTATATGACAGAGGAGAATGTGAAATTCTTGTACCAAATTTTGTTTTGACACAATTTTTAAGTGGACATGGTAAATTTGGTGAATACTTATCACGTTTTCACTTAACATCTAACCCCAAGTGCATGTGTGGTGAAGAATTTCAAACTGTGGTTCATCTCCTTTTCTGTTGTCCCATTTTCTGGAGAGAAAGACAAGAATTAATATTCAAGCTAGACTCTCTAGGAACTGAATTTTCTGCTCCGCTCACATCTTTGCCAAAGAAGCCACAACAGTATAAGTACTTCATGATGTTTATAAACTCAGTGTTTAAACGTCTGAAATAGTTTAACTTAATATGCATCAGATTAAAACATATTTTCTTCCTTCTAGTATTTAAAATATTTTTGTTAAAATTGTGTATTTTTATGTATCAACTCTAACCCTAATATACCACTGTGTAAGATAGGGTTCATAAATCTGGATAAAAAAATAGCCCAAAAAGACAACATGAGAGGGAGGGAGGGAGACAACAAATAAAAAGTTGACGACTTTCATTTAAGAAAAAGTTACCAATAACAGATTACGTCCACAAAACTCACGTACAGATGTATTTTCTTTATTTGAAAAGTGCAGAGCGATGCGCAGTGGTATCTGGACGAGTCCACTTCAGAACTGGAGGGGAGGGCAGGTCAGTTGCGTACCAGCTGCGAGCAAGTGAACACGTGCAGAGCTACTCGGTAACACTACAGCCTGTTTCAAAATGTGCTTGTCTCCTGGTTCCAAGAGAGCATTTATAAATGACGCCTCCTAGCAGTACATTAGGAAATAAAGTGCTACATTTAAAAACACGAGAAGTAATAACCAATATCCATAGATTTATAAAAAAAGGAACAATGGTCTGGGTCAGTTATAAAAATCTGGGGAAGTGTATCTGAGGCAACAGTTGTGTCTGAAAGCAGTTTAGGAGAGTTATTAAGGAAAGAAAAGCCATTGGTGCTAGTGCAACAACGCCCTTCTCTATGCCCAGTAAACAAAGATTAAGAACATGCACAAAATCTAATTTGGATGTTTTAATTCAGAAGTAGTTAGGCGAACTATGAATAATTTTTAAAGCACACATAAACAAAGACCAACTTTGAAGAAAGTGCTTATGAAGCTTAAAAATTCTACTGACTTCCAAGGTAGTGTCTGAACATTAAGAAGAGTTCTTTCGAAGCTAAGATTATTTGAAAAAAAAAAAAAAACAAGCAAAAAAAAAGCACTAAGCGTGACAAACAAATTTTAATCGAACATCGCACCATACGTGCAGAAATGCTTAAGTATTTACGAAATATTCCGAGATATCGAAGTGAAGTTTATATAGTTTATATGGATGAAACTTATATAAATACAGCACATACTGGACCATATGCCTGGAGTGAAATACGTTACAGGGACTCTGCAGCGATATTGAAAGACCGACAGTTGTTTATCATGTCTGCTGGAGGAGAACAGTGTTTTGTTCCAAATGCCTATGTACTATTTAAGATCCAACAAAAGCGTGGAGATTACTACCATAGTAAGAATTACAACTTAGTCTATAAGAGCTGCAAATACTGGCTTTGAGAATGAAATTTGCTTTTAGACACCTTATGCAGCGCCCTCCCCTCTCGTAATCTTACGCCTGTGACGCATTGTGGCGATAGCTGCACTATTACCATCGCAGTTGCTACTCATCCCTACCGCGCGATAAGAAAAGCGATCGGGTTCCAAGTGCTCATTCGGTAAGTTTCGTTTAACTCCGTAAACATAGATGACAACTTTGAAATTTGAAATACGCTATACACTGACATCTAGTGGCTAATACGCTAAGCTTTATCATGTCCACCATATTTCGTTTTGATCAATTTAGAGGTTAATTAGCCAACCAGTTTACAACAATCGTATGTTAGAATTAGAATTTTAGTTCGTCCTTGGCAACATATACATGTTATGAGAGACGTCAAAATGTATAAATACAGTATATATATAAAGACAAATTGATTACATACAATATACACAGTAAGCAGCTTTTTATGGTTTCATGTGGTATTTGCATAGACTAATTTACTACAAGAAGTGTCATAATATAAATATTACAGGTTTGTGAATGTACTATGCCCCCAGTGCTCATTTACATGGTTATAGTTCTAAAAATTCATTAACTGTATAAAAACAGTGTCCATGCAATAAATTCTTAAACTTATTCTTGAAGTGTTTTAACGATGCAGCTTGTTTAAATAAATTTGGAAGTTTATTATATAACATTATCCCTTTGTAGTTAAAGCTTCCTTCATAAAGGCTCGTTTGGTGCGCTCGAATTGCCAGTTTATCCTTGTTACGAGTCTGGTTGTAACGTACGAGGGCTGTTCAATAACGAATGATAATAATTTTTTACGGTCATAATTTTTCGCACTAAAATTCAGTCTTATTATATTCTGTTGGCTTAATGCGACACAAACATGCCGTACTAGTTTCATTGTTGGCACTCCTGGTTCCCGTCTGTGAGAACCAGGTAAGTTCAAACATGTTCAGTATCGCCTACTGCGAGAGAGAGAATCGACGAATTACCTCAAGATCACTTTCTGAAATACTGAACATTTCATTGGGTGCCACCCACACGTTGGTGACAGAAACATTACACATGAGACGTGTTTGTACGTGATGGGTTCCAAGACTGTTGATTCCTGAACAAGGACATTCGCATGCAGGTCTGCATGCAGTTAAAGTTGATGTTAGAGGAAGATCCGGAGTTTCTTTCAAACGTAATCACTGCTGAGGAAACTTGGCTACATCATTTTGATCCTGAGAGCAAACAGCAAAGCTCAGTGTGGAAATCTCCTTCATCACCAACCACCAAAACAGCAAAAGTGGTTGCTTCTGTTGGGAAAGTTATGGTCATCTCATTCTTTGATATTCATGGAATGGTTTATCAGCATGTTGTACCTGCACACACATCAGTAACTGGACAATTTCACAGGGGTGTCATGAAAATATTGCAAGTCCATATCAGGCGCAAAAGACTGCATTTCCGTGAAGCAGGCTGGATGCCGCTCCACGATAATGCGTGGCCACATATTGCCAATGTTGTTGCTGAACATCTAGCAAAAATCAACTTAAAGTGCATCCCTCACCCTCCCTACAGTCCGCATTTAGCCCCATGTGACTTTTTTCTATTCCTTAACTTGGAGAAATGTCTTCGTGGGAGGCATTATCCATCATCAGAAGCAGTGGTGAAGGCTGCGGTGGCGATTTTGAAGGATCTCCCAAAAAATAGTTTCCAGCATGTCTTTGAAGACTGACAGAAACGCTGGGACAAGTGCATCGCATTCATGGGAGACTATTTTGAGAAGGAACGTCAAAATTATGAGGATGAGTACAAGTACGTTGTGAAAAAAAATTATGATCATTATTTATTGAACAGCCTTCATAGCATTGTCAAATCAAAGGAACCCAGTAAATTTTCCAAAGCACCAATATCAAAAAAACGACTTTACTTACGAGGTCATATTTTTTATGCCAAAATATCTTGTCGAAAACCCTTCTTTGTCTAGTTCCTTTATAAACATTTTTGAATCTTTTTCCTACCAGCCATACGCACTTTTGTATTCCACAAGTGAAACATTGGAGGTTTCAAGTGCTAACGCAATATTTTTCTTTATGTGCTGGCGGTATGTCCTTGATGAAAGATTGACGGCTGATGATAAGATACAGTTAGGTTCAGATGTACGTGCGTATTATGCGGGTTCCTTCCGAAATAGTTAACCTAATGTTTACTGCCTACGGAATCCTGCATTCAATCTAAGTTCACAGTTTTCTTCCACTCCTAACAACTCACTTGTAACAACGAAACTGCGAATGAACACACTGCAAAACAGTTGAACTGCTACCATGTTTGTTTTGGAAGACAGTTGAGAGAGCTAATGGTTTGAAACACAGAGGCCGACATAAGTATTCAAACAGAAATGTTTTTATTGCTTATATTATTTTAAAGCTACGCAGAGTAAGCATACGTAAATACAACTGGTAAAAAATAAACTTGAGTCTTCCATTAAATATATAAACTCATAAATAGCAAGTATTCGAACACAGAACATCTAGTATTTAGTTATCATCCCCTTTCTTTCAATTACTGCTGATAATCGTTTGGGTATTGTCTGTATATGCTGCTTAGTGACTGCAGAGTCCATATTTCTCTATTCTGTTTGAAGAAGTTCTTTCAGATGGTCCTTGCTTTTGATGTGATGCTTCCTCACACGCTCCTCGAGTTCCTTCCAGATGTTCTCTTTAGGATTTAAATCTGGAGATTGGGGCCGTGTCTTCAAAGTGTGAAGAGTGTTGTACACGATCCATTGCCTTACAATTTCAGCAGTATGCTTCGGATCATTGTCCTGCTAGAAGTAATAATCATGCCCTAATCCCAGCTTCTCTGCACTCTTTTTAAGACCTTTTTCAAGAATCCTCTTGTATTCAAATTTCTGCATGATCCCATCTATGAACACCAGTTCCCCAAAGGCAGATGAAGCTATACAGCCCCATACCATCACACTACAGCTACCATGTTTCAATGTTCTTAGGTTCCCATTCTGTATTTGGCAGTCTCACTTTAAGACGTCCATCACTCTTGTATAAGCAGAAATTTAGGACAAGAGAACCTTATCCCAGAATTCTGTTGGTTTCACCACATACTTTTAGCAAATTCTATACGCTTTTCCTTATTCACTTTATTCACATATGCTTTATTCCTAAGAACGCGGGCATTGTACCCAGTACTATTTAAACCCCGTTCAACTGTTCTGGTGTGAACCACAGTGCCAGAATATTGCTCAAGGCATCCTCTAATATCAGATGCAGTGACTCTCGAATTCTGCTTTACCATTTTTATTATTTGCCTGCTGTCTCTGGTGGTGAGTTTAGAAGGAGCGCCAGTTCTAGGTTTATTTACAACAGTATTTCTCTGTTTGAGTCGTTGAATTATGCAGAACTCTGTGCTTTTGCTTCTGTTAATGGTTTTGGCAATTTCAGAGAGAGATATATATCCGTTTGTACATATTTATCACGATATTCCTCTCTGCCATCGTTATCTGCTTACCTTTACGTCCCATATAACCTGTGAGTTCACAATCGGCTGAAGAACTTTGAGCACACTGTCTCGAGGCATAGCATAAACACAACTGCTATGTGGTAGGGGCGTGCAGGGTACGTCCAACCACCTTTCCAGAGCCGCGCCGTGGCTCAGTGGTTAGACCGCTTGGCTCTCACCAAGGCGGCCCGGGTTCGATCCCAGGCGACCCAAAGTGAGATTTGTGGTGAACAACTCGCTCGCAGGTACTGGTAGGCTTGTGTTAGCCTGAAGATTGTTGCTGTGTGCCCACCCAGGACAGGGTTTAACCACAGATAGGATTTTCTTTTCGGGATGTGTTAGGATGGCTGTTTTTCTTTGAGGATGGTGGATTGAATATGAGGTAGTTTATTGACTCCTCTAGAAGGATAGAATGCTATCTCTAGCACCCTGGCGTTGAAAGATTTATTTTGATTTGAACTGAGTTTTAAATGAATTTTGTTTAATTTTGAGACCAACAACTCTTGGTAGATTATGGGAGCTCAGCTTTTGCTGCTGCTGGAAATGCTCCGTGGTTACCTCGGATGTCCGCAAGCCATGTGGGGGATCCGGAATAGTCGGCGACGACGTCTGGTGGGATCATAATCACCAAGAGACCGAACCAAGGCACTTCTGTGCAAAGGTAACTGTGCGTATAATTTTGTAGCCCGGCGTCTAATTTCATCTTCCACATATGGAAGACCCGAGGCTTCATGGAGGAACCTTACTGGGAAGAATCGGCCTACTGAATAGATGGACCTAAGTCCTCTATTCTGAGCGCGTTGAAGATATGCCAGCTAGGAATCTGCGGCCATGCCCCAGACCTCGCAGGCATATAACATCAAAGGGACTATAAGAGCTCGAAAGAGGTATAGCTTTACGCGGACTGGCATCGATCGAGAACCCAGCATAGGATACAGGGAAGCAATAGCTCCCTGAACCCTCGCCGAGAGTTCCCTGATGTGTCGACGGAAAGTCAGACCCTTGTCTAGCTCTACTCCCAGGTATTTGATAGAGGGTACCCATTCTATCCTTCGGCCTCTGAAATGGAAATCAGGGCAGTCTGCGGGGGTGTGGCGCTTGGTGAATAGAATAGCGTGGCTTTTGTCCGGACATCCGCCAACGCCTGCACCACTCTTGTGTGAGACGGAGGTGTCTTTGGATTGGGTTGAAGGCTCTGCGAATATGTCTGTCTTTGCAGAAGAGCAGCTCGTCGTCAGCATATTGTGCCATTTCGACGCGCGGCTCGGTTGGGAAGTCGTGGTGGACAACACGGCGCTGGGGCGGGTTTTCTCCGGTACCTACGGTTTCCCCCGCCATCTCATTCCACCGGTGCTCCATCTTCATCTCATGTATCATCAGTGTCACCGCCTGCGGTGCCACATGTAGTAAAAGCGGGCGTTAAACACTAAACATTTTAACCACCTTTCTCTCTGTTGGATTGGGTACGTTCGAATACTTATGTCCTCCAATAAGAGGGACAATAGAATAAATACAGTACAGATTGTGTAATAAATACATGCAAAGAGATATTTTAAATATTGTTTCAGAGACACAATCGGTTATTGTTTACATGTTTAACAATTCAACGCTACCAAATAAATATTACAGTATTTATAGTACGTGCAATGTTATCTGTTATATTATTCAAATGCTTCTGCAGGCCTGTGTACAACATGTAAAATCCTATTCATTGGAAATAAATTACATTATTTTTATATAACTGTTATGTAAACATACAAAACCAACTGCACATATATGAAAATATGATTACAACACAATTTATCTTAAATAATTAATTTTCTGGACTCAACTGTTTTTATATATTCAATAGTTGCACTGCTATCGCTTATTCGACTGTTTTTCACGATGTCATGAAACAACTCTGGTATTATAAGGGCAGTATAAACATCTTTTTGCAGTGCTTTAGGCTCAATTAACGCAAAATATATAGACCAACAAGTTCTGGTTATCCTATAGTTGGCAGAGCTGTTTAAAACATACGATAGTGAACTTTATCCTCGATACGATTGCTTTGACTTCCTGCTATCCAGAGAGATTTTAATATTCCTCTCGTGGTCATCAAATGCGTGGAGATCCCGTGGGAGTCGCTCTGATTTGTGGCCGGAAATAGAAAAAAAGAAAAGGAACAGGAAGCGGGGAGAGGAGAAGGTACTTAAAACTCCGGAGAGGATTGTGGGCAGCCGTCCACACTGCCGCATCTCAGTTCAACCTTGCACACATATACGAGACGTTTCTACAGTTTTATCAAACGGAAAAAGGGATCCATGCAACCATGTTGAATATAAATGTGAACTCCTACTGTTACACCAACAATTATTATGACTGCATTGTTAGCGCAGATGGTAGCGCGAGTTCTAATCTCTATGGACACCGCACCATTTCAACATCATTTCGTACATCGTCTGATATAACTTAACGTTGGCGGTTTCACTTTATTCTGAAAAATGAATATCTCGTAACCCCAAGCTCTATGTACCCTGTCCTCAGGTGTACATCATCTCAATTATTATATCATATGACTTAATGATGATGGTTTTCCCTTATTCTGAAAGATGAATGTCTGGTAACTCTAAGCTCTATGTACCCTGTACTCATTTGAACATCATTTCAGTCATCGTCTGATATGATTTAACGTTGGAGGTTTTCCCTAATCCTGAAAGATGAATGTCTGGTAACTCTAAGCTCTATGTACCCTGTACTCATTAGAACATCATTTCATCCATCGTCCAATATAACTTAACGTTGGAGGTTTTCCCTTATCCTGAAAGATGATAGTCTGGTAACTCTAAGCTCTATGTACCCTGTACTCATTAGAACATTATTTCATTCATCGCCTGATATGATTTAACGTTGGAGGTTTTCCCTTATCCTGAAAGATGAATGTCAAGTAAGTCTAAGCTCTATGTACCCTGTACTCATTAGAACATCATTTCATCCATCGTCCAATATAACTTAACGTTGGAGGTTTTCCCTTATCCTAAAAGATGATTGTCTGGTAACTCTAAGCTCTATGTACCCTGTACTCCTTAGAACATTATTTCATTCATCGTCCGATATGACTTAACATTGGAGGTTTTTTCTCATCGTGAAAGATGAATGTCTGGTAACTCTAAGCTCTCTGTACCCTGTACTCATTAGAACATTATTTCAGTCATCGTCTGATATGACTTAACGTTGGAGGTTTTCCCTTATCGTGAAAGATGAATGTCTGCTAACTCTAAGCTATATCTACCCTGGACTCATTAGAACATTATTTCATTCATCGTCCGATATGATTTAACGTTGGAGGTTTTCTCTTATCCTGAAAGATGAATGTCTGGTAGCTCTAAGCTCTATGTACCCTGTACTCATTTGAACATTATTTCATTCATCGTCCGATATGACTTAACGTTAGAGGCTTTCCCATATCCTGAAAGATGAATGTCTGGTAACTCTAAGCTCTATGTACCCTGTACTCATTAGAACATTATTTCAGTCATCGTCCGATATGACTTAACATTGGAGGTTTTTTCTTATCGTGAAAGATGAATGTCTGGTAACTCTAAGCTCTCTGTACCCTGTACTCATTAGAACATTATTTCAGTCATCCTCTGATATGACTTAACGTTGGAGGTTTTCCCTTATCGTGAAAGATGAATGTCTGGTAACTCTAAGCTATATCTACCCTGGACTCATTAGAACATTATTTCATTCATCGTCCGATATGACTTAACGTTGGAGGTTTTCTCTTATCCTGAAAGATGAATGTCTGTTAGCTCTAAGCTCTATGTACCCTGTACTCATTTGAACATTATTTCATTCATCGTCCGATATGACTTAACGTTAGAGGCTTTCCCTTATCCTGAAAGATGAATGTCTGGTAACTCTAAGCTCTATGTACCCTGTACTCATTAGAACATTATTTCAGTCATCGTCCGATATGACTTAACGTTGGAGGTTTTTCCTTATCGTGAAAGATGAATGTCTGGTAACTCTAAGCTCTATGCACACTGTACTCATTTGATCATCTTTTCATTCGTCGTCCGATATGACTTAACGTTGGAGGTTTTCCCTTATCCTGAAAGATGAATGTCTGGTAAGTCTAAGCTCTATGTACCCTGTACTCATTAGAATATCATTTCAGTTATCGTCTGATATGACTTAACGTTGGAGGTTTTCCCTTATCGTGAAAGATGAATTTCTGGTAACTCTAAGCTCTATGTACCCTGTACTCATTAGAATATCATTTCATTCATCGTCCGATATGACCTAACGTTGGAGGTTTTTCCTTATCGTGAAAGATGAATGTCTGGTAACTCTAAGCTCTATGCACACTGTACTCATTTGATCATCTTTTCATTCGTCGTCCGATATGACTTAACGTTGGAGGTTTTCCCTTATCGTGAAAGATGAACGTCTGGTATCTCTAAGCTCTATGTACCCTGAACTCATTAGAACATAATTTCATTCATCGTCTGATATGAGTTAACGTTGGAGGTTTTCCCTTATCGTGAAAGATGAACGTCTGGTATCTCTAAGCTCTATGTACCCTGAACTCATTAGAACATAATTTCATTCATCGTCTGATATGACTTAACGTTGGAGGTTTTCCCATATCGTGAAAGATGAACGTCTGGTATCTCTAAGCTCTATGTACCCTGAACTCATTAGAACATAATTTCATTCATCGTCTGATATGAGTTAACGTTGGAGGTTTTCCCTTATCCTGAAAAATGAATGTCTAGTAGGTCTAAGCTCTCTGTACCCTGTACTCATTAGAACATCAATTCATCCATCGTCCGATATGACTTAACGTTGGAGGTTTTCCCTTATCCTGAAAGATGAATGTCTGGTAAGTCTAAGCTCTATGTACCCTGAACTCATTAGAACATAATTTCATTCATCGTCTGATATGAGTTAACGTTGGAGGTTTTCCCTTATCCTGAAAAATGAATGTCTAGTAGGTCTAAGCTCTCTGTACCCTGTACTCATTAGAACATCAATTCATCCATCGTCCGATATGACTTAACGTTGGAGGTTTTCCCTTATCCTGAAAGATGAATGTCTGGTAAGTCTAAGCTCTATGTACCCTGAACTCATTAGAACATAATTTCATTCATCGTCTGATATGAGTTAACGTTGGAGGTTTTCCCTTATCCTGAAAAATGAATGTCTAGTAGGTCTAAGCTCTCTGTACCCTGTACTCATTAGAACATCAATTCATCCATCGTCCGATATGACTTAACGTTGGAGGTTTTCCCTTATCCTGAAAGATGAATGTCTGGTAAGTCTAAGCTCTATGTACCCTGAACTCATTAGAACATAATTTCATTCATCGTCTGATATGAGTTAACGTTGGAGGTTTTCCCTTATCCTGAAAAATGAATGTCTAGTAGGTCTAAGCTCTATGTACCCTGAACTCATTAGAACATAATTTCATTCATCGTCCGATATGACTTAACGTTGGAGGTTTTCCCTTATCCTGAAAGATGAATGTCTGGTAAGTCTAAGCTCTATGTACCCTGTACTCATTAGAATATCATTTCAGTTATCGTCTGATATGACTTAACGTTGGAGGTTTTCCCTTATCGTGAAAGATGAATTTCTGGTAACTCTAAGCTCTATGTACCCTGTACTCATTAGAATATCATTTCATTCATCGTCCGATATGACCTAACGTTGGAGGTTTTTCCTTATCGTGAAAGATGAATGTCTGGTAACTCTAAGCTCTATGCACACTGTACTCATTTGATCATCTTTTCATTCGTCGTCCGATATGACTTAACGTTGGAGGTTTTCCCTTATCGTGAAAGATGAACGTCTGGTATCTCTAAGCTCTATGTACCCTGAACTCATTAGAACATAATTTCATTCATCGTCTGATATGAGTTAACGTTGGAGGTTTTCCCTTATCGTGAAAGATGAACGTCTGGTATCTCTAAGCTCTATGTACCCTGAACTCATTAGAACATAATTTCATTCATCGTCTGATATGACTTAACGTTGGAGGTTTTCCCATATCGTGAAAGATGAACGTCTGGTATCTCTAAGCTCTATGTACCCTGAACTCATTAGAACATAATTTCATTCATCGTCCGATATGACTTAACGTTGGAGGTTTTCCCATATCGTGAAAGATGAACGTCTGGTATCTCTAAGCTCTATGTACCCTGAACTCATTAGAACATAATTTCATTCATCGTCCGATATGACTTAACGTTGGAGGTTTTCCCTTATCCTGAAAAATGAATGTCTAGTAGGTCTAAGCTCTCTGTACCCTGTACTCATTAGAACATCAATTCATCCATCGTCCAATATGACTTAACATTGGAGGTTTTCCCTTATCCTGAAAGATGAATGTCTGGTAACTCTAAGCTCTATGTACCCTGTACTCATTAGAACATCATTTCAGTCATCGTTTGATATGCCTTAACGTTGGAGGTTTTCCCTTATCCTGAAAGATGATTGTCTGGTAGCTCTAAGCTCTATGTACTCTGTACTCATTGGAACATAATTTCATTCATCGTCTGATATGACTTAACGTTGGAGGTTTTCCCTTATTGTGAAAGAGGAATGTCTTGTAACTCTAAGCTCTATGTACCCTGTACTCATTGGAACATCATTTCATTCATCGTCTGATATGACTTAACGTTGGAGGTTTTCCTTTATCCTGAAAGATGAATGTCTGGTAACTCTAAGCTCTATGTACCCTGTAATCATTTGAACATCATTTCATTCATCGTCTGATATGACTTAACGTTGGAGGTTTTCCCTTATCGGGAAAAATGAATCTCTGGTAAGTCAAAGCTCTATGTACCCTGTACTCATTTGAACATCATTTCAGTTATCGTTGGAGGACGTTTTTATGTATATCCGAGCGTAGTAACTGCCTGTACGGTTGAAGCTGTAGTGGGAATGGACAATATTGTCCGTCATTGCAACCTTTGCACGTTTTTTTGGACATTCCCAGTCTTATCAGTGACAAAGAAGTCTGGTGTTTATGATGAACTGAACCGTGATGGTCGAAAGCTCCTTCATTTTGTGAAATGACTCCCAAAACGAGGGCTCTTTGGCAAGCACAATAGATGGGCAGCTTTCTCATCTGCTTGTTGACACAATCTGCAGGCAAGGGTCCTCTACTCTCTCAGCCTGTGCAAATGCCTTGCGGGGTTCCGTCGAAAGGCCCAAGAAAACCTTTTTCTGCTTTCTCACGATAGGTATCTGTCCAGTTTCTAATGAGAGCTTTGGAATGCCTAAAACCTACAGAAGGTCCCAGTATTTCTCGTGTTCTGCTGACAGCCCCAAAACTGGTTAGGTAATATATTTCCGCACAGAAGCAAATTTGTAATGCTTTCGTTACTTAGGTCGGTCTACCTGAGTTTATTGTAAACTGGTTCCTACTGCCAAGGAGTAGCAGATTTTCAAGGCAGAGTATGGGGTAGCAATAGTCTTACTTATAGCCTAAAACTACCAAACAATGCCGTGACAGCCGCACATCGATAAAACTTTCCATTGCGGAAAATATGGCGGTGCAAGTTTTAGCTATTCTTTTCTCTAGGTTTTATGGGTCATGGTTCTTCTCATCGGCTTCAGTCAACTATTCGAAAAGAATTTCTCAAATATCCATTGTTAAGTCTCCTGAACAATTTGCTGGACAGTCAGTTATTTTCTAAGGAACCAAATGAATATCAATTTATGACACCATAGAACTTCAAGCTTTACTAGAACGAGTGCCTCAATGTTAATCCATTCACACTTATCAGTCAGTAAGGCGTGACAACATGAATAGTTAGATATTGTATGCAGTACTATGAATTCATAGATCTGATACAGAAAGTACAACTTTATGCAATAATTGATTTTTTTTCCAATGTTAAGCCATAACGGACAATCAATGAAATGATGTTCAAATAAGTACAGGGTACATAGAGCTTAGAGTTCCCATACATTCATTATGCAGGATAAGGGAGAATCTCCAACGTTAAGTCATATCGGACGATGAATAAAATGATGTTAAATGAGTAAAGGGTACATAGAGCTTAGAGCTACCAGACAGTCATCTTTCAGGATAAGGGAAAACCTCCAACGTTAAGTCATATCGGACGATGAATGAAATGATGTTCAAATGAATAAAGGGTACATAGAGCTTAGAGTTACCAGACATTCATCTTTCAGGATAAGGGAAAACCTCCAACGTTAAGTCATATCAGACGATGAATGAAATGTTGTTCAAATGAGTACAGAGCACATAGAGCTTAGAGTTACCAGACAATCATCTTTCAGGATAAGAGGAAACCTCTAACGTTAAGTTATATCGGACGATGAATGAAATGATGTTCAAATAAGTACAGGGTACATAGAGCTTAGAGTTACCAGACATTCATCTTTCAGGATAAGAGGAAACCTCTAACGTTATGTCATATTGGACGATGAATGAAATGATGTTCAAATAAGTACAGGGTACATAGAGCTTAGAGTTACCAGTCATCATACAGGATAAGGGAAAACCTCCAACGTTAAGTCATATCAGAGGATGAATGAAATGATGTTGAAATGAGTACAGGGTGCATAGAGCTTAGAGTTACCAGACATTCATCTTTCAGGGTAAGAGAAAACCTCCAACGTTAAGTCATATCGGACGATGAATGAAATTATGTTCTAATGAGTACAGAGAACATAGAGCTTAGAGTTACCAGACATTCATCTTTCAGGTTAGGGGAAAACCTCCAACGTTAAGTCATATCAGACAATGAGTGAAATGAAGTTCAAATAAGTACAGAGCACATAGAGCTTAGAGTTACCAGTCATCATGCAGGATAAGGGAAAATCTCCAACGATAAGTCATATCGGACGATGAATGAAATGATGTACAAATGAGTAAAGGGTACATAGAGCTTAGAGTTACCAGACATTCATCTTTCAGGATAAGGGAAAACCTCCAACTTTAAGTCATATCGGACGATGAATGAAATGATGTACAAATGAGTAAAGGGTACATAGAGCTTAGAGTTACCAGACATTCATCTTTCACGATATGGGAAAACCTCCAACGTTAAGTCATATCGGACGATGATTGAAATGATGTACAAATGAGTAAAGGGTACATAGAGCTTAGAGTTACCAGACATTCATCTTTCAGGATAAGAGAAAACCTCCAACGTTAAGTCATATCGGACGATGAATGAAATGATGTTCAAATGAGTACAGGGTACATAGAGCTTAGAGTTACCAGACATTCATCTTTCACGATATGGGAAAACCTCCAACGTTAAGTCATATCGGACGGTGAATGAAATGATGTTAAATGAGTACAGGGTACATAGAGCTTAGAGTTACCAGAATTGGTCTTTCAGAATAAGGTAAAGCTCCGGAGAAAGCTTTAACCAGGTAACTCACCCTGACCGAGTCTCGAACTCTGTCTCTCTCGGACGTGGGGTAGACATGCTACCATCTACGCTACATAAATTTAGTATTACAAGGAAAAATGAATACAAGAAAATTACCCATAAATTCTACGCTCCAATGACGTGATATTCCTTTGAAAAGAATATTTTCATTGTACAGGAATGAGTTTGGTTATGACAGAATGTAGTTTTGCAATAGAAAGTTTGGCTCCGTATCTCTTCCAATGCCAAAACTAACCTAAAAAACCAACAAAAGCATTTGGTGTGTGTTTTATGAGTATCTTTGATAATGTCAACTTTACTATAAAATTATATGTAAACAATATATCTGCCTGTACCTATACATAAATAAAAACCTTAAGAATAACTAGTTTGAGTATGTAGAAACCCAAAGTGAATGTATTGTAGCTAAATATCTAGGCCCTCTTTATTAGACTCAAATGATTATAAATCAGGAGCCATACTTTCACAGAAATAAATAAAACAGTAATGAATTGCAAGTTTTAACGATTATGATTTCTAATCGCCACAATTTAATCAATTTGTTCCTCTACTGAACATAAATTAAACAAAACACACTCTGCGATCGGCATTTGTTTCCCTTCAATCGAAAATGTTTATGAGAAAGTTGATAGTTCACTCATTTATTTCATTTATATTTTATAAACTTTCTTCTAATTGTGAAATAATTAGTTCAGGATCGTTCTCCCTGACGAAGTTTTCCTCTGGGGTTTCCTTGACTGGGAAATGTCGAAGAGGTAAGCTAAACAAAACGCAAAATGTAGCATACGATTTCAGAATGGTAAAAATGCCAACCTCTGTGATCAGATCAAAGCATGTAGTGAGATATTACTTTTGATAAACGGTCACGATTGGTTCACATTCAGGCCACGCGTGGATCGGGTCAGTCACTTCCTAATGTCTGGCATACAAATGGAATATAAACCTTGTTATACTCATAATATGGAAGAACCAGAGTTTGGCTCCAAGGTTGGCTATAAGGCAGAGCTGATCCCACGGTAAGCATTCCCTTCCTCCCCTCCTTTCCCCCCTTCTCGCAGTTTTGGAATACAGATGACAGATGGAGACAGCTGTGTGCTGGTATGAGAAACACATCGAAGTTAAACCTATTTTTTGTGCTTTAGGTATTTTTTCAGTGACCTCACTTTTAGTACGTCTAATCTTGCCAGGATTCCCACAGCTAACAAGTGTGAATCTAGCATAGGCCTGGGTGCAAGATTAGAGAGTTGCTTTCTAGATAGATCATTCCAGAGCGCGTCACTTAAAGTTTCTATTTAACGGCCGCTAGGATCGCTCGTTCAAATTCTTAAGTTATGCAAACTGTCATTTGTACTTCTCAAAATGAGATATTGATTACAAATTTTCATATATTATGGGAGTTGGAGATAAATAACAGCTATATTTGTGTCTGTTTAGGATTATTAACGTGCTGACACAAAATACCTACTAAATCTTTTTCTGCCTTAATGTACAACGGACACAAAATTAAAAGACTTACTTGGACATTATAGTAGCTTGTAAAGATTGCAAGATTAGCAATGAGTGTTTCGCTAGTTTCTAAAACTACGTCACTTAATCTCATTCCTTTTTCTCCAAGAGTAGCTTAGAACACTCTGATAACACTGGGCCAAAAAAAGAAAAGAAAAGTTTCGAGCACTTCATGAGGCAATTCCTACTAATTTTGGGTTGAGAAAAACGAATATGACAGTGAAAAAAGTTGTATTAGCTCTAATTTCTATGATATACACAAGGTGAATGTATTACAAAATTAACTGATTGAGAGAAAAGGATACATTTTAATTACATACATGCTAACAACAATGAAAGTACATTTTACTTTTTTAACTGGTAATTACATGCTATGAGTTCTAAATTGCTGGAAAAATACTTCGCAGATAGTCGTGTCTGAAGAGAATCATGTGGTGGCCTATTGACTTCGTCGTCTTTTAGCTTGCCTCTTGTGATGGAGTTCCGCAGAATCCCTATACAAAGACCAACAGTAATCCGCAACGGCCCTAATATCCTTTTTCCATAACAGGAATGTCCTGATGGAATTTCTCCCCATGTTCATCACTAATAGCTCCACAACTAGGAGGGAAAAAGTCTTGGTGGGAGTGGAGAAAATGGAGAAAATGTTGCATCCAAGGTTACGGTATTTTTGCAGGAACACTGTTATCAAATGCTTGTAGTTGTCATCTGTTTTGTTGCCTAAAAATCCATGAACAACACCCTTGAAGGCTTCCCAAGCTTCCTTTTCTTTCCCCTCCAAAACTTAGTGAAATGCAGGATCCTTAAAGAGTTCTCTTATTTGAGGTCCGACAAAAATGCCTTCCTTAACTTTTGCATCACTTAATTTCCAAAATTCCTCTCTGATTGTGTTTTGTTATTTGACAGGTGTGCCAACTCCCAAAATAATTCCCCCGAATTTAAGATCTTCATTCAAAATATGAAATGTCACTTTATCTTCAAAACAAGAGCTAATCCATCATTTTATGGTGATTTTTGAATTCAAAAGATGGAAATACATGTATATTCACTGTTTTTAAGGCCGAAACATTTTCACTGTCGCCCAGTGATAATTATTGAATGACCTAAGCATTTGGGACGAAAGAGAAATTGTGTCGTTTGAAACTATACCCTGACTGTATTTACCAATGGGTATCCAGCTATAGTTCTTACAAACTTAATTTTTATCGATTCATTGGTTTTTCTGGCTTCTATTTAGAACTTATTTTCTCTCTAATATGCAGTGAAAGAACTTGATATTGTATTAGTGAATGCATTTAGCACGTAAATACACCTGATGAAACCTATATATTACTTCAAGCTAAAAAAAACAAAAGAAAAACACTTTCCAGTTTGTCATAGCTGTGAAAGGATTTAAAGCGTTGTCTATTGACACTACATTAAGTATAGTTTCTAAAGAACTAATATTTTAATTGAAAGTTGACAGCAATTAATACTAATTAGGCCACGAGCTCTTCGGTTTGGATTTTCTCTGAGTTCTGGAGCAACTTTTCACTTCGCTAAACAATTTACGGCCAGTTCCACAAGCGGATAATAAATATTCGAGTTAGAGAAATCAGTTGAACTGCTTGCAAAGAACGAAAACCAGTTTAGGGGGGCCGTGATTTAGTGATCCAGAGAGGCGGGGTTCACGGTGCTTTGCGTAAGTAGTGCATTATCAAAAGGCTTGTGTTGTTCCGGTAAGTTAACTCGCGGAAGCCGGCACATTACAGTTTTGCCTACCTTCTCTGTTACAGCGCCATTCATTATTTTCTGCGTACCTTATTCGTATTGGTTGAGTCCCAATATCTGTACCAGAGAAGCATACACTGCAACAATTTGCATAATTGTTTCACCATTTCGGAGCCAAAGGACATGGGGCTATGAAACGCCTTCTAATTTCATTTCATAAATGACCAAAAGATTACAGAGTATATACGAAGTCCTTCTTCTTGAATATGAACACATTTATAAAAAGCAAATGCTCACAAAGTTGAGAATACCACGGAGTAGTAAAAGGCTGTTAATCCATCCAGACTATAAATGCAAGGAATTCCAACTATCCGGATCTTTGAGGAAAAAGAATTGATGGCAAATTATTTTATCCGCCACTACAAGAAAAATAATATCATTGCGCGATGCTTTTGTTACTGAAAAGTAGGCTCTTTACTGTTAGACATGAATAATCTCTGTAAAGAGTCGAATAATCTCTACCAGGGTCAATATAGCAGGACAAGAAGAAGAATAAAGTTAACATTTGCGAGACAAAAACACATCGCCTTCTCTAATATAGTGCCAAAGACATTATATTATAATCTCTTTGACTATTGATTACCTCGTAGAAGTCTTAATCCGATATTCATTTTTTTTTTTTAGTTATCTGAAAAACAAAAGACATACGAAATCTACAATTTTCAGAAATATAATCTGGTTGAATTGTAAAATTAATATTAATATTACTTAATATCCACTCCGTCTTTAATCGAAAATGTATGTCTCAGCATGAACTTTCACCACAGAGTAGATGATTTTAGTACCTGTGATTTCTCTGAAAACTATACTAAAATCACTTCTTTGCAAATATTCGTAACACTTTTTGAACTGCATCATTTCTTAAAATTTCTTAAAATTCCTTGTCATAAATTGCAGAAGAATTTTGTGGCAGCAAACTAAGATTATAAATTCAAACTTCCTCTCGAATTTCTTCAGATATAAAACTTTCGTCACTTGAATCACTCATTTTGACATACATTTGTTATTTTTGCATCAGCACAGTTACGATTCTTCGCTATTCAAAGCCTCCAAATAATCGTACACCAGTAAAACATCGATTCTAAATCTTCTGCATTATAAAACAACTTTTAATGTTTTTATAATTCATAATTCAAGTCAATTTTTCCTTATGTAACGGTTAACTAGCGAGGTTTGATGTTTATCACGCTCTCGGCGATAATGTCTCGTGGGTTAAATCTTTTCACTCGCTAATAAACATCAGCTTAGCTCACAAGTACCATAAATAACTATTATCCAACACTCATTTGTAAATTTTTACTTTAAAAATATAAATAACCTATTAAGGATAGATAAAATTACACTTTAACCATTATATGAATAAGAAACAAACGACTAGTCAACATCGATTCTCACATGTTAGGTATTAGCCAACGATGTTTGTGAAACACATCCAGCCGGCCTTGGTCCAAATACACCTATATTATTGAAATTAAGATTACAAATAATTCTCCTATTTTATTATAGTTTAATTTAAAAAAACAATAGCCTTTTTAATGATTAGGGTAAGTGTTGGTTAAAACAATGTGTATTACTAGTGAATCAAGATTTATTTATACAAACCTTCCACTCTTGAATAAAATACGTCTTGATTCACACTAGTAACCTTAAATAGCTATTATTAAGCAAGTGAGTTGGTATTGTTCACAGCACGGATTTTTAGATGAAATAAACTTTCATTTTAGATTTATTGTATGCTTAACATACAGATTTTTAAAAGCTTTGCCTTCGTAGATCAATAATTTCAAATTTGTCTTAGTTTTCTAAGATTGATTTATGAACTTTCTTCACAAAAGTTCACAGTATTAAAGATATCTACCAAAATCGCATGACGAATAGATTTTAATATTCCTTTTGTATGCCATTTTTGGGCTTTGCAGCCGATAATTTCATATGCAATTTAGGGAATAAATCACTACTCTATGAATCAAATACCAAATTTCTAGGAATATGGTTAGATGAACATTTAAAATGGGAAAAACAAATTCAGCAACTAGAATCGAAACTAAGCAGAATTACATTCGTTATAAAATCAATGAGGGAGTCTGTAAACACAAATGTGTTGAGAATTATTTATTTTGCTTATTTTCATTCTGTAATGTCTTATGGTATACCTAGCTGGGGAAATGCTAAAGATGTATCAAAAATATTTAGACTGCAGGAAAGGGCTATTCGTTATATAGTAAATATTCCTTTCACCACCAGCTGTAAACCATATTTTAAACTACTAAAAATACTTCCATGAAGCTCTAGTTAGGACAAGAATTGTACTTGCTCAATTTGAAACAAATTCGCAGATACATACACATTATGCAAGAAGTAAATCAGATCTACGCATTATAAGCCACACTACAACTTTATTCACACATAGCTTCGAACATAAAGCAGTATTATTATATAACAAACTACCCGATGGCATTAAAAGAATAACATCGGAAAAAAAGGTTTAAACTGACTGTAAAAACATTTTTAAGAGAAGGTTGCTATTATTCAGTGGAAGAATACTTAAAACATGATCAACATATCAATGCTTCCTAAAATGATGTTTGTGAATAAATACCTGTGCAACTTCGGAGCTGATACTTGTAATATTCAGAAAAGCTGTAAAAAATATCCTACTAAAAGTAATGTCACAGACAACAGATGAGTTTCTAAGAAGTAAAATTAAATAATAAAGTAAATATTGATTTTTTTTTTGGTAAAAATTATGTCTCTTACCGCCTAGTTCTTAAAAATGTAATAATTATGTGACCTAAGTTGCATTATTCTTAATTACTATTTATATTATTATTCTGTTAATTACTACTGCATTAATTTAATCAGTATTGTATTATTTAACTACTATTGTATTATTCATAATTGTATTACTCATAAGAAATGTATTATTCTTATGGGTACAAATTTGACGAAGCCATGAATATTGTATATTCCTAAGGTGAATAAAACTATCTATCTATCTATAACCTATGTTTTCTGGCGTAAAGGATTTTCATTTATCACGTATGAACAAGACGCTCCTTCAACGGAAGAGGTTAAGACAGATGTTATAATACTGCAGGTTTTCGGGATAAGTTTCCTGTATGCTTTTCTCTCTACAATACTAAATTTGTGAGTCTCAAATTTTCAAAATCATGATTCTGTTCAATAATCTTCTACAGCTTATATATCCCAACCAGAAAAATATGCGTATAAAACAAAAACAGAAGAATAAAAACGAGAATAAAAATTATAACTTCAGCGTAACAGCGTAAAAGAAAACTTAATTTTATATCTGAAGTCTTATCTTTTTTTATCTACACTTGATAGAAGCAAGCGAGGATGACATGCGAAAAACATTAAAACTAATTTAGCTGTCTACTTAACGATAACCGCCATAAATATCTATCCGCAAATTCTTTCAAATTAGCAAATGTGATGCATTAATAACACTCCGTAAGCTCCATTATACGGTCGTTTATGTGATAAAAAGAAGAGTTGCTTAACTTCGAGTAGGTTAAATTTACGCGAAACATAAAACAACTATAGCATACGACACCAATTTTTAATAAGAGATTAGTGCCACAAATTGAGCTGGTTTACATAAATTGAATATTAGTTTCACTAATTCAAAATTTGAAACAATAAAAATGAATATTCTATGTGTTCAGAAAGAAAGAAAAATAGAGAGAAACAAAAAATCGCAAGAGAAAAAAGGAAGCAAAAGAAAGGGAGAAAGACATAGAAAAAAGAAACTAAAAAGTTAAAGAAAGTAATAAAATACTAAAAGAAAGAAATACAGAAAGAAAGAGAGAGAAAGAAAGAATGAGAGAAAAATAGAGAGAAAAAAAGTAAGAAAGAGAGAAAAGAAAGAAGGAAACAAAGAGAGAAAGGAAGAAAACAGAATGAAGAAATGAGAGCAAGAAATAAAGAAGGAAACAGACAGAGAAAGAAAGAAGGAAAGAAAGAAGGAAAGAAACAAAGATAGACATAAATATATAAAGAGGGAAAGAAGAAAGAAAGAGTGTAAAAGAGAGAGAGAAAGAAAAGGAGAGAGAAAGAAGGAAAAAAGAAAGAGAGAAAGAGGCAACGAAAGAAAGGGCGAAAGAAATGGATAGAGAAAGAAAGAAAATGAAAGAAAGAAACAAACAAACAAAAAAGTTAAAGAAAGAAAGCAACAAAAAACTGAAAGAAAGAAATACAGAAAGAAAGAATGAGAGAAGACATAGAAAGAACAAAAGAAAATAAATAGCGAAAGAAACAAAAAGAGAAAAAAAGAAAAAAGAATGAAGAAAGAAGAGCAAGAAAGAAAACAACAAAGAAAGAAAGAAGAAAAGAAACAAAGAAGGAAATAAATAAATATATAAAGAGGGAAAGAAGAAAAACAGAGTGTAAAAGAGAAAGGAAGAAAAGGAGAGAGAAGGAAAGTGAAATACAGAAAAAAGGAAAGAAATAAAGAGGGAAAAAAGAAAGGAATACAGAAAGAAAGTGGGAGAAAAAAATGAGAAAAAACTAGAAAGAAGGAGAAAGAAAGAAAGAAAAATAGAGAGAAAAAAACCGAAAAAGAGAAAAAGGGAACGAATGAAAGGGAGAAATACATAGAAAGAAAGAAACAAAAAAGTTAAAGAACCAAAGCAACGAAAAGCTGAAAGAAAGAAATTCAGAAAGAAATAGAGAAAAAGAAAGAATGAGAGAAGAAGTAGAAATAAATAAAGAAAGAAATGAAGAAAGAATAAAAATAGTGAAAGAAACAAAAAGAGAAGGAAAAAAAAAAGAATAGAGAAAGAAGAGCAAGAAAGGAAGAAAAAACAGACAGAGAAAGAAAGAAAGGAAGAAAGAAACAAAGAAGGAAGTAAATAAATATATAAAGAGGGAAAGAAGAAAAACAGAATGTAAAAGAGAAAGGAAGAAAAGGAGAGAGAAAGGTAAAAACGAAAGAGTGAAAGAGGGAACGAAAGAAAGGGCGAAAGAAATAGAGAGAGAAAGAAAGTGAAAGACGAAAGAAGGAAAGAAATAAAAAGGAAAAAAGAAAGAAAGACAGAAAGAAAGGGAGAGAAAGAAAGAAAGAAAAAGAAAGACAGAAAGAAAGAAAGAAAGAAAGAAAGAAAGAAAGAAAGAAAGAAAGAAAGAAAGAAAGAAAGAAAAGAAAAGAAAGAAAGAAAGAAAGAAAGAAAGAAAAGGAAAGAAAGAAAGAAAGAAAGAAAGAAAGAAAGAAAGAAAGAAAGAAAGAAAGAAAGAAAGAAAGAAAGAAAGAAAGAAAGAAAGAAAGAAAGAAAGAAAGAAAGAAAGAAAGAAAGAAAGAAAGAAAGAAAGAAAGAAAGAAAGAAAGAAAGAAAGAAAGAAAGAAAGAAAGAAAGAAAGAAAGAAAGAAAGAAAGAAAGAAAGAAAGAAAGAAAGAAAGAAAGAAAGAAAGAAAGAAAGAAAGAAAGAAAGAAAGAAAGAAAGAAAGAAAGAAAGAAAGAAAGAAAGAAAGAAAGAAAGAAAGAAAGAAAGAAAGAAAGAAAGAAAGAAAGAAAGAAAGAAAGAAAGAAAGAAAGAAAGAAAGAAAGAAAGAAAGAAAGAAAGAAAGAAAGAAAGAAAGAAAGAAAGAAAGAAAGAAAGAAAGAAAGAAAGAAAGAAAGAAAGAAAGAAAGAAAGAAAGAAAGAAAGAAAGAAAGAAAGAAAGAAAGAACGAACGCGAGAAAATTTGATGCCAAATTAGAAGTTACGAAAAATTTCGTAAAGCTATGGATAAATAGTTTCATTCATTCCTGAACTTGAAATCAAATTTCCCAAAATCAGTGATACCAAACTGAAAGGAGAGATTTCTATAGGATAACAAATACGGTGAGTAACAGCTGACGAACATACTGGAAAAAGCGGCCTGGTAGGCTTTCAAAAATTTATATTACAATTTCCTTGGAAACCATAAAACAGAACACCAGCGTGATAAAGTGGCTGATCTTCTGTATTCCTATAAAGCTATGGGCTGCAACTTATTTTTGAAAATTCACTTTCTGGACTCTCATTTAGATTTCTTCCTGGAAAATCTTGAGCTGACAGCGATGAATACGGAAATTTCTCGTTTCAGGAAACTTCAGCACATTTCTGCTGTGAAAAAGAGGCAGAAGCGTGCAATGAAGCTGAAAGTACCACTAATACAAAAATTTCAAGAGAAAAACAAGAAAATTCAAGCAAAACAACATTTGATTTGCTCTGGATATATTTTCAAAATTTATTCGCAAACATCCGCTGCGGAATATTTGGCAGCTGCTTAGATTGGAGTGACCAGTTCCGCGAGCTCATTCAGTACTGAATATTTCTGAATTTACTCATACGTAACCTTGAATACCATGCTTCGTAGGTTTGCGGAAGCAATCACGACTCTTCGATAGTTAGGAAGCTCTGAAAGGTATTGCCTCGTGAAATATCTGTAGCGTGTGAAGAAAAATGTATGCTTTTGTTTTATGTTTCTAAATACAATTGTAAGTCTATTTCAATGGCATTAGCAAAGTATTTTACGTAGATTGGTATTTAGTGGTGTGAAATAGGAAATCCTTGTGAAGTTATTAGCTTAAGTACGTGAATTGCATAGCTTCTTCATATCAGGCCAACAGTTCTAGCGGTGTGAGCCAGCTGTAGGAAAAATTGGAACGTCTGAGAGGAGAGGAGAGGAGAAGCTTGTAGTGTGAGCTGTCTTGCAATGCAAGAAGGGCCTACGCGTGACTATGAAATAGAAACAGTACCAAAGAGTAGCCTTAGTTCTTTCAGTCATTATTCTCTCTTATTTTAATGAAAATTATTATTTCGAGCTTCCCTCGCTTTGAAAGTCACGCCTAACTACTTGACCTACGTGTGACTGTACAACAGAAAGAGTACTGAAGAGTAGGCTTAGCTATTTGAATCATTATTCTCTCTTATTTTAATGAAAATTATTATTTGGAGCTTCCCTCGGTTTGAAAGTCACGCTTTGCTACTGGACCTACGTGTGGCTGTACAATAGAAGGAGTACTAAAGAGTAGCCTTAGTTCTTAGAGTCATCATTCTCTCTTATGTTAATGAAAATTATTATTTGGAACTTCTCTCGCTTTCAAAGTCACGCCTCGCTACTGGACCTACGTGTGACTGTACAATAGAAGGAGCACTGAAGAGTAGCTTTAGTTCTTTGAGTCATTATTCTCTCTTATTTTAATGAAAATTATTATTTGCACGTTCCCTCACTTTGAAAGTCAGGCCGCGCTACTGGACCTACGTGTGACTGTACAATAGAAAGAGTACTAAAGAGTAGCCTTAGTTCTTTCAGTCATTATTCTCTCTTATTTTAATGAAAATTATTATTTCGAGCTTCCCTCGCTTTAAAAGTCACGCTTCTCTACTGGACTTACGTGTAACCGTACAATAGAAAGAGTACTAAAGAGTAGCTTTAGTTCTTTGAGTCATTATTCTCTCTTATTTTAATGAAAATTATTATTTGCAGCTTCCCTCACTTTGAAAGTCAGGCCTCGCTACTGGACCTACGCGTGACTGTACAATAGAAAGAGTACTAAAGAGTAGCCTTAGTTCTTTGAGTCATTATTCTCTCTTATTTCAATGAAAATTATTATTTGCAGCTTCCCTCACTTTGAAAGTCACGCCTCGCTACTGGACCTACGCGTGACTGTAAAATATAAAGAGTACTGAGGAGTAGCCTTAGTTCTTTGAGTCATTCTTCTCTCTGATTTTAATGAGAATAATTACTTGGATCTTCCCTCGCTTTGAAAGTCACGCCTCGCCACTGGGTACTAAGGCCAGTGGAGTTCTAATATGTTGGAAGAAGAAGAGGAATGTTCCAGATGCAAAATATGCCCGAAAACCTAGGTAAGTTGGAGTAAGATTGGCTAGATAACGATTTTAATAAAAAGTGATAAAAAATCAAATGATTATCATAGAAATCCCTGCCTATTGGAGAAAGACATTTGAATTCTAGTTTTCAAATCTTTTATTTTCATTGTTGTGAAAGAAAAAAGAAACGCCACTTTTATGGACCAGTGTTATTCGAATGTTTTGAGGTGAGAGACTCCTTCAGACACGATACATTGTCATGCTCTCATTATTCCTTAGGCAAGGTGGGGAAGGTCGCCGCTGCACAAACTTAATACAGACAGCTTTGCAAATGTGTGCCAACAACTCGGTCAACACTTTACTCCACTTCTCGTCAGGTTCCTCCTGTGTCTCTACGAGTCACCGATTACTTTTCTAAGAAACACTGAAGATACAGGCTTCCGTCTTTTCAACACAGGAAACATGTTTACAAAAAACTTGAGCTACCTGTCAAATTGTATGCTATAACCATATATGCATAGGTTTGGTGTATCTTTTATTATCAAATTTTTCAACCTTCAACGTTAAGCCATATTGGACGATGAATGAAATGATGTTCAAATGAGTACAGGGTACATAGAGCTTAGAGTTACTAGACATTCATCTTTCAGGATAAGAGAAAACCTCCAATGTTAAGTCATAATGGACGATGAATGAAATGATGTTCAAACAAGTACAGGATACATAGAGCTTAGAGTTACTAGATATTCATCTTTCAGGATAAGGGAAAACCTCCAACGTTGTCATATCGGATGATGACTGAAATGATGTTCAAATGAGTGCATGGTACATAGAGCTTAGGGTTACCAGACATTCATATTTCAGGCTAAGGGAAAATCTCCAATGTTAAGTCATATCGGACGATAAATGATATGATGTTCAAATGAGTACAGGATACATAGAGCTTAGAGTTACCAGATCTTCATATTTCAGAATAAGGGAAAACCTACAACGTTAAGTCATGTCGGACGATGAATGAAATGATTTTCAAATGAGTACAAGTTAGATAGAGCTTAGAGTTACCGGACATTCATTTTTCAGGATAAGAGAAAACCCCCAACATTAAGTTATATCGGTCGATGAATAAAATGACGTTCCAATGGGTACAGGGTACATAGAACTTTAAGTTACCAGACATTCATCTTTCAGAATAAGGAAAAAACCTCCAATGTTAACTCATATCGGACGATGAATGAAATGATGTTCAAATAAGTACAGGGTACATAGAGCTTACAGTTACTAGACATTCATCTTTCAGGAAAAGGGAAAACATCCAACGTTAAGTTATATCGGACGATGAATGAAATGATGTTCAAATGAGTACAGGGTAGATAGAGCTTAGAGTTATCAGATATTCATCTTTCAGGATAAGGGAAAACGTCCAAACTTATTGTGAGGCCTACTATAGTGAATGTTACCCAGTATTTTAGTAATTAATTAAAAGTTGTTATAAAGACATGAAAATTGGCTCAATAATTAGTACACTGTGTGGAAATGCAATTCGGGCTGTTTGTACCTTCTTTCTCCCACGCAGACTAGTGATTGTCTCTTTACAAACTTTAGTTATATTCCATAAAAGGGTTAAGTTGGTGACACTGATATACTACCGGAAGCGTACGTCGAACCCCGCCCAAGGCCGATGTTTGCATCATCCGAGCCATCTGAATTAAACAGACCTAACGACTGTTTAATCAAGTGGTAATGTATCAGCTGTATCCAGGAGCGCCGGGGTCGAGGGTTCATTCACAATTCAATAACCTCTTGCATTTGACAGACAAGTGAGTACTTACAGGAATTATACTTCCAAAACACAACAAGATTTCACTTCATGTAATATGATTACGAAACACATAAACAAGTGAATGTTTATGGTGACGTAATTACGTGTTGCGCTGCCATGTTGTGCAACAACGGATAGTAGTACCAACAAATGCCAACATTTAGATGATTGGAGGGGCAGAGTTGGTATGTACCCAATTATTTATAGGCTAAACTGCTTTCCAAACATTTCACCGTGTTGCAAGGGACCCGCCCGTGGCGTTTCGGAAATATAAATAAAAGAAAATCTGGCTCTACAATTACATAGATCGTCAAAAGCTGCTCTGACAAAAGATTGTTTATATATCTAGTTTATGTAAATATAAACGTCTTTTTGCAGAAATTGTTTTGCTGTGTTTCCTTGTGGTACAGTGGGAGAAAGTTACAGTCAAATCTTCTAAGACCTGATGACTATGACTGCATTGAAATTTTACTCACTTTGCATGATAGGAGAAAAAGAAAGAATCAAACGAAAAAGAAATAGAGAAAGAGAAAGAAAGAAAGCAAACGAAAGAGAGAAAGAATGCAGGGAGGAAAGGGAGTAGGAAGGACACGAGGAGGGAAGGAAGCAAGGAAGAAGAAACAAAGCAATAAAAATAAAAAGATAAAGAAAGAAAGGATGGGAGAGGAGTAGGGAGGACAGGGGGAATAAGGAAGCAAAAAAGGAAGCAAGCACGAAGAAAGCAAGAAGGAAAGAAACAAAGAAAGGGAAATAGAAAGAAAGATAGAAAGCAAAAAACAAATAAAGAAAGGGAGAAAGAGAGAAAGAATGAAAGAAAGAAAAAGAGAAAGAAAGAAAGGAAGGGAGGGAGAGCAGTAGGGAGGACAAGAGGAATAAGGAAGCAAAAAGGTAGCAGGAAGAAGAAAGAAAGAAGGAAAGAAAAAAAGAAAAAGAGAAAGAGAAAGGAAGGGTGGGAGGGGAGTAGGGAGGATTGGAGGAAGGAAGAAAGCAAGGAAGAGACAAAGAAAGAAAGAAAAAAGTAAAGAAAGGAAGGGAGAGAGGGAGTAGGGAGGACAACAGGAATAAGGAAGCAAAAAAGGAAGCAAAGAAGAAAGAAAGAAAGAGAGAGACAGAGAGAGAAAAAAGAGAAAGAAAGGAAGGGCGGTAGGGGAGTAGGGAGGACGAGAAGTAGGTTGGAAGCAAGAAATGAAAAAAGGAAGAAAGAAGGAAAGGAAGAAGAAAAGAAAGAAAGAGAGAGAGGGACAAAGAAAGAAAGACAGAAAGGAAGATGGAAAGAAAGAAAGAAAGAAAGAAAGAAAGAAAGAATGAAAGGAAGGAAAAAAAGAGAAGGAAAGAAAGGAAGGTAGAGGAGTAGGGAGGATGGGAGGAAGCAAGCAAGCAAGAAAGGAAGGAAGGAAGAAAGAAAGAAAGAAAGAAAGAAAGAAAGAAAGAAAGAAAGAAAGAAAGAAAGAAAGAGAAAGATGAGAAAGCAGGGAAGGGAGAGAGGGTGGGAGGTAGGAAGCAAGAAAGGAAGCAAGGAAGAAGAAAGAAAGAAAGAAAGAAAGAAAAATAGAAAGGAAGGAAGAAAAATGGGTAGAAAGCAAGGAGGAAGGGAGGGAGGGGAGTAGGGAGGACGGGAGGAAGGAAACAAGAAAGGAAGCAAGGAAGAAGAAAGAAATAGAGAAAAGCAAAGAAAGATAGAAAGACAGAAAGAAAGAAAAAGAAATAAAGAAAGAAAGAAAGACAGAAAGAAAGAAAAGGAAAGTAGAAAGAAAGGAAGAAAGAAAAAGAGGAAGAAAGAAAGCAAGGAAGGAAGGAAGGGAGGGGAGTAGGGAGAACGGGAGGAAGGAGACAAGAAAGGAAGCAAGGAAGAAGAAAGAAATAGAGAAAAACAAAGAAAGATAGAAAGACAGAAAAAGGAAATAAAGAAAGAAAGAAAGAAAGAAAGAAACAAACAAACAAACAAACAAAGAGACAAGAAACGACTTCATATTGGAGAAAAAGTATACTAATTTTGAAATTCAAACCAACAATTAAATTTTCGTAAATGGTGGAACTTTCAGGAGAAATTCCTCCAGAAGTTGTTAGTGCTGATAAATATTGCCCAATCATGTCTGCAGATGTTGAAAGGTCCTTCTTACATACAAACTCATATTATTTTATAAACGCCATACTTTTGCGCCTGAACATTTGGAAAATATCATGATCGTATACTGAAAATCAAATTATAGCCTCCAGGATATCAACATTTCCTCAACTTACTATGATAACAAATAAAGGATGAGAGTTGTTTTTTTTTAAATAGCAACATTTCTTTTCTCTGCACTCCTCCAGTCCTCAAATCTCAGAACGTACAAATATCCTTTCAAACAACAATTTAAATTTATTAGGACCTTACTGCATGTGTACTGAGCAAAGGAAAATGTATCATTACTTCAAAATGAGTAGGTTTTGAATTAAACGATGCAGTAGGCTACGTCAATATGTAGGCTTTGGATTGAACAAATACAGACAAAAGCTAAACTAGTAAGGACAACAATGCTTACTTCATTGCAAAATGAAGACAACGAATTTATTGGATATTGTGACAGGAGGAGGAACCAAGAAGAAATTTGTGTCTTGTTTAACGAAATGCATCCAGAGCGAAGAGTTATTCATTCCACGGTAAGCAGAGTCAGATCATCAGATATAGGGTACCAGATTATTTACCTATTTATAAAGCATATTTTAGTGTATATTTTAAAGATTTGACAGCATAAATGCATGCATATTTTAGACTCTTTTAGTGTATATAATTGCGATGTTTACTTATCAACAACGGTAGAGAAATGAGTAAACTTTACAAGATACCTCAGAGAAAGTCACGTTTTTGTGACGCAATTTTCCTAGCAATGTGTTGCAGTACGAAACTCCTGTTAGATAACGTTTCTCCAAATTGTAAATGCCTCTAACGTACTTGTGAAACATCGTGGTAGCCTGCAATACTATAATGATTTTCGCACTGAAACACTGCTGTTTTAATGGAGGTAATTGCGGGATCTATAGCATGAAGCCCACCCCATATAATATTTACGAACTTACTAAATCACGTAGAAGCTATAATTAGGGGGGCAATTGCTATAATTATGGTACTCGGGAGGGGTTTGTTATAAGATGTGAGCGAAATGCGTGAGCCTAACTTTTAGGCTTGATGTTGCATTGATATGTCAGTTCGATGTAACGCAATAATTTCCCCCTCTATTTATTTTACGGCACTTGAACTACACGGTCGTATACCGTAGATCTGTTGGTGTATGGCGCACAGTTGATCTTCTAGGTGTCATCCCTGTCTATAGTTGTTTATTTAGTGTTCGCATATACATGACAAATATAGTCAATTATGTCCAAAAGCCACACCCTAGATTTGTTACCTCTGACAACTGAAGGTAACCAGGAAATGCAAAATTACCAAATTTGGCACTTATTGCTTTTAATAACCTTTAACTCGAGGTATCAAATGGGAGAAAATTGCAAATTACGCTTGAAAGAATGTTGAAAATCAACTTCACTTGCGTAGAGTTACCTAGGAGATAACCGTAAGAGAAAACACATCATTACGTGATACTTTCATCACCGAAAAGTAGGCCTTTTACTGCTAGACATGAATAATTTCTAGAAAGAGTCGAATTATCTCTACCAGAGTCAATATAGCAGGTCAAGCAGAAGAATAAAGTTAACATTTGCGAGACAAAAACACATCGCCTACTCTAATATAATGTCAAAGATATTATATTATAATCTCTTTGATTATCAATTACCACGTAAATGGCTAAGTCGATGCTCAATTTTTCTTTAATTATCTGAAAAACAAGAAACAGTCGACATCTACATCTTTGTTTTCTCTGAAAAATATGCCAAATCACTTAGTTGCAAGTATTCGAAACACTTTTAGAAGTGCACTGTTTCTTAAAACCTAAATATTTTTGTCATAAATTGCAGATGACTTTTGTGGTACCAAACTAAGATTAGCAATTCGAACTTCTTAACAAATTTCTTCAGGTATAAGAGTTTCTTCGCCTGTATCGCTCAGTTTGACATACAGTTTACTTGGTAGTTATTCATTTCATGACGAATTAAGAAGATTAGAACATGGCTGTTTCATTATATTTTTACATATTTTGGGTGTTAGTGCACATTTTGTGCATATTTCTTGGTTATTGGGAAAATCTGTCCATAGACTTTGTGTAAGGTTACCTGGGTAATAGCATTTTTGAGAAAGACAGTCCCTCTATAACATATTGCATTCGAACCATTAGGGCTGCCATTGCAAAGAGCTTCCAACCTTATCACACGCTGTTCCGTAATTGCAAACAGAGCCAATTCGAGCGTAAAGATTTCTTTTGTTTCTTAACATCCTGGGAAAAGGCTAGTTTATGTTTCATGTCGCTAATATATTGTGCATGGTACCATTAGTCTCAGTGTAAAGTGATTTTTATTTATACCTTCCCCCGTAGGTTCAAACAGATAAATAAATTAAAAGATAACTAAAGGGTGAAACCTTTTTCTTTTCATTGAACTGACCAAGGTGAAGGCACCAAAACGCATATGTTTTAACCTATCCAAGCGTATATTCTACCAGGGTGGCTGGTAAGTCCCGGGCCTCAAATAGAGATGGCGCCACTGGGCCATTTTGACGGATAACATCATATAGTTTAACTGTGTACTACCTTGTACCCATAGTTACACGTCAGTAGTTCACGAAAATGGAAGATTTGGAAAATCGAGCAGTTATTAAATACTTCCATTTGAAAGGTTTAACGCCTAAAGAAATCAAAGAGGAAATTACAGTACATTGAAAGACACTGCCCCTTCATATACAATGATTAAAAGGTGGGTTGTAGAGTTTAAAATGGGACGTACGAGCACTAGTGATGAGCCTCGCTCTGGACGCTCTGTGGAAGTCACAACTCCAGAGATCATTGAAAAAACTAATCGTTTAGTACTACAAGACCACAGATTAAAGTTGTTTGAGTTAGCAGAGGCTGTAAACATATCAAAAGAACGTGCAGGTAATATTTGAAGTAATTTTTTGAGCTTTCACAAGGTTTGTGCAACGTTTGTTGAAACCTGATCAAAAGTTGCAAAGAAAAACTGTTTCTGTTAAGAATTTGGAACTCTACCAATAAAATTCCAGGGACACTGGAGACTGCTTATTACTATGGATCAAACTTGGATACAGCTATTAACTAGCTAACTAGCTATTTTGATGATCATACAGAGATGGTTTAGTTAAATTAGAACAATATGAAAAATGTATTAGCCTTTCTGGAGATTATGTTGAGAAATAAAGAAAAAAATGGTGCATATATTTTTCAACACTACTGACAACACAACAGTAATGAATTTACCACGCTCAACTAGGAGAAGATACAAGAAAAGCAAATTTTTGCAAGTACAGTTTCTAGAAGAGTGACCAGAAAAGATCATATGCATCTGGTTTTTAATAAAAATGCTTCTGTAATTTCAGGAACGTGCTCATTATCCCTTCAGGTGTTTCAGCAGGAGGAAATATGGAATTTCGCACCTTCAACAGGGCCTCAGATCTCTCTCAGCCTGGCGAAATGAAAGTTTGGCAAGCAAAGAGAATGGAAAGGTTAAAGGAAAACGCAAAGAAAGTGGAGAGGTAATTTAAGCTATCACAAGCCGACATCTATCTGCCGAGATTTCTACGCGGAAGAAAATTTCTCTACGGTTTGACATTGATTTAATTCCGAAGCGTTTGCCTGACACAAATATCGACTTGAAAGTTATACAGACACGTGCGTTTCTGTCTCCATGGCAATCTCTTTTTATATACATTCCTTATATATGCGCTGTCACTTATTTTATTAAACATATCCCTTTTATATACATGCAAAAGTCATGGCATTGAGTGTGACATTTCCATATAAACTGTACCTACTTACTGTTTGAAACTACTACAAAACACTCTGAGTTACATATGTTCATTAATATATTATAAATGATATATAAATATATGGTATTGTTTTACCTTTCTCATGACCGTGATATTCATCTGGTTGTGATATTCATTTGCCTTGCGTAGCATCAGTGTTAACAACATGATTATAGGAGAACCCATAACATTCTACCTAAGGGCGGCAGTGAACGTAATAAATCGAAAAAAATAATGTAACAAAAATGTAATTAATTAATGTATTACAACCTTTTCTATACCTACATTCAAATAACTCGCCGTTTTATAAAAGTATTAACTCAGATTCATGGCCTTCTTGAACGAAGCGATTGTCATATTTTACAAGAAACCAATGTTGACATTACCGACAATGAGCGAAATAAAATGAGATAAACATTTGAGGATCAGTTTTATATAAAGATAGTCAAATGTTTAAGAACCTGAGAGTACACACCTTAAAAATTCCATAATGTTTCTGAGTTATCGCCAGAAAGGACTGAATACCTTAAAGTTTAGCAGTTATACAACATTATATTTAAATTCCTTGCTAATAAAGACTTCACAAGGGATTTCCAGAAAAAAAAAAAAACACGTTAATCAACATCGTAAAGGCCATTTTAAGGAAATAAAAGTCTTCGAAAAGTCTTATTTATTCGGTATACCTGCTCCAACGTTAAGTCATATCAGACGATTAATCAAATGATATTCAAATGAGTACAGGGTACACAGAGCTTAAAAGTAACCAGATATTCATATTTCAGGATAAAGAAAAAACACGGAAAAAACCTTATTTAGGTAACTCAACCCTCATCCACCTGGGCGAGTTATCTGGATAAGGTTATATCTATCCGAGATTTTTCCTTATCCCGAAATATGAATGTCTGGTAACTCTAAGCTCTCTGTACCCTGTACTCGTTTGAACATCATTTCATTCATCATCCGATATGACTTAACGTTGGAGATTTTCTCTTATCCTGAAAGATGAATGTCTGGTAGCTCTAAGCTCTGTGTACCCTGTACTCATTTGAACGGCATTTCATTCATCGTCCGATATGACTTAACGTTGGAGCTTTTCGTTTATCCTGAAAGATAAACGTCTGGCAACTCTAAGCTCTATGTACCCTGTACTCATTTGAACGCCATTTCATTCATCGTCCGATATTACTTAACGTTGGGGGTTTTCCCTTATCCTGAAATATGAATGTCTGGTAACTCTAACCTCTATGTACCCTGGACTCACTTGAACAGCATTTCATTCATCGTCCGATATGACTTAAGTTTGGAGGTTTTCCCTTATCCTGAAATATGAATGTCTGGTAACTCTAACCTCTATGTACCCTGGACTCACTTGAACAGCATTTCATTCATCGTCCGATATGACTTAACGTTGGAGGTTTTCCCTTACCCTGAAAGACGAATGTCTGGTAACTCTAAACTCTATGTACCCTGTACTCATTTGAACATCATTTCATTCATCGTCCGATATGACTTAACATTGGAGGTTTTCTCTTATCCTGAAAGATGAGTGTCTGGTAACTCTAAGCTCTATGTACCCTGTACTCATTTGAACATCATTTCATTCATCGTCCGATATGACTTAACATTGGAGGTTTTCTCTTATCCTGAAAGATGAATGTCTGGTAACTCTAAGCTCTATGTACCCTGTACTCATTTGAACATCATTTCATTCATCGTCCGATATGACTTAACGTTGGGGGTTTTCCTTTATCCTAAAAGATGAATGTCTGGTAACTCTAAGCTCTATGTACCCTGTACTCATTTGAACATCATTTCATTCATCGTCCGATATGACTTAACGTTGGGGGTTTTCCTTTATCCTGAAAGATAAACGTCTGGTAACTCTAAGCTCTATGTACCCTGTACTCATTTGAACCCCATTTCATTCATCGTCCGATATTACTTAACGTTGGAGGTTTTCTCTTATCCTGAAAGATAAACGTCTGGTAACTCTAAGCTCTATGTACCCTGTACTCATTTGAACCCCATTTCATTCATCGTCCGATATGACTTAACGTTGGGGGTTTTCCTTTATCCTGAAAGATAAACGTCTGGTAACTCTAAGCTCTATGTACCCTGTACTCATTTGAACATCATTTCATTCATCGTCCGATATGACTTAACGTTGGAGGTTTTCTCTTATCCTGAAAGATGAATGTCTGGTAACTCTAAGCTCTATGTACCCTGTACTCATTTTAACGCCATTTCATTCATCGTCCGATATGACTTAACGTTGGAGGTTTTCCCTTATCCTGAAAGACGAATGTCTAGTAACTCTAAGCTCTATGTATCCTGGACTCATTTGAACATTATTTCATTCATCGTCCGATATAACTTAAAGTTGGAGGTTTTCCTTTATCCTGAAAGATGAATGTCTGGTAACTCTAAGTACCCTGGACTCACTTGAACAGCATTTCATTCATCGTCCGATACGACTTAACGTTGGAGGTTTTCCCTTATCCTGAAAGATGAATGTGTGATAACTCTAAGCTCTATGTACCCTGTACTCATTTGAACATCATTTCATTCATCGTCCGATATGACTTAACGTTGGAGGTTTTCCCTTATCCTGAAAGATGAATGTCTGCTAACTCTAAGCTTTGTGTACCCTGTACTCATTTGAACATCATTTCATTTATCGTCCGATATGACTTAATGTTCGAGGTGTTCCCTTATCCTGAAAGATGAATGTCTGGTAACTCTAAGCTCTATGTATCCCGTACTCATTTGAACAGCATTTCATTCATCGTCGGATATGACGTAACGCAGGGGGACATCAATTTAAGAATAGTATATAGTTGATACAGTTATTAATTCAGAACAGAGATATACTGACGTTTTCCCCTCACATTATGACAGAATGAATATTAATTTTCTAATTAACTTTTCCCCTCTTTATGCATAACATATGTAATTAAACATTTAAAGTAAATAAAGGTCACCTCATGAATAACATGTGCTCAAAGCGTATCTATATTTGTACACAAGTAGGTTATTAATTAGCTTTGGCTATAATTCAACTCAGCCAAATTAACTTTCATAAAACGCTATTTTACATTTTGAAGTATTTGATTTGTTGGTGCAGGAAAATCAAGCCAATCGTAATGTTTAATAAACTACCTCTTAGTTGAGACTGATATCTCAATTTGGTGCCCAGAGGTTCGGTTCCCGGGATTTGTATTTACATTGTTTAAACTTTACATACAAATTTCAAAAATTATAGTTTCTCCAATTTGCTTCACATTCCTTCTGAGCCGTTTAACCTTGGATATATAGAGTCAGAGTGAAAAACTCAGTGCCACAGCTGGGATTTGAACCAGGGATGTCGAGGTCTTCGTCCAGTTGCTGTTACACACATTTTAACCTTACTTTTTCTAAATATTTGCCCTATTCCTCCATATATTTATATGATATTGAGTTAAAAGTCTTGCTAATTTTAGCTGTAGTGGGAGATCTCTTCATTTGTTTCGTATCTGTATATTCCAAAATATAGCGCGATCTATGTAAATCTAAACCACTTGAATAAGCCATAACTTGTGCACCAATAATAGGACACACGTGTAACTTTGGGAGAATATAATACACAATTGGTAGATTACATTATACTATGTACATCTCAGAGAAAATGTTGGAAGTGTTCTCCACCAGCATCTATACATGTTTGCACTCTTCTCACCATATTCTCTGAAGTTTTACGGAGAGTATCCTCGCCAATGTTACTTATTTCGGTTCGAATGATTTCCTTGAGAACATCAATTGTCCGTGGTCTATTCTTGTACACAAGAAAAAATCCGGTGAAGTTAGGTTAGGGGATCTGGGCAGCAACCGACCTTTTGAGATTATTCGACTATACTGGGCAACAATGAAAATTTTTCGGGCTTAAAACCAGTGAATTTACATGTATTTCCATCTGTTTAATTAAAAAATCACCATAAAAATAATATATTAGCTCTTGTTTTGAAGATAAAGTGACATTTCATTTTTTTAGAGTAAAGATTTTAAATTTGGGGGAATGTTTTTTGGGAGTTGGTACACCTGTCAAACAACATCATAGAGAAATTTTGGAAATTAAGTGACGCAAAAGTTAAGGAAGGCATTTTTGTCGGACCACAAATAAAAGAACTTGTAAAGGTTCCTGCATTTGACCAAATTTTGAAGGGGAAAGTAAAGGAAGCTCGGGAAGCCTTCAAGGGTGTTGTTCATGGATTTTTAGGCAACAAAAGAGATGAGCATTTGGTGACAGTGCTCCTGCAAAAGTACCGTAACCTTGGATACAACATGTTCCTTAAGATCTATTTTCTTCACTCCCACCTAGACTTTTTCCCTCCTAGTTGTGGAGCTGTTAGTGATGAACATGGGGAGGGATTCCATCAGGACATTTCTGTTATGGAACAAAGATATCAGGGTCGTAGGAATGAAGTAATGCTTGCGGATTACTGTTGGTCTTTGTATAGGGATTCTGCGGAACTACATCACAAGAGGCAAGCTAAAAGACGACGAAGTCAATAGGCCACCACATGATTCTCTTCAGACACGACTATCTGCGAAGTATTTTTCCAGCAATTTAGAACTCTTAGCATGTAATTACCAGTTTAAAAAAATCAAATGCACTTTCATTGTTGTTAGCATGTATGTAATTAAAATGTATCCTTTTCTCTCAATCCGTTAATATGTAATACTTCCACCTTGTGTATATCATAGAAACTAGAGCTAATAACATTTTTCATTATCATATTTGTTTTTCTCAACCCAAAATTAGTAGGAGTTGCCTCATAAAGTGCTCGAAACTTTCAAAAAATATTTTTTTTTTTTTTGTTGTTGCCCAGTGTTATAAAAAAAAACTGGTTACAATTTCCATGGTCTCATTAGATGTATGGCGCGTTGCTCCATCCTGCTGGAAATAACCTTCTCTAATTCAATATCATACAACTGCTCCACAAATGTCTTGAAATACTCATATAAACTTCAGTGTCCACAGTGGTATCAAATGATCCATAGATGTTGGTAGATGACACTTCCAACATTTTCTCTGATATGTAAATAGTGTAATGTAATCTCCCAATTGTGTACTATATTATCCGAAAGTTTCACGTGTGTCCTATTATTGAAATGCTTCACGTTATTTTGGATCGTACTATACAATTTCAATTATATTAGAATCTACATGGTGAATTGTATTACGTTATTACTCTCTGGCTTTGCCCACCTCAGTAGCGTAGATGGTAGCGTGTCTACATCAGTTCAAGTGGTCCGGATTTCGAAACTCGGTCAGAATGAGTTTTCCGGATAAGGTTTTCTCGGGAACTTTCCTTATCCTGAGAGATGAATGTTTGGTAACTCTAAGCTTTATGGATCCTGGGCTCATTTGAGCATCATTTCACCCATCTCATTCATCGTCCGGTATTGGGAAACGTAATTTAAAAAAATAGAACATAAAAATGAACATCAGCCAATATCAATGTAATTTTGGTTACAGTGTTGGCAGCTAAACAAGTTGGAATCTTAGTTAATTGATGGAAATTAATCATTTACTCACACTAGCCGTATATCTGTTTCCACTAACACTGCCTTTTCAGTAATCCATTACAATCGGATCTGTCAGCTGATTCGTCTCTCGCATCTCCATGGATGATGCAAATCTGACAGCGTGATTTGTATCTTTCAAGTGTCGACAAAAGACTGCGTTGATTATTTTCTCTTTGTCGGTAACCAAGAGTAAAGGAAAACATACTATCTCGAATTTCCATTAGGTTACACCCAGAAGAAATTGAATTTTGTTATATTCATATGCAAAAGTCTCCTTTGGAAACTACAGCTTAAATAATGATGTGAAATACATACAGACATGCGTGTGTATGGACTCACAGGCTCTCAAATACGAATAGTGTGAGAATTTGAACTATGCTGTCAAGTCACGAATCGAAAAGTTGTCGTTCTTCTTTTTTTTTTCTCCCTCAAAAACTGTGACCATTTTGATGAAAATATCAAATGTTTTGGACATTTGCATCGAAAGGAAATGCATAATATTTTGACAGTTCCGAGAATAGGCTGTACCATTTGGAGGGGGATTTAATACGAGGGCTGTGCAATAAAGAACGATCATAACTGGTTTACAATCATAACTTTTGGCACTAAAATTCAATCTTATTTTATTCTGTTAGCTTAATGTGAAAAAAAAAAAAAACACTCCGTAGTAGTTTCATTGTTGGTACTCCTGTTTCCCGCCTGTGAGAACCAGGCAAGTTCACACATGTTCAGTATCACCTAACGCTGTAATTGAGGTAACATGCCGTTAAAGTTGATGTTAGAGGAAGATCCGGGGTTTCTTTCAAACGTAATCACTGCTGATGAAACTTGGCTACATCATTTTGATCCTGAGAGCAAACAGCAAAGCTCAGTGTGGAAATCTCCTCCATCACCAACCCCACAAAAAGCAAAAGTGGTTGCTTCTGCTGGGAAAGTTATGGTCATATCATTCTTTGATATTCATGGAATGGTTTATCAGCATGTTGTACTTGCACACACACCACTAACTGGACAATACTATAGGGATGTCCTGAAAACATTGCAAGTACATATCAGGCGCAAAATATCACAATTCCGTAAAGTAGGCTGGATGCTGCACCACGATAATGCGCGGCTGCATATTGCCAATTTTCTTGCTGAATATCTTGCAAAAGTCAACGTGAAGTGCATTCCTCACCCTCCCGATACTCCAGATTTAGCCAATGTGACCTTTTTCTATTCCCTAAGTTGAAGAAAAGCCTTCGTGGGAGGCATTATCCATCATCAGAAACAGTGGTGAAGGCTGAGGAGGCGATTTTGAAGGATCTCTCAAAAATGGTTTCCAGCATGTCTTTGAAGACTGGCAGAAACGCTGGGACAAGTGCATCACATTCAGGGGAGACCATTTTGAGAAGGACCATCAAAACTATGAGGATGAATAAAGGTACGTTGTCAAAAAAAAAAAAAAAAAAAAAAAAAAAAAAAAATTGTGATCATTCTTTATTGACCAGCCCCGTAGTTCGAGATCTTTTATGCCTACATCCCGGACTGGATACGAATTGGGAATGTACGAAAGGTGGCCGCCGGACTGGGAAACAAGGCCTCTAAAATTTACAGATCTGAAATCCCCAGCTCCCCTCACCACCTGCAGGCTTACACATCCCCTGGAAGGATGGATTCAGAGACCACTCACAGAAGCACGCAAAAAATGGGCCAGTAAAGTCGGATATAGGACTTTCCGAATGTGGCCATAAACTTACCACCTGAACCATGCCTCTGTATGCATAATTATTTGTTTTCCTGGTGGTTCTGCAGAGAACATTGGCTGATTTCTTCTTCAGCTTCCTTAAACCATTTCTTACCAATGGGCCCTTTTCTTCACATTGCAGTTCTGTTTAACCTTAAGGTCTTCATTTCTATCACATATAGAATATTGGAATACCCTTACTTAGGCCTTATCAGTCCCCATACCTATGCAATACCTTCTCGCTCCAGTTTATTTGTTATATCAATGCAGTTTTCCCTTACCAAGTGTCTTGTATCAGTTTGTAGAAGGCTGATGGTCTCTTGTCGGACACCTCACAATTTCTTTTGTATTTCCCTTTAATAACATACGAAAAATAACCCAATATTCACTCACAAAGAAGTGAAAAATAGGTGTAAAGTGTAACCTTTTAATCCCCCACTCCGATAGTCTTCCAACTTTTGGAAGAATTGCACAATAGTTGTACCCAGAATCAGGTCTCCCAGCGCGAGAAAATCTCACAAAAGTACCGTGGATCAAACCTGGGCATCCAATGAAGTTTGGATCACGGAAGAGATATTAGAAAGTACAGCTGGCGTTGGTGGAAGAGTTCCAGTATCTCTGACTTAAGCATTACAAACAACCTTCTTCCATGTAAAACTCAACTTGGAAACAAATGAGGGTTACAGTAATGTAGATTGTCCTCTGTTTTAGTGTTAATATTCTTTGGAATAAGTTATCTATATTAGTCTTATTTATATACATTTTATGTGAAATAACAGCAAATATGTTTTAAGTGAGGAACTTCCTGGTTTTTCAACCCAGGGGCCTGGGGTTCCATTCCCGATGCGATTAGGAATTTTTCTTTAACCACAATAATTCGTTATCCCCACAGAGTATGGAAATATGAATATGGAAGCAGATTTAGTTGTGTTTAATATTAAAAATTACCTACAATTCATCGAGTAACAACACCATCGATAACTTTTTAAGTTTACTCCCCCGATACGTCCAAAGAAGGTTATAGAGAGGTAAACAAATGAAACAATTAGGAAATATTACTTATCCGTCATCATTACGTGATACGTTAGTTACGTTTTTTACTGTTAGACATGAATAATCTCTGTAAAGAGTCCAAATATCTCTACCAGAGTCATCAAAGAACATGAATAAAGTTAAAATTTACGAGACAAAAACACACTATACTTCAGCAACGCCTACTCTAATATACTAAGACCTTATATTATAACATCTTTGACTATCGAATACATAATAGATTACTTAATGCGATGTTCAATTTTTCTTTAGTTAGCTGAAAAACAAGAATTCCTTCAGGTATAAAATTTTCGTCGCTTGAATCACTCATTTTGACACTCAGTTTACCATTTGTTTAGTTAATTGATGGAAATTAATCATTTCTCCACACTAGCCGTATATAGGCTAAGATATTTGATGGATAGAGTCAACATGAAAAATTCAATGCCATGACCGGGATTTGAACCACGGATCTACTGGTTTCCGTCCAGTCGCTCTTAACCTTTGAGCTATCATGGCCAACGCACCGTCCTGACATTAAATTCTCCAGTTGACTCATATATTTCCCCGGTAGACCACTAGGGGCTCTCGCATCCGAGATACACCGTTTGTGGCGACTTACTATTGTAAGTACTTAAGTCCCAGGCTTCATCATTCAACTCTTATTATATTAGTTAATTGATGGAAATTAATCATTTCTCCACACTAGCCGTATATAGGCTAAGATATTTGATGGATAGAGTCAACATGAAAAATTCAATGCCATGACCGGGATTTGAACCACGGATCTACTGGTCTCCGTCCAGTCGCTCTTAACCTTTGAGCTATCATGGCCAACGCACCGTCCTGACATTAAATTCTCCAGTTGACTCATATATTTCCCCGGTAGACCACTAGGGGCTCTCGCATCCGAGATACACCGTTTGTGGCGACTTACTATTGTAAGTACTTAAGTCCCAGGCTTCATCATTCAACTCTTATTATATTAGTTAATTGATGGAAATTAATCATTTCTCCACACTAGCCGTATATAGGCTAAGATATTTGATGGATAGAGTCAACATGAAAAATTCAATGCCATGACCGGGATTTGAACCACGGATCTACTGGTCTCCGTCCAGTCGCTCTTAACCTTTGAGCTATCATGGCCAACGCACCGTCCTGACATTAAATTCTCCAGTTGACTCATATATTTCCCCGGTAGACCACTAGGGGCTCTCGCATCCGAGATACACCGTTTGTGGCGACTTACTATTGTAAGTACTTAAGTCCCAGGCTTCATCATTCAACTCTTATTATATTAGTTAATTGATGGAAATTAATCATTTCTCCACACTAGCCGTATATAGGCTAAGATATTTGATGGATAGAGTCAACATGAAAAATTCAATGCCATGACCGGGATTTGAACCACGGATCTACTGGTTTCCGTCCAGTCGCTCTTAACCTTTGAGCTATCATGGCCAACGCACCGTCCTGACATTAAATTCTCCAGTTGACTCATATATTTCCCCGGTAGACCACTAGGGGCTCTCGCATCCGAGATACACCGTTTGTGGCGACTTACTATTGTAAGTACTTAAGTCCCAGGCTTCATCATTCAACTCTTATTATATTAGTTAATTGATGGAAATTAATCATTTCTCCACACTAGCCGTATATAGGCTAAGATATTTGATGGATAGAGTCAACATGAAAAATTCAATGCCATGACCGGGATTTGAACCACGGAACCAGTAGATCCGTGGTTCAAATCCCGGTCATGGCATTGAATTTTTCATGTTGACTCTATCCATCAAATATCTTAGCCTATATACGGCTAGTGTGGAGAAATGATTAATTTCCATCAATTAACTAATATAATAAGAGTTGAATGATGAAGCCTGGGACTTAAGTACTTACAATAGTAAGTCGCCACAAACGGTGTATCTCGGATGCGAGAGCCCCTAGTGGTCTACCGGGGAAATATATGAGTCAACTGGAGAATTTAATGTCAGGACGGTGCGTTGGCCATGATAGCTCAAAGGTTAAGAGCGACTGGACGGAAACCAGTAGATCCGTGGTTCAAATCCCGGTCATGGCATTGAATTTTTCATGTATTTCCATCAATTAACTAATATAATAAGAGTTGAATGATGAAGCCTGGGACTTAAGTACTTACAATAGTAAGTCGCCACAAACGGTGTATCTCGGATGCGAGAGCCCCTAGTGGTCTACCGGGGAAATATATGAGTCAACTGGAGAATTTAATGTCAGGACGGTGCGTTGGCCATGATAGCTCAAAGGTTAAGAGCGACTGGACGGAAACCAGTAGATCCGTGGTTCAAATCCCGGTCATGGCATTGAATTTTTCATGTTGACTCTATCCATCAAATATCTTAGCCTATATACGGCTAGTGTGGAGAAATGATTAATTTCCATCAATTAACTAATATAATAAGAGTTGAATGATGAAGCCTGGGACTTAAGTACTTACAATAGTAAGTCGCCACAAACGGTGTATCTCGGATGCGAGAGCCCCTAGTGGTCTACCGGGGAAATATATGAGTCAACTGGAGAATTTAATGTCAGGACGGTGCGTTGGCCATGATAGCTCAAAGGTTAAGAGCGACTGGACGGAAACCAGTAGATCCGTGGTTCAAATCCCGGTCATGGCATTGAATTTTTCATGTTGACTCTATCCATCAAATATCTTAGCCTATATACGGCTAGTGTGGAGAAATGATTAATTTCCATCAATTAACTAATATAATAAGAGTTGAATGATGAAGCCTGGGACTTAAGTACTTACAATAGTAAGTCGCCACAAACGGTGTATCTCGGATGCGAGAGCCCCTAGTGGTCTACCGGGGAAATATATGAGTCAACTGGAGAATTTAATGTCAGGACGGTGCGTTGGCCATGATAGCTCAAAGGTTAAGAGCGACTGGACGGAAACCAGTAGATCCGTGGTTCAAATCCCGGTCATGGCATTGATTTTTTCATGTTGACTCTATCCATCAATTACCATTTGTTATTTACCATAGTTAGATTCTTTGCTATCCAAAGCCTCCAATATCATCTTACGTCTAGTAAAGTCATCGATTCCAAATATTTTGTATGGGACTAGCGAAGTTTGATGTTATGCTCTTGAAATTTAACCTCTCGGGAGTTAAATGCCTTAACACTTACCTCGCAAGTACCATAAATAGCTATTATCCAACACTCACTAGAAAGTTGCACTTTAATAATATAAATTAACCTACTAAAATAACTTTTAAATATTTGGGATGGATAAAACTTTACTTCAATCGCTGTAGGAACAAAATACAATCACTAGGCCTACATTTCAAGCACGTACACAGAGATTTGCTTGGTAACAAATCTGGTAAAGCAATCTTGGATTCCTCTAAAACTTTCTGTAGTATAAATACCTCCTTTTTCCTCAGTAAAGTTCCATTAAACATTATTTTTCTTAATTAGTATGAATCAAACACTGAAACAATTGCCGTAAGTGTTTATCCCAACTATACCAAAAACAAACGAATAGCCAAAACTGATTTTCTCATGTTAGGTATTAGCCAAAGATGTTTGTAACACGTATCCAGCCGGCCTTGGTGTAAATAGCTTTATATTCCAGAAAATAAAATTACAAATAAGTTTCCTATTTTATTACAGTTTAATTTAAAAAGTAGTAAGCCATTTTAATGATTAGGGTAAGTGTAGGATAAAACATTATGTGGTTCTAGTGAATCCAGACTTATTTGTAGATTAGCAATAGGTAATAACAGGTACACTATAAAAATGCCTTATCGAGCGAAACTGATCAATACGAACGCGGGAGCGTAGTATCTTGTTTTACAGTTTTTCCCTAAGGCCACAAATGATCTTGATTCAACATATGCACTTTGATACATGTGTTCTCTCTTTGCCTCTCAAACATAAGAAACAACACATCCATTCTTTTTCTTTTAATTCACAAGTGTGTTATGATTAAGGCAGCAACGTAGCTGATTAGTTTAATATCTGGCACCACTTAACATTTGAATATGCACAATAGTTTAGGTAAAAAGATGCAATTGCTCATTTCAGTAACACTTTGTAAAATTTGTTACAGGGTGAGTAAGAAGTATTAAGAATAGGGTGTGCATTTTTTTAATGGCCGCACTTTTTTATTGTTTTGTTCCTCAGGTCTAGGAACGTACAGGTGAATGCTTTTTTGAACTGTAATTCAAATTTATTAACGACCAATTACAACAATTACATGAAATTTAAACAAGAAAACACATTCATAACAAATTAAGTGGTGCTATGTTGTAACTCACGATGAATTCACCTCAGAAGTTGCTCAAAATGGCCTCCAATTACTGCCAAAGAATGTCAAAGTCTGTCTTTGAAATTAGTTGATGTTCGCCTGATCAACCGATTTTCTTGCCCAATTCTTCGCTTCAACTCTTCAAAATCGGTCCTTGTAAACCCTTCACTTCAAATATCCACACAAGAAAAAGTCTAAGAGGTTCAGGTCAGGGGATATTGAGTATTCCTTTGATCTGATGCATTTCATTAAGCAAGGCACAAACCTCTTAACGGGTCCTCCTCCTATTAGCATATCCGATGATCATTAGTATTTCAATTCCTTGTCTTTCTATAAGTTCTGCCATGGCCAATTACTTTCAGGAAGATTTTGTAATGAAGTAAGCATTGTTGTCTTTATTAGCTTAGCTTTTGTCTGTATTTGTTCAATCCAAAGCCACATATTGAAGTAGCCTACTGTATTGTTTAATTCAAAACCTAGGTATCAATTTGAAGTAATGATGCCTTTTCCTTGCTCACGACACATGCAGTAAGGTCTTAATAAATTTAAATGATCGTTTGAAAGGGTATTTGTACGTTCTGAGATTTGATAACTGGAGGAGTGTAGAAAAAATGAAATTTTGCCATTAAAACCGCACTCCTTTTTTATTTTTAAAGCATAATTTGAGAAGTAAAAGTGGTAATTATTAGTCAAAAAATTTAAGTACAAGTAATGCAGTATGTTAAGAAAGGGAATTGCTCGTAAGACGTACGTCAGTCAGGATTTGGCAGTGTATGTGATAGGAACTTTGGCTGAGTGTCATGATAGGACGTACTATGTCGATGAAAGAACATGCATTCTAAAAGTCGCGTCTTTTGTTTCTCTCCTAGAAAGGGCCTTTCAGCAAAAGTGTGTTATATTTAACAAGTGAATGCTGCCGTTATTTTTAAGTTACAGCAGTCATTTTTTTCATGTGGTTTAACTGGTTATTGACAAAATAGCCATGGAACGTTATAGCATTCAGCACCGCGCAGAAATTATGAAAATTTCTTATCAAAATGGATCATATGTTCGCCAAACCTTCCGTGAATGCTGAAGTTTACGGTCTGCATAATCATCCCTGCGATAGAACGTTAATTTTAATCGATAAATTTGAAAGAATTGGTTCCGTCAGCGATCAAAGAACGCCTGTACGTAATCGACGTAAGCGCTCCAACGAAAATACAGGCGCCGTTCATGAGAGTGTACGCGAGAAGGGATACAAATCAATTGCTTGTCGAGCGCAAGAATTGGGGCTTTCACCGACCATCTGGACTTGAAGTTGCACGCTTAAAAAACAGTGTTAACTCAAGCACTAAAAGCTAACGACCATATGTTGTCGAAAAATCATCTTCAGGGACGAAGCTCACTTTTGGATGGATGGTTTTGTTAACAATTGCCGCTACTGGAGCAATCAGAGTCCATTTCAGATTCACGAACGAGCACTTTATCCCCAAAAGGTTACTGTGCGGTGTGGGTTTTGTTATGGTTCAATTACTGGTCAATATTTTTCCAACACGAAGGTAGAGAAGTACTGTCAATGGATAAAGATACCGGGCTTTTATAAGAGACTATTTTGGATGACATGGGTATCAGAAATATCTGGTTCCAGCAAGATGATGCTACATGTCATACTCCTCTAGAAACAATCGGGCTTTTGAAGGAAAAGTTCAGAGGTTTCATAAGACCTGAAGCTTTCTCGGCGACGAATGTACTTAATTTCTTCTCGGGCAGCAAGCCAGGTGAAAAGACGATTAGAAATCGACGTTTCGGGAGTGTGCATCTCTCTCTCTCTCTCTCTCTCTCTCTCTCTCTCTCTCTCTCTCTCTCTCTCTCTCTCTCTCTCTCTCTCTCTCTCTCTCTCTCTCTCTCTTGTGTTTGTGTTACAAACACAAATGAAACTGTCGATATAAACAAATATAAACAAAGACAAAACACTATCAAAATTCGCATTACTGAACAAAAGACTGTTTTCAGTAAATTAAATGCCAGGTCAGGAGATGGCGTAAATACAGAAAATTAATTGGGTTAAAGAAACGTAACTACTTAACTTGATTATAAAGTTGTATTGATCTTTGCTTCTTAAACCGACGGATTTCCATTTTTAAGGCCGGTTTCCAAGAGGAGCCGAACTGAAATCCAGCATCACGATTAAGCGTGCTCTTTTTAGAGGAAATGGCTAAAACCTCCTTAACTCTTCGCTCCCAGTAACTGTTGCATATTTCCAAGATGGTCGTCTCACGAAAATTGGCTCTATGGTAGTTATCAAAACAATGCTCTGCTAGTCCAGTATTCTCAGGTTGCATTAAACAAATGCTCCGTTCACCTTCGATTATTCTGGTATATAGGACAAACCGGAAGGACCATCACTACCAGAATAATCGAACATGAACGGAGCATTCGTTTAATGCAACCTGAGAAGTCTGAGCTGGCAGAGCATTGTTTTGATAACTACCATAGAGCCAATTTTCGGGAGACGACCATCTTGGCAATAAGCAATAGTTACTGGGAGCGGAGAATTAATAGGGCTGTTTCCTTGACATCGTCATTGTCATTAAAAATCAGTTTTCCCTTCTCCAAATTTACTTCTGTCGTAGTTTTCGCATTTGCCACAGATTTTTCTGAAAGTCTTTTCCATACTAATTCTCTTGTGCCTCTTGGAAGAAATTTTTAGGATTTGAATCTCGGTGCGAGAGCTGTGACTTCTTTGAGACTTAACCTTAGATAAGTTATTGCAGGTAGCACAGCACTTCCTGTGACGTATTTGCTTCCCCCAAGAAAATCACAAATATTCAGACATTCAAATATTTTTGTGTCATTTCCCATTCAATTTCAATTAATGGAATAATATTTGCAGGTTGGGTATCTAAGTATATTGATAACTGCTCTCTTAGCTTTGAGGAGGCTTTCAAACATAATATTAAGTACTGTTCCATCGGGTTACTACGGCTTGTTTTAATTTTATCTGTGGAATATTAAGATAGTTCAGCTTCATAGACAGCTCATTTTCTAAGTACGGACTGTGTTTAAAGTGGCCCACTGGTAGCAGTTTTTAGACGTTTCTTTTGCTCGAATTTTTGGCCAAAAAACAACACACTTATGATGCCGCAGTCAATATATTCCCCAGACCTGGCCCCCTGTGACATTTTTGTTGTTCCCAAAACTGAAGAAGGCCATGAAAGGACAACGCTACGCCACGACTGAGGTGATAAAGACGGCATCAAAGTAGGAGCTGAAGATCACAAAAAAAAAAAAAAAAAAAAACGATTTTTTAAAGTGCTTCGAGGATTGGAAGAAACGTTGGCACAAGTGTGTAATATCTGGTGGGTTTACTTTGAAGGAGACAATATAGATATTCATGAATCAATAAATATTTTTGAAAAAAAAAATCCCTATACAATTTGAGCACACTCGTATAAAAATGAACCAAAAATATATTTTGCTAGTCCCATTTCCCGTGAAAGCTTGCCGAGGCTGGTTAGTGTATATGTTTGAGAGGCATCCTATAGCTGCTTTCTACTGGTAGGAGAGTCTCGAATAAAGTGGAACATTTCCCCCTCTGCCCCTCGCTTTGCGCTAATTCCCTCGCCCCTTTCTAAAAGTCACAGCATAATAGTTTAAGTGTGACATAATGAATGGCCGGCCCTTTTTATGGAAACTGTTTCCTGATCGTGTGACCTCATATTCTCCTTCCATCGTTAACTAGCTCACAGCTAATTCCTGTCGCTCTCTGTTATCTACATCATACGTCATTCGAAATAATTATTTTTAACAAAATCTTCCCTGTTTTCACCGTCAATTTTGTTACCAGGTTAATCTTAGGTAAAGTACAAAGAGAGAAAAGCTGTTTGTGACTGTTGTGGTTGGGGTAATATTGGAAATTTGAAAGCACTTTTATTTCTAACTCACATAGGCTATAAAACACACGATTTCCATTTATAATTTGCTACTCGACTATAAAGGGTTCACAAAGAGACTCAAGTACAATTTTACGGTAAAAATTATTGTAAGTTGAGTTTGAATATTAATTTACAGATTTCTAATTTATCTGGCTTGTTGGCTTAAACTAGAGATTTAACATAACTGCACAAGAAGTAATCCAGCGGCGTTAAATCACATGATCTCATGTTATAACAACAAATGAAACACTCGATATAACAAAAATATAAACAAAGACAAAACACTGTCAAAATTCGCATTACTGAACAAAAGACTGTTTTCAGTAAATTAAATGCCAGGTCAGGAGATGGCGTGAGTATAGAAAATTGTGTCAAAGAAACGTAACTACTTAACTTGATTATCAAGCTGTATTGATCTTTGCGTCTTAAATCGACGGATTTCCATTTTAAGGCCGGTTTCCAAGAGGAGCTCAACTTAAATCCAGCATCACGACTTAGCGTGGAAATGGCTAAGCCTCCTTAACACCACTTGCTACAGAAATTGACGTCTACAAGTCTTTGGGCGAACTGGATGACGACTTCGCAAATCCTCTTCAGTGGCTGAAGAGACATTCTATTCAGTTGCCAATTCTTTCATCCATAGCGAAGAAATTACTTTGTGTACCAGCTACATTGGTTCCCTGTGAACGTGTGTTTAGTGATGTAGGAAATATTGTCACCAAACGAAGAGCAGCACTTAATTCAAAACATGTGAATGCACTTGTATGTTTAAAAGCATGGAAGAAACAACAGCGACTCGGTGAGTCTTCATGTAAATTATTATTTGCTTGTCAGTCTCACAAATCTTAGTAGATACTGATATAATACGTTACTAAATAATTACAAAAATGTTGTAGATCTAATTCAATACATATATAAAATATGTGCACTAGTGCAAACACAAATTTTGAATCTACATATTTAAAAGTTTCATAAATAATTAAATATAAAGAGTATTAAATTACTTTATATAATCCTTACACCTAATTTTGGAACAGATAATATCTCCATTAATCGATAGATTAATCCATCAAAGCAACATAGTTAATCGATTAAAAATGTTGATGTTCCTACAGCACTAAAAACCCAATTTTTGTTCTCCACAAATCCGGACGTTTCTGGCGGATTGCTTCGTTCAAATTGCGCATAACTTGCAGGTAATTTTCCTTACTGGCCGTTCTATCCTGTAGGAAGAACTCATGAAGCACCACCCCCCTGCAATCGAAGAGAACTGTAAGCAAAATCTCCATATTTGACCGAACTTGGTGCGCTTTTTTCGGTCTTGCCTCGTGTGGACGCATCCATTGGCATGATTGAGCTTTAGTTTCCAGGTCATAACCTAAACTCATGACTCGTCACCAGTTATGACCCTCTGTAGCAAATTTGGGTCGTAGCGGACAGAGTTCAACAGCTTCTTAGCAACGTTAATGGTCGAAATTGAGCAAATTTGGTATGAATTTTGCGGCGACCTTTCTCATGCCCAAATCATTAGTCAAAATCTGGCACGAGCCAATCGATATGACTACAGACGTGTGCAAATTACACTAGGGAACACGTTTTTTGTACCCGAAACAAAATAGGCTAATTCTTATGCAAAATGACTCGCTGATTCCAAAAATACCTCTGAAAATGCTGTATCACGTAACGCTTTTGATTTATTCTAATTCTTTTATATAAAATTATAGAAATGAGGTATGATACCAACTCATATTGACTTAATTTAAAATAATAGCCATTGATTCTTCTAAATACAGCTTAAAGGCAGTGTTGCTTCATAATGGCAATTTACTACCTTCAATACCTTTATTCCATGCCATAGGAATGAAGGAGACATACGATTCCATGTCCATCATTTTAGATGCTATTAGTTATCAAAACCATGGCTGGGAAATTTGTAGTGACCTCAAGGTAGTTGCATTGCTAACGGGACTGCAGGGAGGTTTCACAAAATATTGCTGTTTATTGTGTTTATGGGACAGTAGGGCAACTGACAAGCATTTTATAGTGAAAGAGTGGGGGAAAAGGGAAGACTATACCCCTGGAGCAAGCAATGTTAAGTATGTGCCTCTAGTAGACCCAAACAAAGTTCTTCTCCCCCCACTTCACATAAAGCTCGGGTTAATGAAGAATTTTGTTAAAGTTTTGGACAAAAGTGGAAGTGCATTTGAGTATTTAAGAAGTATCTTTCCCAAAATAAGTGAATCTAAATTGAAGGAAGGTATATTTGTCGGTCCTCAAATAAGACTACTTCTTAAAGACAGTGTTTTTTAATCAAAGTTTAAACGTGTTGAACTGGCAGCATGGAAATCATTTATATCAGTGGTGGAAGGCTTCCTGAGCAATTACAAAGAAGAAAATTATGAAACTTTAGTCTCAGAACTATTAAGGAGCTACAAAGAAATGGGTTGCCGTATGTCACTTAAAATCCACTTTTTGCACTCTCGCCTTGATAGTTTCCCTACAAACCTAGGAGCTGTAGTAAGTGATGAGCAAGGTGAGCGTTTTCACCAGGACATTTCTGAGATGGAAAGACGTCACCAGGGTATCGCTGGGATTCAGCCATGTTCGGAGGCTATTGTTGGTTCCTCAAACGGGAGAGTCAATACAAAAAAAAAAAAAATCAACAGTGAAACACTTCTGAGATAATTCAGGTATTGGTTTTCATCATTATCTTGTGTTTATTTTAATAATTAATAATTATTATTATTTTCAATGTTATTTGGCAATAAAATACCTATTATTTTCAATTAATCAAATATTAGTTATCACATCATATTTCTGTAAGTTTTCATAAAAATTTATGAATACCTAAAAAAACGTTACGTGATACAGCATTTTGAGGGGCATTTTTGGAATCAGCAGATCTGTTTACATAAGAATTTGCATATTTTGTTTCGGGTATATAAAATGTTATGACTCACTCATGTCTTTTTACTTCGCTTCAGTTTAACATTCAAAATAATAGTTATTTACCGCCGTAATCTATTTCAATTTGTCGTAATTCTTTCCCTTGCTATAATATGAAGCATATTCAACGAAATTTCTCTCATAATAACATCTGGGGAATTTTTCCTTTACTTATAGTAATATGATGGTAGCCCTGAATTTTCTTCATGTCTGTTTATCCAACTGTTTGGTGATATTGCTTTCATTTCGTAAATGTAGTAACTGAAGATTATTAATATTTGCCTTTATTGTGTTTTATGGCTAATATAATCTCAGTATTTATTATTAATTAGTCTCAAGCCAGGTAACATCGCGTATCTTATCCTTAGTATTTACACTGATTCAAAAGTGAGGTTATGGGTACAACCACTGACTTATCCCCAAGGAAAGTAGCTGTAACTGAGAGTCTTTTGAAGGAAACTCTTCATTCACAACGTGAAATAGCTAAGAAATTGTGTATTTCACAAAAATCTGTTAGTGGCATTAATCAAGCTTTAACATTCGGTGAGGCGTTGACCTCACAAAGGGATGGAAAATGCGGGAGGAAAAGAAAGTTATTACCAAGGATGGAAAGAAAACTTGTGCAGGTGGCAAAACAAAATAGAAGAGCAACCAGCATTGATCTCAGTAATCAACTAAAGCAGTACGGTACAGAAATATCAGCCTCAGTAGTTCGCAGAAGATTATGTGAAGCAGGTTTACCAGCCAATCGATATGTTTAGGTTCTCAGTAACTTCTCTGAGGACTGGGCAATACTATTTTCTTCACTTCTTCAAAGTTTTCGTCTGTTGTTGACGAGCTCGGACGTCCGGGACGGTCTTCGTCGTTCACATCTTCTCGGAACCCTGAAATCCTTTTGTACCACTGATAAACGTTGCTTTAGTCCAAGGTAGCTTCACCATATACCACTATCAACATTTAGTATGCATCCTCGCACTTAATTCTGTTTTTCACACAGAGTTTAATACAGATTTTTTTTTTTTTAATTTACGAAGGTGGGTCAAAGGTAATGCCTCTCATTTTTTCTCTTTTAATTGCCAAGAAAATTGAATTCAATTTACATAGCTTGAAAACTACAACATTGACGATTAATTTGTCAGTATTCAATACAATCTCCGCACTTTTCCACAGTTTTGGTCCACCTTTTAACTAGGGCATGTATTCCAGTGTGGTAAAAGACACGGTCTTGCTTCCTAAGCCATTGACGCACGGACGTTTTCACAGCCTCCTCCCCTTCAAAATGAATCCCACGATGAGCTTCCTTTAGTGGCCCGAACAGATGGAAGTCTGATGGTGCCAGATCACGGCTGTATGGGGGCTGAGATAAGACTTGCCATCCAAATTTCTCAATTTCTGCAGTGGTGCAACGGCTGGTGTGTGGTCTTGTATTGTCATGCAAAAGAAGAACATCCGCCATAGATTTTGTTGGGCGAACTCGGCGAAGACGTACTTTCAGCTTTTTGAGAGTTCTGACGTATTGGACAGAATTTATTGTGCATCCCTGCTCCAAAATTCAATCATAAGCTCACCCTCTGCATCCCAAAACACTGTTGTCATAACTTTCCCTGCGGACCGCTGAGTTTTGAATTTCTTTTTCTTCGGTGACGTTGTGTGATGCCATTCCATTGACTGCCTTTTTGATTCAAGTTAACTAACGAACCCAAGTTTCGTCTCCAGTAACAATTTTTTTCCAGAAACTCCTCTCCCTCCAAAGTGAAGCGCTGCAAGTGTTCGGAGGCCATTGTTTTCCTTGTTTCTTTGTTTTGGACGTTTAACATTCTTGGTATCCAACGTGAACAAACTTTTGACTAACCAAGTTGTTGAATAATCATCATCACACTGCCTTTACTGAGGCAGGTAATGCGATACAATTCACCTGCTGTTACCCGGTGATCACCACGAATGGTGTCATGGACTCGCTGAATGTTGCATGGAGTCACTGCAGTCACCGGAGTGCCGCTTCGCTTTACATCTGCGAATGGTCTTTCCATTTCAGCTTCGTTACAGCGACGAACCCATCGTCTAACAGTGCTGACATTCACCGTTGCATCACCATACACATTTTTTAGCCTTTCGTGAATGCGAATTGGCGTTACACCTTCCGCAATCAAAAATTTAATCACAGAACGCTGTCTAATACGAATGTCGATGTCAGGCATTTTGGAAGAGAATGCAGTGCTGCCACCTGTTGACTAAGGAAGTTACTACTACAGGGGATTGGGGAAGAAGGTTTGAGGAATTGCGCCAAATTCAAAGTTTTCACATAACTTACTTAAAGAAAAAAAAGGAGGCATTACTTTTTGACCCAACATCGAACGTCCGCCAACGTTAAGTAATATCGGACGATGAATGGAATGGGTGAAATGACGCTCAAATGAGTCCAGGGTCCACAGAGCTTAGAGTTGCCCAACATTAGTCTTTCAGGATAAGGGAAACCCCGGAAAAAATCGTATACAGGTAACTTACTCTGACAGAGATTCAAGCTCGGGACCTCTTGAACGTGAGGCAGACACGCTACCATCTACGCTACCGAGGCGGGCAAAGATTCCTCGTTCCATATTTTTTTTTTAAGGAATAGCCAAAAATCGAAGACGAGCGAAAACACGTCCAAGCAAAATAGCTGTCAATAATTAAATGAACATTCAAAATGGCCAAATTTTTCAGGGAGGGACATGAGTATCAACATAACTCCATAAAACAATCAAAAATCCAATATACGTAGCCCGCGAAAATTCAAAATTTGGGTTACTTTTCTAACAGACCTCGTACGCCTTTTAACAGCTAACTTTTAACTTTTCCTTTGAAACAATTGCTTCTGACAATGGTATTCACTTGTTTTCTGTCATACTAGTGGTGGCCAGTACAAACTCACTCGGAAAGATGCACTTTTTTGGACGTTAAAGTTCAACATGGCTTTCTTCGAAACTAAATTACAGACGTTGGTGTCCTTTATACTACATTTAAGGCACGTAAAAATAGGGTAGCCTCTGAGCAAAATAGCAGTTAAAAGAGAGCCCAAAATACACTTAAAATACAATATAATAGCTGTTTTCTCTTTCTATTAATTCTACACACATATCATATCGTAGATTTATGGCAGGTCTTTGAACAAAATTGAGTAAAACTTCACGCTGAATATAGGAGAGAATGCTGATAACCAAATTAGTTAAAGAGCGTAGACAAATAATTCCTCAGTTTCGGTAAAAACCCAAAATATATCTATTACTACGCGGTATTTCGAAAATTAATTCTTTATAAACCGAAAATAGTACGCGAAAAATAGCTTACTTCATGTTTTAATCACTAAACAAGTAAGAATCATTTATAAATTCCATCAAAAGATCACGCAACTTTCAAATGTTCTTATTACGAAATAAACTGTTTATCGCATTAGAACATCAATATTATTTTCATTATTAATCAAAACAAAGTAATTTTGAAACGGCGTGAACCACATAAATTACGTAACTACTAAGAAATGCAAGAAATGACTTGTCCTTCATTGTTATATTGCCCACCTCGGCAGCATAACTGGTAGCTTTTCAGTTTCATGTCCAAAAGAACCCGAGTTCGAACTTCGGCTAAGGTGAATTATCCCTATAAGGTGTTTCGCGCGGTTTTACATTATCCTGAAAGACAAATATCTAGTAACCCTAAGCTCTCTGTACCCAGTACTCATTTGAAGATCATTTCATTCCTCCGATAAGACTTAACGTTCCCTTACTCTGAAAGATGAATGTATAGTAACTCTAAGCTCTATGTATCCTGTACTCATTTGAACATAATTTCAGTCATCGTCCGATATGACAACGTTGGAGGTTTTCCCTTATCCTGAAAGATGACTGTCTGGTAACCCTAAGCTCTATGTACCCTGTACTCATTTGAACATTTCATTCATCGTCCGATATGACTTAATATTGGAGGTTTCCTCTTATCCTGAAGGATGAATGTCTGGTAACCCTAAGCTTTATGTACCCTGCCTGTACTCATTTGAACATAATTTCATTCCTCCAATAACACTTAATGTTGAAGGTTTTCCCTTATCCTGAAAGATGAATATCTGGTAACTCTAAGCTCTATGGACCCTGCACTTATTTGATCATCATTTCATTCCTCCAATAAGACTTAATGTTGGAGGTTTTCCCTTATCCTGAAAGATGAATGTCTGGTAACTCTAAGCTCTGTGCACTCTGGACTTATTTGAACATCGTTTCATTCATCGTCCGAAAAAACTTAACGTTGGAGTTTTTCCCTTGTCCTGAAAGTTCAATGTCTGGCAATTCTAAGCTCTATGGAACCTGCACTCATTTGAACATCATTTCATTCATCGTCCGATATGACTTAACGTTGAAGCTTTTCTCTTATACTGCAAGATGAATGTCTGATAACCCTAAGCTCTGTGTACCCTGTACTCATTTGAACATCATTTCATTCATCGTCCGATATGACTTAAGGTTGGACGTTTTTCCTTATCCTGAAATATGAATGTCTGGTAATTCTAAGCTCTATGGAACTTGTACTCATTTGAACATCATTTCATTCCTCCAATACGACTTAATGTTGAAGGTTTCCCCTTATCCTGAAAGATGAATGTCTGGTAACTCTAAGCTCTATGGACCCTGCACTTATTTGAACATAATTTCATTCATCGTCCGATATGACTTAACGTTGGAGGTTTTCCCTTATCCTGAAAGATGAATGTCTGGTAACTCTAAGCTCTATGTACTCTGTACTCATTTGAACATCATTTCATTCATCGTCCGATATGACTTAACGTTGGAGGTTTTATCTTATCTTGAAAGATTAATGTCTGGTAACTCTAAGCTCTGTGTACGCTGCACTCATTTGAGCATAATTTCATTCAACGTGCTAAGCTTTAAAAGGTTCTTTAAGCAGTTGAAGTTTATGGAAATCCTCTTAAATTTCTTATTTTATTTGAAAAGTTTTAGGAATCCATGCCAAAAGTTTTCCAGAAGACACTGCCCATTTAAAATACAAAACAAGTTTTACAATACTAATTCAATCGAATAGTTATTTGTGGTACTAGTGAATCAAGATGTGAATCGATGTTGGCTAGTCTTTTGTTTTAATTGTTGGTAGATTTTGAATAAGAACTTACTTCAACTGATTAAATGATTGATTCTTTCTAATTCAGGAAAATCATGTTTGACAGAAATTTATTGAAAGAACAGGAAGTATATTTGCCAGACAAAGTTGTGGAGGATACCAAGATTTGTTACCAAGCAAATCTAAATCTACTACGAGCAGGAGTATGCTGTATTCTGCAATTGGAAAAGATGTAATGGTATCCAAGTGATTGTATATTATGAATACAGTGGTTAAAGTGTAATTTTATACATCCTTATTATTAATGTGTTACTTTAAAAGGTTAATTTCGATTACTAAAGAACAACTTTACAAGTAATTGTTAGATAAATGTAATTTAACTGCCACCATAAGAAAATCACATCATTACGCGGTGCTTTCTTCACTGAAAGGTAGGCCTTTTACTGTTTAAACTTGAATAATCTCTAAAAAGAGTCGAATTATCTCTATTAGAGTCAATATAGCAGGTCAAGCAGAAAAACATAGTTAAAATTTGCGAGACAAAAACACATCGCCTACTCTAATATAGTGTCAAAGACATTATATTATGATCTCTTTGATCACAGATGAATACTCTTTGACTATCGATTACCTCGCAAATAGCTTAATCCGATGTTTAATTTTTCTCTACTTATCTGAAAAACAAATAACAAATATAGCTGTGATTTCTTTGAAAAATATGCTGGAATCACTTCCTCGCAATTATTCTTAATACCTTTTGACTCCACCATTTCTTAGAACATAAATATTCTTTGTCATAAACTGCAGATGACTTTTGTGGCAGCAAACTAAGGGATTATTCTCGAATTTCTTCAGGCATATAGCTTTCGTCGCTTGAATCACACATTTTGACATGCAGTTTATGATTTGTTATTTTGGCATCAGCATAGTTACGAATATTCTCTATTGAAAACCTCTTATATCACCTTAACCTAGTAAAAGTATTAATTCTAAATCATCTGTAAAAACGTTTAATATTTCATAATTCTTTCATAAAATTACCTACGGGACTAGCGAGGTTTGATGCTTACCATACTCGGCGCTAACGCCTCAGAGTTAAATATTTTCACTCGCTAATGAACATCAACTGCAAGTAACTATTAGCAATTTAAATTTTCAAAACCATGCTTTCATAATATAGGAGTCCAAAAGTATTTGAGTAATAATAGTTACAGAAATTAAAATGCCTTTTTAAGGAGTTTATACTTCTCAGTACCTTTAATAATATATAAATATTGTAATTAAAGACATGTAAATTCCGCGAGGAGAAACTTCCGTTCAGAGCGCCACCAAAACACTGAAGTGCGTACTTTTAATTCGATTGTCTTTTGTCACTGGATGTTACTCACGAAGTTGACATTTGAACAGCGACCCGCGCGACATTTTGCTGCAGATATATTCTGACGTCTACAATTATACAAGGAATCTCTTGAGCGGTTTGTGAACTCTCTCTCTGTTCCTAACCTCAATTTGTCTTCTGTATTTGGTAAACGAAGCAGACGTGTTTACAGCGTGCTGTCTGACCGACCGAGCGTGTATTCTAGGTTGACGGAATGCAAGCCAAGTCTGTGTTAACTGAGATATATAGGCTGGATAACACAGATTATCGTGCGCTACTGCCAATCGGACTTCCTTATATCGACTTATAACAGCTTATTGTTATAGCTATTTATGTCTGTAGTAGTGATCATAAAACACAGTTGTTTATTTCTGCTGTGATTTAATTAATTGTTGTCAGTTCACAGATATGGTAAATGAAACGTTCTGCTTTTGTGTTCTTAACGTAATTGGACAATCACTTAGCCTCCAAATCCTTTACAGAGTATAAAGTATGATGTGAGTGAAAATGTTTGTGAAGTGAACGTTTATAAAGAAAAGTCAACAATGTAAACAAACCCAAGGTTAGACAAATAGTAAATGAAAGAACGCCATTGCAGACGAGCGACCATCCTAAAGGAAAAGGCGCCAATATTACAACTTAAGAGTTACCAGACATTGATGCTTCCTCCAACGTTGTCATACCGGACTATAAAAGAACTTATGTTCAAATGAGTACAGGGTACATAGAGCTTAGAGTTAACAGACATTCATCTTTCAGGATAAAGGAAAACCTCCAACGGTAAGTCATATCAGACGATGAATGAAATGACGTTCAAATGAGTACAGAGTACATAGAGCTTAGAGTTACCAGACATTCATCTTTCAGGATGAGGGAAAACCTCCAACGTTAAGTCATATCTGACGATGAATGAAATGATGTTCAAATGAGTACAGGGTACATAGAGCTTAGAGTTATCAGACATTCATCTTTCAAGCTAAGGGCAAACCTCCAACGTTAAGTCATATCGGACGATGAATGAAATGATGTTCAATGAGTAAGGGTACATGGAGCTTAGAGTTACCATTCATCTTTCAGGATAAGGGAAAACCTCCAAAGTTAAGACATATCGGACGATGAATGAAATGATGTTCTAATGAGTACAGGGTACATAGAGCTTAGAGTTAAGTCATATCGGACGATGAATGAAATGATGTTCAAATGAGTACAGGCAACATAGAGCTTACAGTTACCAGACATTCATCTAACAGGATAACGAAAAACCTCCAACGTTAAGTCATATCGGACGATGAAAGAAATTATGTTAAAATGAGTACAGGGTACATAGAGCTTACAGTTACCAGACATTCATCTAACAGGATAACGGAAAACCTCCAACGTTAAGTCATATCGGACGATGAATGAAATGATGTTCATATGAGTACAGGGTGCATAGAGCTTAGAGTTACCAGACATTCGTATTTGAGAATAAGAGAAAACCTCCAACGTTAAGTCATATCGGACGATGAATGACATCATGTTCAAATGAGTACAGGGTAGATAGAGCTTACAGTTACCGGACATTCATCTTTCAGGATAAGAGAAAACCTCCAAAGATGTCATCGGATGATGAATGAAATGATGTTCAAATGAGTACAGGGTACATAGAGCTTAGAGTTACCAGACATTCATCTTTCAGGATAAGAGAAAACCTCCAACGTTAAGTCATATCGGATGACGAATGCATTGATGTTCAAATGAGTACAGGGTACATAGAGCTTAGAGCTGTCAGACATTCCATCTTTCAGGATCAGGGAAAACCAGAAGAAAAACCGTATCCAGATAATTCACTTTAATCCAGATTAGAATTCGGGACCTCGTGAACGTGAGGTGGACACTCTACCAGTTGGGCTAAATCCCTTTGCAAAATCCGCGGTGCAGTTCATTTGAGCTCCCGCTTTCTCCGCCCCCCCCCCCCCTCCTTCCATTTCTCTCTGACCTTTCTTATCATTTTTTATTTTACTTACACTAGGTATCACGTACCTTCTAGTTTCCTTCTTCGTATCTGCCTGTTATCGTTTTCAATGCAACTAAATTACTTCGCTACATATTATTTCACTTTGTCTCCAGATTTCCTTTCTCCATCATTTTTAATCTTTTACATTCGTTATGCATTTTCCTCAGCTTCTCAAATTTCACATAGGCTTTAATATTTCCTCTTGGACCAGTTCTGGTTGTCATACAAGCTAATCCTTTTCCTTTGTTATTATTTATTACTCTGTTCTGCATACGTTTCCTTACGCCAATCTCTTACTTTTCTGTACAATTTTCAAGATTTTTCTGTACTTTCCATATCTTCTGTAATTCTATGGCACGTAGGTACTCATTCTGTCACTTGTTTCCAAAATCCTGCAATAACATTTGCCCTTATAAATCTTTGTTCTAGAGCTTTCAACTGTTCTCAAACAACTCTCATTTCATTTTTATTATTCTCTTGTTGTACAGAAAACATTGTTAAACATCTTTCATTGTCAAACACCTGTACCAAAATTTCAACAATTTATTAGCTCCCCAGGCTAACAAAGCGACTTCCTCCGAAGTCGATCGCGGACTTCTACTAGTTCCTTCTAAAATAGCGTGTAACTAATCCATTTTATTCTTTATTTCTGATTCTCTATATGTTTTTGTTCCATATAACAATCTGACTTCCATTACAGTCCTGCATATCATTTCCAAACATTTTGTAGACATTCCCAGTTTGTATTTACATGTTCTACAATTACCGCTCAATAATCGACATCTTTGACTATTTCTGCTTCCCCGCCCGCTGCAACTTCCGCTACTTTTATTTCCTTGGTTTTGTATCTTTATTAACAACGCAATTTTTGGATTTTTCTGGGTTTACACAAATTCCCCCATACATTACAGAATTTTATTTCGATTCCGGGATTTTCCCTTATTCTGAAAGATGAATGTCTGGTAACTCTAAGCTCTATGTACCCTGCACTCATTAAAACATCATTTCATTCATCGTCCGATATGACTTAAAGTTGGACATTTTCCCTTATCCTGAAAGATGAATGTCCAGTAACTATAAGCTCTATGTACCCTGTACACATTTGAACATCATTTCATTCATCGTCCGATATGACTTAACGTTGGAGGTTTTTCCTTATCCTGAAAGATGAATGTTAACTCTAAGCTCTGCGTACCCTGTACTCATTTGAACATCATTTCATTCATCGTCCGATATGACTTAACGTTGGAGGTTTTCCCTTATCTTGAAAGATGAATGTTAACTCTAGGCTCTGCGTACCCTGTATTCATTTGAACATCATTTCATTCATCGTCCGATATGACTTAACGTTGGAGGTTTCCCCTTATCCTGAAAGATGAATGTCTGGTAGCTCTAAGCTCTATGTACCCTGTACTCATTTGAACATCATTTCATTCATCGTCCGATAAGACTTAAGTTGGAAATTTTCCCTTATTCCGAAACATGAATGTCTGGTAATTTGAAGTAGTATGTACCCTGTACTCCTTTGAACATTATTACATTCAACGTCCCATCTGATTTAACGTTGGATGTTTTCTCTTATCCTGAAAGATGAATGTCTGGTAGCTCCAAGCTCTATGTACCCTGTACTCATTTGAAGATTATTTAATTCATCGCCCAATATGGCTTAACGTTGGAGGTTTCCCCTTATCCAGAAAGATGAATGACTGGTAACTCCAAGTTCTATGTACCCTGTATTCATTTGAACATCATTTAATTCATCGTCCGATATGACTTAACGTTGGATGTTTTCTCTTATCCTGAAAGATGAATGTCTGGTATCTCCAAGCTCTATGTACCCTGTACTCATTTGAACATTATTTCATTCATCGCCCAATATGGCTTAACGTTGGAGGTTTCCCCTTATCCAGAAAGATGAATGACTGGTAACTCCAAGTTCTATGTACCCTGTATTCATTTGAACATCATTTAATTCATCGTCCGATATGACTTAACGTTGGATGTTTTCTCTTATCCTGAAAGATGAATGTCTGGTAGCTCCAAGCTCTATGTACCCTGTACTCATTTGAACATTATTTCATTCATCGCCCAATATGGCTTAACGTTGGAGGTTTCCCCTTATCCAGAAAGATGAATGACTGGTAACTCCAAGTTCTATGTACCCTGTATTCATTTGAACATCATTTAATTCATCGTCCCATATGACTTAACGTTGGAGGTTTTACCTTATCCTGAAAGATGAATGTCTGGTAACTCTAAGCTCGATGTACCCTGTGCTCATTTGAACTTCATTTCATTCATCGTCCGATATGACTTAACGTTGGAGGTTTTCCCTTGTCCTGAAAGATGAATGTCTGGTAACTCTAAGCTCGATGTACCCTGTACTCATTTAAACATAATTTCATTCATCATCCGATATGACCTAACGTTGGAGGTTTTACCTTATCCTGAAAGATGAATGTCTCGTAACTCTAAGTTCTATGTACCCTGTACTCATTTAAACATCATTTCATTCATAGTCTGATATGACTTAACGTTGCAGATTTTCTCTTATTCTGAAAGATGAATGTCTGATAACTCTAAGCTCTATATCTCTTGTACTTATTTGAACATCATTTCATTCATCATCCGATATGACCTAACGTTGGAGGTTTTCCCTTAGCCCGAAAGAGCAATGTCTGGTAACTCTAAGCTCTATGGACCATGGACTCATTTGAAGGTTATTTTATTCATCGTTCGATATGACAACTTTGAAAGATGTTAATAAACAAAACTACATATGAAAAAATTTAGTGAAATTTACATTAATATCTCCCTTCTTGGTGTTTTTATTTTCTTTCCTCACCAATGAATTTGTCGCTCATCCTATTCATTATTAGTGCTCCTCTTTCCGAATAGTTTGTGAGAAACGATATAACTGCCAGAAAACAGATAGGAAAAAAAAAAGAAGGGGTTTATTGCAGTGCTGGACTTCATCACTACAGAAACATTTGCCAGTGAAGGACTGTTCGTAGAAAACCTTCTTAAGTTTAATGTCAGCAAGTTAGCAAGGTCGTTACTCTTTCAAGGTAAGAATACCTGATTTTGTCAATAAAAAGTAAGAAACACATGTCTTTATAGCTACATTTTCAACAATACGCGATTTAAGTAGATTATTTGTAACAAGATATTTAGAAAAAAGTATTGAATCTCATATTTTAAAGGAACTTGAAAATTTGTTGTTTATGACAGCTTTGTTAAGAGCGTTCCTCACAAATGCTCGTCATTTGTTGAGACACAAACGTGTGCAAAGTCGGCGAAAGCGACAATTTTCTTTGCCTAGAGAAAAGACGCAGTAAAACAACTGCAAATGGTTATTTGGACTACCATAAAAGATTTTGTAAGGATTGTTTGTTATAGAATAGATACAGAACGGCCTTTTTAATGTAACACATTGACCTCTTTCTATATGAAACATTTGGCACTGTTCTATGCCATTCACGAATATACAAACTGGATTACACAGCTCGACCTACTGCAATCGATTGTGAACTGGGTCAGGTGAACGGTTCGCTCATCATCAGTCATCATAATCGTCATCTGATTATTATTAGAGGTAGCTGAAGTCTTTTCTCCTACTTCTGCTGGATGTGATAATTTAAGGTGGCTGTATTTGAAAGTTTTCGAATCATTAACTTAAAATAAAGCCTAAATAATGCAATATATATGATCCTAATCGCCTTTTCTTCTGCATATCCCCCCAAAAGTACAATTAATACATGTTTTGAGGTCCCCTCTGTGAAAAAAAAAACATTTAAGCAAATTGTGTTTTCGAAAATTTTTATTTTTTCAAAATGTATTTGAGGATTTTAAGCTCAAATGGTATACGTTCAGTATATTCTTGAATTTACCGAGCAGGATGCCTCAGGTGGCGTCGTCTGTGGTTCGTATTCCGGAGGTCTAGGTTCGATTACCGTGGCTGACCTACTTCAACCATAGGTTTTTTCGGGGGTATTCCTGGGTTGCCAGGCGAATGCTGACGAGCTCAATTACATATCCTGAATTTCCTGTCCCTCCGTTATCATTTAATATCATCTCTCACCTGGTGGTCTACTTCAGGGTAGAAGTGTCGGCGGGTGTCTCGGCGGTGCATAAGAGGATGATATGCTCTTGGTAAACAGTTCCTCCTCTGATAAGATGGCCTCCGGTGTGCGGGCCGATCTGGTGGGCCGTTTTAGGACCACTGGCCTGCCGGGGAGTTTCAAACGGGTCAGCAGTAGGGCCCTGCCCACTGCACCTATGTGACTCCTTAGGTCGGCTATCTCCTCTGTCTCCTCTCAGTTCATCCATCCTCCCGTGGATGTCCCACTTGGGGGCATAGGTACCATAGATCAAGTCTGCTCGAGGTGCCCAATCCCCTCAAGAGGATTTGTGTGTGTGTGTGTGTGTGTGTGTGTGTGTGTGTGTGTGTGTGTGTGTGTGTGTGTGTGTGTGTGTGTGCAATTTACGTCCTCCAACGTTAAGTCATATGGGAGGATGCAGGAAATAGATGGAATGATGCTCAAATGAGTCCGGGGTCCATGGAGCTTAGAGCTACCCGACATTCGGCTGTCAGAATAAGGAAAATCCCTGACCGAGATTGGAACTCAGGACCTCTTGAACGTCAGGCAGACACGCTACCATCTACGGTACCAAGACAGGCCCCTCATGAAGATTCTACCCTTTCTCGCATCTTGAATTTTCTAAGAATAGCCTCTAAGGTAGTCTTCATTCTGGATGAGTTTTAACTGTCAAATTGTAATAGATACAAAAGTTTTACTCAATATATGTCAACTACATTTTTTATGGACTGAAAATTTCTAAAATATTACTTTTTATCCTCCCAAAATTAAACTGTTTCTGAAACAGGATTCATATCTCTTGATCAGTAAAGAGCACGTAGTTTGAAAGCCGTAGCTAGCAACCAGTTTTAAAACATTTGACTATCACTTAAAATCTACTGTATTCCTATATTCCCTTGTACCTTCACTTTTTATCTCTTGGACATACAAAGAGAACGGAATTACAAAGACGGCATCTAGAGAACCAGTTTTAAAACATTTGACTATCACTTAAAGTCTACTGTATACCTATATTCCTTTGTACCTTCATTACTTTAGCTACTGGACATACAAAGAGAACGGCATTTCAAAATCTTCACTTAGATAAACAGTTTTAAAACATTTATATCACTTAAAGTCTACTGTATTGTCATATTCCCTTGTACCTTGATATTTGTTTTCTCTTGACGGACAAAGGGAACGGAATTACAAAGACGTCACCTAGAAAACCAGTTTTAAAACATTTTACTATCACTGAAATCTACTGTATTCCCATATTCTCTTGTGCCTTCACTTTTTATCCCTTGGACATACAAAGAGAACGGAATTACAAAGACGTCACCTAGACAACCCGCTTTAAAACACTTGACTATCACTTAAACTCTACTGTATTCCCATATTCCCTTGTACCTTCATTTTCTTATCTCTTGGACATACAAAGAGAACGGAATTTCAAAGACGTCACCTAGACAACCAGTTTTAAAACATTTGACTATCACTTAAAGTCTACTGTATTCCCATATTCCCCTGTACCTTCATCTTTTTATCTCTTGGACATACAAAGAGAACGGAATTACAAAGACGTCACTTAGACAACCAGTTTTAAAACATTTGACTATCACTTAAATTCTACTATATTATCATATTTCCCTTGCTTCTAAGTAAATTAACAATAAGATAATGTTTTTGCTCATCAACATAAAGTAGATACAGGAATAAGTGAATGTAAAAGAGTACAGAAAGTCATGGTGCAGCACATGATATTTTTCATACAAGGATTTGAAAATTATTTATCCTTTTAATAAGCAGTTCGATAGTTAGATTTCAATTACCAATACACGATATTTCAAAAGAGGCCCTTTTAGAAAGAAAAAAGTGTCGTTGTGTAATAATTCTTTAAATGTTTCTCAAATGAAAATATAAAAAGTGAGAAAATGTTTACAGAGCTTCATTTTAATTTCAACAAAACTTTGAGCTTAAAAAGCAGTTCTTTTTTCTCTCCTAGAAGGTTGGTAGACCTTTAAATTGTGTGACAAATGAGGATTTTCAAATGAAAAGTAAAAGGTAGAAACATACATATTTTTCCAATTCTTATCATAGATAGCGTTAGGAATTAATTCCCTACTGCTGATATACAAAGTACGCAGGAAAATAAAGATGTAGAGTACTTGCAAATGCTCTTAACTATTTCAACTCACCTCCACAGATTTTGGTTAAGCAATTCTGAGATGTATTTGGGATCTTACGTACAGGATATTGCATAGTTTCTACAAAAACTTTTAGGAGTTATAGGTGAAATAACTAAATAAAGTTTTCAATAATAGTTCCATGTAAAATAAGTTCGATTCCACTTAAAATCTCCCTCTTAATGATAGGCAAACAAATTGACTAAGCTCATAAGGTATTGCTCCTTCTATTGTCATTAAAATTACGTAAAATTGAATCAGTTGAGATTCACTTTTCACTCTCCATACATGCGGAGAACGGTGGATAGGTCAAGGTGGCCCAATTCCTTGGCCACCATGGTCATCAGATTTAACTCCTTGCTTTGAGGTCTTGGTAGATCTTGCACCATTTCTGGTGACAGCAAATTTCTAGTACAATTCTCGTGAGACCTGCGTATGAAAACATGCTTCGCATGTCCACTTTGTAGTGCACCTCGCAGTCTTGTACAGGAATAATGAAACATCCCGTGTAATGTAGATGCTGAACATACTTCACTTCATACAAGAATTGTAACAACAGAAAGGAGTGACTGAAGAAAATACGACCACCTCCGTACGTAGATATGTGAGTTATATGGATGATGATTTTTTGGGGGTTCTCCCTCATCCTGAAATATGAATGTCGGGTAACCCTAAGCTCTGTGAACTCTGGGCTCATTTGAACATCTCTACATTCATCGTCCGATATACAAGACGAGGACATATTGGTGGACGTACACTTAAAAAAGTGAGGTTATGTTCTAAGTTTTCATTTAATATAATGATATGAGTTATCTTTGTGTATTGTATTTTTATTATTCTGCTTTTCACATCAGTACTTTTGATTTATAATTTTCTCATTAATTTTTAAAAATAATGGTTTAAAAGTGCCAAAAATTACCGCTCCTACCTATTGTTATGCATAAAATGAAGTGACCAATAAGCTTGCAGGACTGAATGCACAAATTCTAAAACACAATCGTTTGTTTCCAGCACGAGGATTGGTGCAATAAAACAGTTGTACTTGCTTTGTTATGCACGAGTGCTATTCTAAATGCCTGCTTTGTCTTTCCATTTTGCTATGTAGATGCACTCTCGGCAGGGTCTTCTGAAAGTAGTTTCTCTCGACAAAAACAGAGTGAGGCATGTCTGAATGACAAAAGAAAAGCGTTGATGGAGAAAGTTTTGTTTGGAGCCAGTAGAGAGAAAACGCCGCCGACCTTATCCTTTTACAAGGACCAATTTAACACGTGCTGTGTCATGCGAACAGTTGAAAGTGGACAACCTGTGGGAATCTAACAGTGGCGTAACGAACGATTATTGTGTTTCCTTACTAACGAAGTCAAATTTATGTTCCTAGCCCAGTTTTCTCCAACAAACATTTACATTCCTGAGAAACTCGGTCCATAAGGTTCTTCAATTTTACATCGGCAGCTAGAAAGCGTGTATTGCTTTATATCAATCAGAAATTTAATGTTCTAATGCATAAATTCTCTTATCTACTTTGATTGTGTAAAGTCGAACATTATGAAATCAAAACAAGTTTCGTAATGGCCTACTTTATGCCACTCATTGCGGTAGGGTTAAAATTATTTCGTACAAATACACAACTAAAATTTCAAAGCAAAATGAAGTTCATATTTATTTGTTGTACGAGGGCTGTTCAATAAAGAATGATCATAATCTTTTTACCGTCATAATCTTTCGCAATAAAATTCACTCTTGTTAGCTTAATGTGAAACAAACACGCCGTAGTAGTTTCATTGTTGGTACTCCTGGTTCCCGCTTGTGAGAACCAGGCAAGTTCAGACATGTTCAGTATCGCCTACCGGTGCAATGGAGGTAACATGCAGTTAAAGTTGATGTTAGAGGAAGATCCGGAGTTTCTGTCAAACGAAATCACTGCTGATGAAGCTTGGTTACATTATATTGATCCTGAGAGCAAACAGCAAAGCTCAGTGTGAAAATCTCCTTCATCACCAACCCCCAAAAGAGCAAAAGTGGTTGCTTCTGCTGGGAAAGTTATGATCATCTGATTCTTTGATATTCATGGAATGGTTTATCAGCATGTTGTACCTGCACACACATCAGTAACTGGACAATACTACAGGGATGTCCTGAAAACATTGCAAGTCCATATCAGGCGCGAAAGACCACATTTCCGTGAAGTAGGCTGGATGCTGACACCACGATAATGCGCGGCCGCATATTGTCAATGTTGTTACTGAATATCTTTGCAAAAATCAACGTGAAGTGCATCCCTCACCCTCCCTATAGTCCGAATTTAGCGCCATGTGACTTTTTTCTATTCCCTAACTTGAAGAAACGCCTTCGTGGGAGGCATTATCCATCATAAGAAGCAGCGGTGAAGGCTGCGGAGGCGATTTTGAAGGATCTCTCAGAAAATGGTTTCCAGCATGTGTTTGAAGACTGGCAGAAACGCTGGGACACGTGCATCGAATTCACGGGAGACTATTTTGAGAAGGACCATCAAAATTATGAGGATGAGAAAAGGTGTGTTGCCAAAAAAAATGCGATCGTTATTTATTGAGCAGCCCTCGTAGAAGCGAAAAAGTCTCGTCTTAAATGGACAATAGCCAGGAAAACGTCATTTCTGAAACATCAATCTCATACAAAGTTATATGCTATAATTTTTAATTATATATCTTGTAAATAACATTATTAAAATACTAATAATTTTCTATAAACACATGCATAATATAATTATGGGTGGATCGATACCAGCTTTTATCGATTCTCGATATCGAAATTTTCCACGAAAATCGATATCTCGAACCTCGAACCATCAAGATTATGAGGAGGAGTAAAGGTAGGGTGTTAAAAAATTGTGATCATTCTTTATTGAACAGCCTCGATCATTCTGCTGTACGAACTTTACAGCTCTCTCTTGATCGCCTCACTCAATGGTCTCGATCTTGGTGTATCTCCCTCAACACCCAGAAAACTGAAGCCAAGACGCCACTATGAACCACTTCCGCCTATACGCCTTCTGATCGATCATGTGCCGTGGCTCCCTTCACCTACACCAGTCATGTACCTTGGAGTGTTACTGGTTTACGTGGAAGCCTCATATTGACCGTACCATTACCCTGGCAACCGCTCGTCTTTCACAACTCCTTCCTTTATTTCACAAACACACTTCATTTGTTTTAGAATCTTCACCGCTCCTGTACAAATCTCTGTTTCGACCTCTTATTACTTATGCCTGCCAGGTCTGGGGAGGCTGCCAGTACTTTTTACCTGAGGCGTCTACAGCTCATCCAGAGTCGATTCCTGAGAATCACTACCTATGGTCCTTGGTTTGTTCGCAACCAGCAGCTGCAACACAAGCTGGGACTTCTTCCTCTTCACCATTTCATCCGAAGATTGCTCTACGCTTCTTCTACAATCTACGCCACGTTCCAGGAGCTGTGACGTATAACATCGTCGTCCGAAGTCACCGGCCAACGCGACTAAAGCGACGACTAACGCAGGACCTGCTTTACAGTGATGACACTTCTACTTTTGAATGGTCTACTGTTGCACATTTGCCTTTCTGCTTATATATTCTCACTACTGAAGTATGTATACCAATTTATTAATGCACTAGCACATTTGTTAGTCCCACCTCTACATTGTTATTACTATATAACTATTTTGTATCTGTTCTCCCAGATCCACAGAGCATGTATTATTGCTGACCGATCTAATAAATTAATATAAAAAATAAGTATGGAATTATTTACTAAAGTAATGGCAGTAAATGTGGGATAATTCACACGTAGGAAGCAGAATACATTATTTATTTCCAAACATTAAAGAGAGGCTAAAATGAGAGCATATGAGGGTTCTCACGCTAGATGGTGTTAGTAGAGACCTTCATGAAACAGCTGTACAGACGGTGTCAGTGTAGCGCTGAACGTGCAAGTGTGGTATTGAGTTTCTCTGATTGTTGGCGAGTTACCTCTGCGAAGTCGTTATGGCAACTTTAAAAGAACAAAGAATGTGTGTGAAATTTTGTTTCCTGATTAAAACAACTGCAACGGAGACACACCAAATGCTTCAGGAAGCATTCCAGAAGGCCGCTATGAGCCGCATAAAGGTTTTCGAGTGCTTTGGGCGCTTTAAACGTGATGAGATGTGTGTTGAAGACCAAGCTCGTTCTGGATGCCCTTCAACATCGCCAAATGAGGAGAACATTGAAAAGTTCCGCCAGAAGATAAACGAGGATCGTCGCCAAACGATCGACCAAATTTCAGTAACGACAGGAATCAATTGGGGCTCATGCCAGCGGATTTTGAGGGAGGATTTGCACATGAGACGTGTTGCTGCTAAATTGGGTCCGCGCCTTCTCACACAGGAGCACAAAACCATCCGCATGAATGTGTGTCAGGACTTGAAAACAGAGACTGCACGTGATCCAAACTTCTTGAACAAAGTCATTACAGGGGATGAGAGTTGGTGTTACGGGTATGACCCAGAAACCAAGCAGTGGAGGACTCCCAACTCTCCCAGACCAAAAAAAGCAAGGCAAGTGAGGTCAAATGTGAAGACCATGAGCATTGTCTTTTTTGATGTTTGAGGAATTGTGCATCGGGAATTCGTACCCGCCGGCCAGACAGTTAACCAGCACTTTTACTTGGATGTTTTAAGGCGTCTGTGAGAGGATGTGAGGAGGAAACACTTGAACTTTGGCAATCAGGTGACTGGTTTCTGCATCATGACAACGCTCCAGCACACACGGCCTTACGAGTGACTCACTATTTGGCATCTCAGAGGTGGTCTGTCGTTCCCCACGCTCCGTATTCGCCGGAACTAGCCCCGTGCGACTTTTTCCTATTTCCACGAATGAAAAACACACTAAAAGGGGAGCGTTATGACGATGTTGAGGCGGTAAAAACAGATTCGCAAAGGGCACTGGACAATATCAAACTTGAAGAGTTCCAAACATGCTTCCAACAGTGGGGAAAAGAGACTTGACAAGTGCATCGGAATGTGAAAGAACTCAGATTTATGTGAGAAGTGTAACTGTTTAAATTCACCTGAACATGTTATTTTTGAGTGCAATAAATATAGTGAACTAGTAGAAGACGGTTGAAGGAAACTTCAAGGAAAATGTTTATAGAATATCTTAAGAGAAGCAGAATATTATGCACATTTAGAAAATATGTCTCAGATAATATCCGCTAAGTCGTTAGAGAAATACGAGGGTGGTCTAAAAAGCTTCCGATCTCAACATGAAGATGGCAGCACTCGTAAATAAATGCTAGCGAATTTCGTTCTTCATCTGTTGACACTTACTCACCAAAGTTTCAGCCATTTTGGATGCTCAGTTGTTATGTAATAGTCGTTTGAATGAGTTGATTTGAGTGTTTTTATGATAATGGACAAAATCGGGTATCGAGCTGTCATTAAATATTTGTCTTTGAAAGACAATACCCCTATGCAATTCAAAGATGAGTTGGATTCTATGTATGGGGACTTTGCACCATCATTTACCACAGTGAAATTTTGGGCAGCTGAATTTAAACGTGGCCGTAAGTGCTTGGGAGACGATGAACGTTCCAGATGTCCAAAAATTGCAACTACCGACGAAAACATCGCCAAAGTTCACCTAAGGGTGCTAGATGACCGCCGAGTTAAAGTGAGAGGGATAGCAGAAGCTATGAACATGTCAAAAGAACGTGTTTGTCACATATTAAATCAACATTTAGACATGAGAAAGTTGTCCTCGTGTTGATTGCCGCGTTTGCTTACGTTAGACCATAAACGTGTTCGAATGAGCATTTCCAACGCTCTGTTGGCGCAGTTAAGACGCAATAAATCAAAGTTTTAGCGTCGATTAATTACTGTAGATGAAACTTGGATACACCATTATACACCCGAAACAAAAACAGTCCAAAGAGTGATCTGCAAAGAGGGAACCGGCTCCAAAACAAGCAAAAACTGTTTTTTCAACTGGGAAATTGATGGCGATTGTTTTTTGGGGTAGTCATGGAGTAATTTTAATCGATTATCTTCAAAATGGAAAAAACCATTACAGGAGCATACTACGAATCATTACTTGACAAGCTGAAGGCACAACTTGCATAAAAACGACCACGTTTCAGAAAAAGAAAATCCTATTTCACAAAGACAACGCACGGTCTCACAACTCGGCGGTTGCAATGGCTAAAATTCACGAATTACGGTTTGAACTGCGTGAACATCTGCCTTACTCACAAGACCTAATCCCAAGCGATTTCTTTTTGTTCGCTCATCTGAAAATTGCGCTCGGAGGACAGAGATTTTTATCAAATGAAGAGGCAATCACCTTCGTGAAAGATTATTTTGCAGAGAAAAACGCCGAGTACTATTTGGACGAGTTACAGAGAAGTGAGCATCGCTGGGAGAAGTGTGTAGAGTTACAAGGAGACTATGTTGAAAAACGCCGAGTACTATTTGCACGAGTTACAGAGATTGGAGCATCGCTGGGAGAAGTGTGTAGAGTTACAAGGAGACTATGTTGAAAAAAACCGAGTACTATTTGGACGGGTTACAGAGATTGGAGCATCGCTGGGAGAAGTGTGTAGAGTTACAAGGAGACTATGTTGAAAAACGCCGAGTACTATTTGGACGACTTACAGAGATGGGAGCATCGCTGGGAGAACTGTGTAGAGTTACAAGGAGACTATGATGAAAAACGCCGAGTACTATTTGGACGGGTTACAGAGATGGGAACATCGCTGGGAGAAGTGTGTAGAGTTACAAGAAGACTATGTTGGAAAACATCGAGTCCTATTTGGACGTGTTACCGAGATGAGAGCATCGCTGGGAGAAGTGTGTAGAGTTACAAGGAGACTATGTTGAAAAACGCCGAGTACTATTTGGACTGGTTACAGAGATGGGAGCATCGCTGGGAGAAGTGTGTAGAGTTACAAGGAGACTATGTTGAAAAACGCCGAGTACTATTTGGATGGGTTACAGAGATGGGAGCATCGCTGGGAGAAGTGTATAGAGTTACAAGGAGACTATGTTGAAAAACGCCGAGTACTATTTGGACGGGTTACAGAGATGGGAGCATCGCTGGGAGAAGTGTGTAGAGTTACAAGGAGACTATGTTGAAAAACGCCGAGTACTATTTGGACGGGTTACAGAGATGGGAACATCGCTGGGAGAACTGTGTAGAGTTACAAGGAGACTATGTTGAAAAACGCCGAGTACTATTTGGATGGGTTACAGAGATGGGAGCATCGCTGGGAGAAGTGTATAGAGTTACAAGGAGACTATGTTGAAAAACGCCGAGTACTATTTGGACGGGTTACAGAGATGGGGGCATCGCTGGGAGAAGTATGTAGAGTTAGAAGCAGACTATGTTGAAAAACGCCGAGTACTATTTGGACGGGTTACAGAGATGGGAACATCGCTGGGAGAACTGTGTAGAGTTACAAGGAGACTATGTTGAAAAACTCCGAGTACTATTTGGACGTGTTACAGAGATGGGAGCATCGCTGGGAGAAGTGTGTGGAGTTACAAGGAGAATATGTTGAAAAACGCCGAGTACTATTTGGACGGGTTACAGAGATGGGAGCATCGCTGAGAGAAGTGTGTAGAGTTACATGGAGACTATGTTGAAAAACGCCGAGTACTATTTGGACGAGTTACAAAGATGGGAGCATCGCTGGCACAGGTGTGTAGAGTTACAAGGAGACTATGCTGGAAAACCCCGATTACTATTTGGACGGGTTACAGAGATGGGAGTATCGCTGGGAGAAGTGTGTAGAGTTACAAGGAGACTATGTTGAAAAACGCCGAGTACTATTTGGACGTGTTACAGAGATGAGAGAATCGCTGGGAGAAGTGTATAGAGTTACAAGGAAACTATGTTGAAAAACGCCGAGTACTGTTTGGACGAGATACAGAGATGCGAACATCGCTGTGAGAAGTGTGTAGAGTTACAAGGAGACTATGTTGAAAAACGCCGAGTACTATTTGGACGGGTTACAGAGATGGGAGCATCGCTGGGAGAAGTGTGTAGAGTTACAAGGAGACTATGTTGAAAAACGCCGCGTACTATTTGGACGGGTTACAGAGATGGGAGCATCGCTGGGAGAAGTGTGTAGAGTTACAAGGAGACTATGTTGAAAAACGCCGAGTACTATTTGGACGGGTTACAGAGATGGGAGCATCGCTAGGAGAAGTGTGTAGAGTTACAAGGAGACTATGTTGAAAAAAGTCGAGTACTATTTGGACGGGTTACAGAGATGGGAGCATCGCTGGGAGTAGTGTGTAGAGTTACAAGGAGACTATGTTGAAAAACGTCGAGTACTACTTGGACGGGTTACAGAGATGGGAGCATCGCTGGGAGAAGTGTGTAGAGTTACAAGGAGACTATGTTGAAAAACGCCAAGTACTATTTGGACGGGTTACAGAGATGGGAGCATCGCTGGGAGAAGAGTGTAGAGTTACAAGGGGACTATGTTCAAAAACGTCGAGTACTATTTGGACGGGTTACAGAGATGGGAGCATCGCTGAGAGAAATGTGTAGAGTTACATGGAGACTATGTTGAAAAACGCCGAGTACTATTTGGACGGGTTACAGAGATGAGAGCATCGCTGGGAGAAGTGTGTGGAGTTACAAGGAGAATATGTTGAAAAACGCCGAGTACTATTTGGACTGGTTACAGAGATGGGAACATCGCTGGGAGAAGTGTGTAGAGTTACAAGGAGACTATGTTTAAAAAAATCTCTGAAAAAAGTCTTGTATCTTTATTAGGTCGGGTACATTTCAGACCACTCTCGTATATGATCCACGACAAAAGAGTTTATGAAATAAATATAGCAATATTGCAATCTACGAGAAAGGAATATTATTTAAGAGGAACCTAAGATACAGATTACGTGACTAGAGAAGACCTAATTTAAGATGCACGACCGATGAATAGAAGACGTGGATATCTGAAGGAAGAGCAGAAGCCACCGAAAAAAGAGAATTCCAGAACAACCAGAGGCGGTATTGGAGGGTATCAGAGCGGACAGACACAACTGACTATGTGGAAGAGGAAAGATGACAACGCGGATATCTGGAACTGACGAAGCAGCTCAAATCACTGATGTCAGTTCCTTTAGGAGGTGGATACCAGTAGGAGGAAGCTTTGGATACCAGTTGTACAAGAGGAAATTTAAAATTGTAGGAGACAGTCTTTCGTAGTTTGTTATAGGAATTAAAGCTGTTGTAGAAATGTAGATTTGAACTGTACTGTTGGAGTGGAAATAAAGTACAAGAAAGACTTTTTTAGATAGATTACATAAGTAGATGTGTAAGGTTACTGAAATCCAGTAATCTATAGATTTAGTTAGTTCGTTGAGGTAGCAAGTAGATTATATCTGCAAAATTTGTAAATTGTTTTGTGTAATTTGATTTAGAAATCAATACAGTTAAAAGTTAGTAAGTTCTACTTCAATTTATCTCCGCTGCAGCGCTGCGATCGCAGTCCGCACATGCGCGGTAGACGCCCTGTATCAAGGAGAAGAAACGTGCGCCATTGTGAGGTCGCTGTCAGCCACGTACGCTTTGTTGTGCTTGTTTACAATGTCGGTGTTGGTTGAAAATCCCACCGATTGTGAAATCAGATAAGTGATTCTTTTTCTGAATGCTAGGAAAGTGAAACCAATTGAAATTTATCGGTAAATTTGTGATGTCAAAAGGTATTGTGTTTCTTCACGACAACGCACGACCACACACTAAATGCGACGAAAAACATCCTACAGGGATTTGGCTGGGACGTGTTTGACTACCCCTCGTACAGCCCTTACCTCGCTTCTAACGACTTTCATCTGATTTTGCATCTCAAATCTTTTCTTGGTGGTCAACACTTCAACAATGACGAAGAGCTGAAAGAAACTCTTTCCAATTGGCTGAAGACGCAGGCGGCAAACTTCTATGCCTCGCTTTGACAAATGCCTGCAAATTTTCGGCAGTTATGTGGAAAAGTAGTTTAAGGGTTGTAGAATTTTGTGCAATAAATAATATTTCTGTATCTGTTCACAATTTAATTTTATTACCAAACAGAACTTACTTTCTGGACACAATATATATTATTGCGACTAAATAACTTGATCAAGGGGTGCAAGTTGCAGGCCACAGAAGGAAGAACAGAGGAATATTTTTAAAATTATGGGCGAAAACATGCAGTATTAAGAAGCACGTGGGGAATTATTTACTAAAGGAATAGCAAGAAGACTGGGACAATGAATCCGTAGGTAAAAGGGTACAGATGTATTATTTTATCTTGAAAAGTGCAGAGCGATGCGCAGTGGTATCTGGAAGAGTCCACCTCAGAACGGTTACAACAGGGCAGGTCAGTTGCGTACCAGTTGTGAGCAAGTAAACACGTGCAGAGCTACTCGGTAACACTACAGCTTGTTTCAAAATGTGCTTGTCTCCTGGTTCCAAGAGAGCATTTATAAATGATGCCTCCTAGCAGCACATTAGGAAATAAAGTGCTACATTTAAAAACACGAGAAGTAATAACCAATATCCTAGATTTACAAAAAAGAAATAATGGTCTGGGTCAGCTATAAAAATCTGGGGAAGGGTATCTGAGGCAATAGTTGTGTCTGAAAGCAGTTTATGAGAGTTATTAAGGAAAGAAAAGCCATTGGTGCTAGTGCAACAACGTCCTTCTCTATGCCCAGTAAACAAAGATTAAGAACATGCACAAAATCTAATTTGGATATTTTAATTCAGAAGTAGTTAGGCGAACTATGAATAGTTTTTAAAGCACAGATAAACAAAGACCAACTTTGAAGAAACTGCTTATGAAGCTTAAAAACTCTACTGACTTCCAAGGCAGTGTCGGAACATTAAGAAGAGTTCTTTTGAAACTAGGATTATTTGGAAAAAAAGACGCTAAGCGTGACAAACAAATTTTAATCGAACATCGCACCATACGTGCAGAAAGGCTTAAGTATTTACGAAATACTCCGAGATATCGAAGTGAAGTTTATATGGATGAAACATATAATTAGAGCACATGCTGGACCATATGCCTGGAGTGAAATACGTTACAGGGACTCTGCAGCGATATTGAAAGGCCGACAGTTGTTTATCATGCCTGCTGGAGGAGAACAGGGTTTTGTTGCAAATGCCTATGTACTATTTAAGATCCAACAAAAGCGTGGAGAGTACTACCATAGTAAGAATTACAACTTAGTGTATAAGAGCTGCAAAAACTGGCTTCGAGAATGAAATTTGTTTTTAGACACCTTATGCACCACACTCCCCTCTCGTAATCTTACGCGTGTGACGCATTGTAGCGATAGGTGCACTATCCCCACTACATTTGCTACTCATCCCTACCGCGCAGGATTCCTGTCAAGATAAAGTAATACATCTGTACACGATTTATTTCCAGACATTAAAGAGAGGCTAAAATTGGAACATATAAAACCAAGAAAAGGATTTTTTCACTTGTTACAGGACATGGCCCATATAATGTATATTTACAAAGAATAGGCAAGAAGAACTGAGATTTATGTGAGAAGTGTAACTGTTTAGATTTGGCTGAACACTTTATCTTTCAGTGCAATAAATATAGTGAACTAGTAGAAGACGATCGAAGGAAACTTGAAGGAATATGCTTAAGGGAAGCAGAAGATTATGCACATTTAGAAAACATGTCTCAGAAAATATCCGCTAAGATGTTTGAAGAATTCCATTTAGAGGAGGCAACACCACGTGCACAGAACGCGTATGCTAATCACGGCCACAATAGCTGCAATATGACAATAAATCAGACAGGTTTTTGATACCGGCGTTTGTTTCCAATATATCAGGGCGCTGCCCACCGTTCCGCACAACAATAAGAGATACATCCTTCACCGCCCCCGGATACCTCAAACAGATAAATGACTGACATCTTTATTCATGTAGCCATTTCGTTTCGGAGCTTCCATCTTCAGGAGTTTACATTTGTCATAGTAATGACTTCGCAATGTCTCCATCTACTCAGAGTTAAAAATAAATTGAGTGGTTGCGTGTATAATGGTATAAGTAATTCAATAATTTGAACTTTTAAAAGTATAGTTGAGTTTCAACGTGCATAATGGTTTGTTTAGTAAAAGAGCAAAACAATTTATGGCCGCTTTTGACCCTATAATTCAGATGAACACTTTTAGAAACAATATTTTTTCTTTTTACGTTAAAACAGATCCTACGCTTATAGAAACAAGTTATGCATATCGGACAATGAAATGAATGATGTTCAAATGAGTACAGGGTACAGAGGGCTTAGAATTACCAGATATTAATTTTTCAGGATAAGAGAAAACCTCCAACGTTAAGTCATATCGGACGATGAACGATATGATGTTCCAATGAGTACAGGATACATAGAGCTTAGAGTTACAAACATTCATCTTTCAGGATAAGGGAAAACCTCCAACGTTGTCATATCAGACGATGAATGACATTATGTTCAAATGAGTACAGGATACATAGAGCTTAGAGTTACAGACATTCATCTTTCAGGATAAGGGAAAACCTTCAACGTTAAGTTATATCAGACGATGAATGAAATGATGTTCAAATGAGTACAGGATACATAGAGCATAGAGCTACCAGACATTCATCTTTCAGGATAAGTGAAAGTCTCCAACGTTGTCAAATCGAAGGCTGAATGAAACGATGTTCAAATGAGTACAGGGTACATAGAGCTTAGAGCTACCAGACATTCGTCCTTCAGGATAAGGGAAAGCCTTCAACGTCGTCATATCAGACGATGAATGACATGTTCAAATGAGTACAGTGTACGTGGAGCTTAGAGTTACCAGACATTCATCTTTCAGGATAAGGGAAAGCCTCCAACTTTAAGTCATATCAGACGATGAATGAAATGATGTTCAAATGAGTACAGGGTACATAGAGCTTAGGGTTACCATACATTCATTTTTCAGGATAAGAGAAAACCTCCAACGTTAAGTCATATCGGACGATGAATGAAATGATGTTCAAATGAGTACAAGGTACATAGAGCTTAGATTTAACATACATTCATTTTTCAGGATAAGAGAAAACCTCCAACGTTAAGTCATATCGTGCGATTATTGAAATGATGTTCAAATGAGTACAGGGTACATAGAGCTTAGAGTTACCAGACATTCATCTTTCAGGTTAAGTGAAAACCTCCAACGTTAAGTCATATCGGACAATGAATGACATTATGTTCAAATGAGTACAGTAAACGTGGAGCTTAGAGTTACCAGACATTCGTATTTGAGAATAAGAGAAAACCTCCAACGTTAAGTCATATCGGACGATGATGAAATGATGTTCAAATGAGTACAGGGTACATAGAGCTTAGAGTTACCAGACATTCATCTTTCAGGATAAGAGAAAGCCTTCAACGTTAAGTCATATCGGACGATGGATGAAATGAAGTTCAAATGAGTACAGGGTACATAGAGCTTACAGTTACCAGACATTCATCTTTCAGGATAAGAGAAAACCTCCAACGTTAAGTCATATCGGACGATGAATGAAATGATGTTCAAATGAGTCCACGTTACATAGAGCTGAGAGTTACAAGAGATTCATCTTTCTGGATAAGAGGAAACCTCTAATGTTAAGTCATATCGGACGATGAATGAAATGATGTTCAAATGAGTACAGGGTACATAGAGCTTAGAGTTAGCATACATTTATTTTTCAGGATAAGGGAAAACCTCCAACGTTAAGTCATATCGACGATTGGACGTTACCGTGCAAATGACTTAATAGATACGAGGTCGGGAGTTTCAGTGAAGAATTGGTCATCTCTCGCAGAATTACCTTGATAATAATTGAAGTTGCAGTAAAAACAGAGGGAGTTGTGGAATCCTGGATGTCTCCTACATGACCCACACTGATTATTCCAAGCTCCCCTCCTTACCTTAAAGTAGGCTAAACGTGATGATGTCCAACAAGGCCATGACGTCACTATGAGGTGGCCTGGTTCTAGACGCGTATTTTAGTATACAGTCGGCCTAGATTACAGCCGTCACAGTGGTACATGGATATTCAAGCTACAACACATATATCTCTACCTTAAGATGTTTACACACAATTTAGTATTATTTGATGATATATTAATGATGTTTCTTCTGTGATCTTCTCTTCCTCTTTTGCACTTTGTTCTACCTAATAGGAATAACCGGAGAGGGGAATGCACATAGTAAAATTCACTTTTGTGCTCCAGAAAGCTTATAATAAAGATATACCTTGAAAAGTATTAAGTGGCAAGAAGAAAAATGGGTTAAAAACTAAAAATCCGGGCCCTAGTTTTCAGTCAATGTACGATATTACGTTTCTAAAGAACAAAGATGATGACTCACCATAAAAATTCTGTATATAGCTGTACAATAATTTAAAAAAGAACGAAGCAGAAGAATTACACAGTTTGATAACTGGTTAGTTACCTGTTATTTAAATTACACAAAGACAAAACACTATCAATAATCGCATCACAGAACAAGAGACTGTTTCCAGTAAATTGACTGCCAGGTCAAGAGATGGCACGAGTACAGAAAATTAATTGGGTCAAAGAAACGTAACTACGTAACTTGATGACCAAGCTGTATAGATCTGTGCCTCATAAGTCCAAGGATTTTCATTTTAAGGCCGGTTTCCATGAGAAGCTGACTGAAATACAGCGATACATTTGTGGTTATAACATTTATTAAAATATCCTGATGATGGGAGCGTTGTACACTCCCGAAACATCAATTTCTAATCATCTTTTCACCTCGAACATATCGTATGTGTTTTGTTTTTCAGATAAAAGGGTGAACTGTAAAGTTGTCGGCCTGGTAGTGAAAAACAACAATGCATGCTTACAAAGTATTTTTATTTGTCAACATAATCTGTTCTAATATCAGTAGGTGTTGTCCAGCGGAGATCCAATGCCATTATTTCCTCTGGAAGTGCTGCTAGGTAGGTACCTTTTTACAGTTGTTGAGTCCAGAGATTAGTCATGGACCCGTAGCACCAAGACCCGGACCTCTTTCAACCAGGGAGTATCCGAGCTGTCCCAAAGGGCGCTCGGCGTCCTCCGTGGGGCTTTCCATAGGGCAAGTCCTGGGTTCCTAACAACCCCCCCCCCACCTATCTTGTCCAAGGTCACAAGACTGGATGGAAGTGGAGATGCCACTTAGGAGCGCCAGCACCAAAATGGGAAGGCTACCGATATGTCCACTTTGGGGCTGCCTGGCGATCTAGCACGCCTTCTACTAGCTCTGCAGGCTAGTACCCGGGAATATTAATGGCTTACCTCAACCCCGTCCGGAGACGTACCCGATCACCCACGGGTATCGGGAACCACTGCCCCCTCGAGACCAACCCAATCCGAACAACTCCCAAAGAGAGGGGCTCGAATGTTCGGGGGAGGTTTCTGTAGTAATGTCAGAGGTACCAAGAATGCTAGGGGTCCGCAGAGCCCGCACCACGGCAGCTGAAGGGGACAGATCCCCTCCCCAACTGGAAGGTACCTATTTACAGCCGCAATTGCTTCTTCATTGGAAGAAAAGCACCTATCAGTGAGGAATTTCTTCAGTTTTGGAAACAGATCAAATTCCGAGGGAGCCAAATCTAGGGAATAGGGTGGAAGTTTCAGCACTTCCTAGTAATTTCCCAATTGCCAGAACACTTTAGTGGTCAGGTGCATTGTCCTGATGGAAAACAAAACTCTTTTTTCTTTCTTAACCCGGTATGTATTCACGAATGATGGCAGTTAGTTTGGTTAAAAGTTGACACTAGCATTCTCCAATAATATGAGGGTGGGTCAAAAAGTAATGCCTTCTATTTCTCTCTCTCTCTCTCTCTCTCTCTCTCTCTCTCTCTCTCTCTCTCTCTCTCTCTCTCTCTCTCTCTCTCTCTCTCTCTTAATTGCCAAGAAAAGTGAATCCAATTTACATAGCTTAAAAACTACAACATGGACGATCAATTTGTCACTATTCAATATAATCTCCGTCCTTTTCCACAGTTTTGGTCCACCTTTTAACTAGGGCATGTATTCCAGTGTGGTACAACACAAGGTCTTGCTTCCTAAGCCATTGACGCACGGACGTTTTCACAGCCTCCTCATTTTCAAAATGAATCCCACGGTGAGCTTCCTTTAGTGGCCCGAACAAATGAAAGTCTGATGGTGCCAGGTCAGGGCTGTAAGACTTGCCATCCCAATTTCTCAATTTCTGCAGTGGTGTAACGGCTGGTGTGTGGTTTTGCATTGTCATGCAAAAGAAGAACATCTGCCATAGTTTTTGTTGGGCGAACTCGGCGAAGACGTGCTTTCAGCTTTTTGAAAGTTCTGACGTATTGGACAGAATTTATTGTGCATCCCTGCTCCAAAAAAAAAAAATCAATCATAAGCGCACCCTCTGCATCCCAAAACACTGTCGCCATAACTTTCCCTGCCGACCGCTAAGTTTTGAATTTTTTTTTCTTTCTTCGGTGACGTGTAATGCCATTCCATTGACTGCCTCTTTGATTCAGGTTCAAAAAAATGAACCCACGTTTCCTCTCCAGTAACAATTTTTTCCAGAAACTCCTCTCCCTCCAAATTGAAGCGCTGCAAGTGTTCGGAGGCTATTGTTTTCCTTGTTTCTTTGTTTTGGGCGGTTAACATTCTTGGTACCCAACGTGAACAAACTTTTGAGTAACCCAGTTGTTGAATAATCGTCATCACACTGCCTTTACTCAGGGAGGTAATGTGACACAATTCACCTGTTGTTACCCGGCGATCACTACGAATGGTGTCATCGACTCGCTGAATGTTGCATGGAGTCACAGCAATCACCGGCCTGCCGCTTCGCTTTTCATCTACCAATGGTGTTTGCCCTTCAGCTTCGTTACAGCGACGAACCCATCGTCTAACAGTGCTGACATCCACCGTTGCATCACCATACACATTTTTTAGCCTTTCGTGAATACGAATTGGCGTTTCACCTTCCGCAGTGAAAAATTCAATCACAGAACGCTGTCTAATACGAATGTCGATGTCAGCCATTTTATAAGAGGATGTAGTGCTGCCACCTGTTGACTTATGAAGTTACTACTGCAGGGGTTTGCGCCAAATTCAAAGTTTTCACATAACTTACTTATTTAAGGAAAAAAAAATTGGGAGGCATTACTTTTTGACCCCCCCTCGTAGTTTTACCTTTTTCGGGATAATCAATCAACAAAATTCCTTTGGCATCCCAAAACACTGATGCCATGACCTTTCCCGCCGATGGCACCGTCCTCGTCTTCTTTGGAGCTGAAGAAACAGCTTCTGTCCACTGCCTCGACTGCTGTTTGGATTCGGGTATGTAGTGGTGTATTCATGTTTCATCCATTGTAAGTATCGGCGCAAAAAGGCACTTTTCTACTTCAGAACATGCGCTAAGCTCCCATGTTGCTCAAAACTTTTTCATGTCTAATTCCTGATGCAAGATGTGACCAATACGTTCCTTTGAAATTTCAAGAACATTATCAATATGGCATATCTTTATACAATCATGTCATGCACTTTTTCAATGAATTCCGGTGTAGTTACAGTTTTTAGACGTCCTTCGCGTGGATCGTCTTGCACGCTTTTACGGACACATTTAAAATCTGCCACCCATTTCTTCACAGTGAAACTGAAAGTGAAGAGTCACTATACACATTTACAATCCGCAAATATTTTTTGTAGGTGTTAAAGCTTCTTTACCGAAAAAATTTATCACAGTAAGCAGTGCTGCGATCTCTGAGCGAGGCCGAGAACTTTTAAGACCACCCTCGTAACTAAAGAAAAATTGAACATCGATTTAGCCATCTACGAAGTAATCGATAGTCAAAGATATTATAATGTCTTTGACATATTAGAGTAGGCGTTCCTGCTTTTGTCTCGCAAATTTTACTTCTTTACCTGCTATACTGATTCTGGTAGATATAATTCGACTCTTTTCAGATATTATTCATGCTTCACAGTAAAAGGCTTACTTTTCAATAACAAAAGTATCGCTTAATGATGTGCTTTATCTTATAAATTGATTTATTTTCCAATAACTAAACGATTCAAGTAAATCTAGGCTAACGTCTCATTGTCCCAGATACTTCAATCCTTATTTTCCAGTTCTAATGGCAGAACAATACCAGCAGTTCATTATACATTCGCTTTTTTTACGGCTTCCCTGCTCCGGTAGTGCATGCGACGTAAATAAAGCAATAAATATCATGGCCTCCTTTTACCAGGGCCTCGTTCTTTTGTTTCTGTGGAACCAAATACATTCGTCACGGGAAATGTCAAGTTTTATAAACACGTGGTGGCAAAAAATGCCGTAATATTTCTATGATAAATGTCTTTAAGTACTTTATTACAGGTTGTTAAGTCGTTTCGCAACTGTCATGTTAACGGTGCCAGATTGACAGTTCCTATGACGGCCGCTTGGGGTAATACCTACTTCGGCCGTGTCTAATACAACGTAATATCATAATAAAATGCAACAAGAGATAGTAGTACGAAACCGGATTTGTCCGAATCCCATTTTGAGATAATAGCGTGTAAGGATTGTGTTTCTTTAGCCACACCTATTGCTAAAAACTGGTTCTGTCATACCGAATTTGGTAGCTGAAATAGTTAAGATAGACCTGAGATAGTAGTTACTTTGATGTGAAACCTGCACCTTAATAGTTTGTTCCTCTTTCAAAGTGTTTGCGATCTTCAATACACGTCGTATTTCTTTATTTTTATTATTTTGGCAATATATGCTACCATCAGAGCAAGAAATGCACCCTATAAAAGTTATTTCCTAATTTGCTCACATCACTGACACTTCTAGGAAGATCAGGGCTCTAATAAAATCATTTATAGATATTAGGTGGTTTCATAAGTTATCCGGTTTATTGATTTTGGTGTTTTGGTAAACTTATTGGGTTTCTTTTGTTTGGCAATGCTATTTACAGGATGTCATGGCTAGTGGCGTACATTGTGAGCATGTATCAGTCTTCATTTGTTAACAATCACAAAATGGAGATAACAAAGTTTGAAGTTCCAAAAACTACTAGAAACAAGATTATAAAGACTCTGACACAGCTCGAAGAATATGTGAAGTGAAAGGTGTCCTTAATGAGCATGTGGCACGTTGGTTCCAGTGTCTCAACAATGGAGATGAAAACACTAAAAGATTTACCACGTTCTGGAAGACCTAAAGTATGGAATATCGAGGTTATACGCCAAGTTTTGAGAGAAAATCCGCAAAAAAGTACTCATAGGCTTTCAGGAAAAACTTGGTGCATCAATTTGTTGTTCAATTTACGTCCTACAACGTTAAGTCATATCGGACGGTGAATGAAATGGGTGAAGTGATGCTCAAATGAGTCCGGGATCCATGGATCTTAGAGCTACCCGACATTCGTCTATCAGGATAAGGGAAAACCCCGAAAAAACCTTATCCAGGTAACTCACCCTGACCGAGATTCGAACCCGGGACCTTTTGAATGTGAGGCAGACATGCTACCACCGCGGGCTTTGGTGCTTCAGTCGGTTAATTTCTTTAATTAAAGTACAATTTTAAAATTCTTGAACATAATCGGGGTTTTGAATATATATAGAAGCCATAAATTCAATAAAATATACAGGAAAATTATCCCTACAGCTTGCTGCATTAACCTCTAATGACGTGATGTTCCATTGAAAGAATGCTTTCTTAATTCAAGAATTGGTACGTGATAACAGAAGGTCGTTTACGCAAGAAAAATTGGGTGCAAATATACTGCCATCTACTGCCACAAAAACCACCTACGAAATAAACAGTAAAATCTATTCTCTGAGTTTTTATGCATCTTTGATAACACTGCGCAACAATGAAAATGTTTCGTGCTTAAAAATAGTGAATTTACATTTGTTTCCATCTGCTGAATTCAAAAATCACCATAAAAATGATAGATTAGCTCTTGTTTTTGAGAAAATGTCACATTTCATTTTTTAGAGTGAATATTTTAAATTTGGGGGAATTTGTTTTGGCAGTTGGCACACCTGTCAAATAATAAAACACAATCAGAGAGAAATTTTGTAAAGTAAGTGATGCAAAAGCTAAGGAAGATATTTTTGTCGGACCACAAATAAGAGAACTTGTAAAGGATCCTGCATTTGACCAAATTTTGGAGGAGAAAGAAAAGGAAACCTGGGAAGCCTTCAAGGATGTTGTTCATGGAGTTTTAGGCAACAAAAGAGATGACACCTACAAGCATTTGGTGACAGTGCTCCTGCAAAAATACCGTAACCTTGGATACAACGTGTCCCTTAAGATCCATTTTCTCCACTCCCACCTAGAGTTTTTCCCTCCTAGTTGTGGAGCTGTTAGTGATGAACATGGGGAGAGATTCCATCAGGACATTTCTGTTATGGAACAAAGATATCAGGGCCGTTGGAATGAAGTAATGCTTGCGGATTACTGTTGGTCTTTGTATAGAGATTCTGCGGAACTACATCACAAGAGGCAAGCTAAAAGATGACGAAGTCAATAGGCCACCACATGATTCTCTGCAGACACGACTATCTGCGAAGTATTTTTCCAGCAATTTAGAACTCTTGGCATGTAATTACCAGTAAACAAATCAAAGGCACTTTCATTGTTGTTAGCATGTAAGTAATTAAAATGTATACTTTTCTTTCAATCCGTTTCAATCCACCTTGTGTGTATCATAGAAACTAGAGCTAATAAAAATTTTCATTGTCATATTTGTCTTACTCAACCAAAATTAGTAAGAATTGCCTCATGAAGTGGTCGAAACATTCAAAAATAACTTTTTTGTCGCCCAGTGTAATTTGGTCTGTTATGAAACAAAATGTCATAAATGTATCTTACAAAACAAAGAAATACGTAAGATGTTTGATGTCTACACGGATCTACGAAGTAAAGCTGTTTTAAGCCCACAAGAAAGGTTATTTCCTAAAAAATCCCGTACCTAATAATAAGTTTAACGGAAAATATTGCAACACCTGGTCAGAACGTCTGAATTCTTTACCTCCCCCTGATAATCTTCCAAATTCTGTAAATGAAATTATGAATTTCAACAAAAATACACAGAATAATAAAACGATTTCATAATTAAGGAATAAATCAAATAAAACTATAATTAATTACGAGGGCTGTTCAATAAAGAATAATCATAAATTTTACGGCCATAATTTTTCGCACTAAAATTCAATCTTATTATATTCTGTTAGCTTAATGTGAAACAAACACGCCGTAGTAGTTTCATTGTTGGTACTCCTGCTTCCCGCCTATGAGAACCAGGTAAGTTCAGACTGGTTCAGTATCGCCTACCGCTGCAACGGAGGTAACACGCGAGGAACAATATGCGGCTTTGAAGTTCTGCTTTCGTCTCAACAAATCTTCAGTTGAGGCCTATACAATGTTAGAGGAGGCCTATGGAGAGTCTGTTCTTCCCTACAGCACAGCTCGAAGCTGTTTTAAAATGTTTAAAGAGGGGAGACAATCAATTTCAAAGGAAGGTGGACCCGGTGCTCCAGTTACTGCTCTTACGGAACAAAACATCAACACTGCTGCTGCCATTGTGAGAGAGGATCGACGAATTACCTAAGATCACGTTCTGAAATACTGAACATTTCATTGGGTGCCACCCACACGTTGGGGACAGAAACTTTACACATGAGACGTGTTTGTGCGCGATGGGTTCCAAGATTGTTGATTTCCGAACAAAAGGACTTTCGCATGCAGGTCTGCATGAAGTTAAAGTTGATGTTACAGGAAGATCCGGTGTTTCTTTCAAACGTAATCACTGCTGATGAAACTTGGCTACATAAGTTTGATCCTGAGAGCAAACAGCAACGCTCAGTTTGGAAATCTCTTTCATCACCAACCCCCCCAAAAAGCAAAAGTGGTTGCTTCTGCTGGGAAAGTTATGGTCATCTAATTCTTTGATATTCGTGGAATGTTTTATCAGCGTGTTGTACCTGCACACACATCAGTAACTGGACAATACTACAGGGATGTCCTGGAAACAATGCAAGTCCATCCATATCAGGCGCAAAGGACCACATTTCCGTGAAGTAGGCTGCATGTTGCACCACGATAATGCGCGGCTGCATATTGCCAATGTTGTTGCTGAATATCTTGCAAAAATCAACGTGAGGTGCATCTCTCACCCTCCCTATAGTCCGGATTTAGCCCCATGTGACTTTTTTCTATTCCCTAACTTGAAGTAACGCCTTCGTGGGAGGCATTATCCATCATCAGAGGCAGTGATGAAGGCTGCGGAGGCGATTTTGAAGGATCTCTCAAAAATTCTTTCCAGCATGTTTTTGAAGACTGGCAGAAGCGCTGGGACAAGTGCATCGCATTAGAGAAGACTATTTTGAGAAGGACCATCAAAATTATGGGGATGAATAAAAGTACGTTGTCAAAAAAAAAAAAAAAAAAAAAGTGATCATTCTTTATTGAACAGCCCTCATAATTAATTCACTCTTGGGAGGTGAGAAATTTTAATATGGTCTCACCAATCACACACACATCGACTTTTTCTTATATAAAAACATTAGATACGGATGCTCTAAAACATGGAATCCTAAAAAATATTGATATCAAATATCTAGGTGGAATCTGTGGATAAAATGCAATAAATGTATGGCATTAGGTTTTAAAGTAAATCTGATCAAAAACCCAAAACCCTTCAGTCTTGAAAATACCTTTTATGTAGGAAATAAATCGCCAAACGTCAACAAAGGACTCCATGTTGTTGCAGCTGCGCATGTCCAGAGGAAGGCACTCTATCGATGCGTGATAGTGATTTGTTTTTGTAAGTCATTCTTCCACACATGCTTGTTAACCATTTAAAATATTTTACCCGTTACATTTTCTACTTTCAACTTTCTTTCCTTCAGCTGTTTTGCAAATCAGACCTAGGTAATTGCTGTCAACAAATGAACAGCAAACCGTACCAAACGATTCACGTACTATATACAAGGCTTTTGGGTTATAAGCTGCAAAGTGCAACTACGAAGATTTTTGTATCATCATTAGGTTCCTAAATTTTCTTTGGGACTTTGAACATTATATCCCACATTGAAAATTGCATTCATATTTCCAAATTCTGAAGAAGATGGAGTAAATTTCCAACTCCCAGCCTAGAATAGAATTCAGGACCAATAGCTGAACTAATATGGAAGTTATATTTCAAAAATTGAAAGGAATAGAATCGCCACTGCAACGAATTTCGATTGTCATTTTGTTAGGCAGCCCACATTGCGCATGATCAGTAGCAGGAAGATGGACACGTTCACGATTTTGCAATAAAAGAAACCTAAAAAGGGCGTATGAGGCTACAATCTTCATACAACACTTCAAGCAAGCTTCAGTGTTATCACACTTCCTCTCCAGCAGTATTTGAAACAAAATCCTGGACTATTGGGGTTTAGTTTCACGATTCTATGGCCACGCTTTGCAGCTTAGGGCCCCAAATCCCTCGAATAAACTATGTTCCTGAACATAAATAAGCCTATAAATTAGTTTACCCTCCTTTAACCCTTTGCTTTCTTCAACAAACATATCCAAAAATTAAATCAAAAGCTGGAGTTGCATTCTCTTAAAAATAAGAACAAAAAACAAAGCAACATTTAATAGTTCCATGTTATTTTAACATATTAAAATAATAATTTAATCTCCAATTAAACAAAATTCATTATCTTCAACGATTTTTGCCTTGGGTTTCTAAATTAGCTGTAACTCCCTTAAGTGCAGCGGATTTTGCTAGTCTATATTGGCAACTCTGCACAAACGGCGAGAGGAAACAAGCACTACTTTACGGAAGGAAATCTTATAAGAAAGTTGAAATTTGGATAAACACGTAATATATGATCAACAATATGATTGTTTTGCAATTAAATTCTTATTCAGAAGTCATTTACTAATAAAAGAAAAGCATATTTCTTTCCCTTGCAAAGTTAGCGAAATACTGCTAAGATAAATTTACACATTGAGAGTTTAACAACTGTGCCAAATGATCCAGGGAAGCAATTGTTTCTTATTATAAATAATTCACTGTAAAATTCAAGGTTTTTGAAGTTTTTATATGGCTTTAAAAGATATGACAGATTTATTGCTTGTTCTGAGAAACTATGTGACAAGTTACAAAAAATTGCATAGAATCTACACCTACGAAACATTTAAAAAAAAATGAAAGTGCTGAAACAAAATGTCCTGCGAAAAGAAATTTTACTCTTAATTTTAAACCTCGCTGTGTAAATTTATAATATAAATGGTCAAAATATATTTTGTATTTAGGAACCTAAGTATTTTGTAATTCACAGAATAAAAGAATGCCAATTTTTACGAAATTTACACTGAATTTATATGCTGGTTTCTTTAAACATAGAACGAGAACGAGAACCGAACGAGAATAAACGAAACAAATGAAGACATCGTCCATCTTGCAATTTTCATTCTGTTGCTAAGTGGCGGAAATATATTCATAGTAGCCGGAGAAAGTTATTATTTTTACTCTTAATTTTAAAGCTCGCTGTGTAAATTTATAATATAAATGGCCAAAATATATTTTGTATTTAAGAACCTAAGAATTTTGTAATTCACAGAATAAAAGAATGCCAATTTTTACGACATTTACACTGAATTTATATGCTGGTTTATTTAAACATAGAACGAGAACCGAACGGGAATAAGCGAAACAAATGAAGACATCGTCCATCTTGCAATTTTCATTCTGTTGCTAAGTGGCGGAAATATATTCATAGTAGCCGGAGATAAGTTCAATGACCTTAAGAGATCATTTTGCTGTAAGACACCTTAAAACGTAGAATTACAGGTTCTATAAAACATAACGTTAACTCCACACAATACTCCTAAGTAAGCAAATATTTCTGTTCCATCACACGTTTCTTTTATCGTGGCGTGGTAAAAAATAGCTCAATTCAGGAAGAGCTCGGTAAATAATACCGCCAGCATTTCTCATATTTCATTTTAGTGCCACGTCACGTAAAGTCAAGGTTAGAACTACACTCCGTGTGCGTTAATTTAGACAGACTGCTTGAAATATTCTCTACTGCATCTCTCTTCAATGGATTGTTTAATTTTTGTCTACTGAGCGTTCCTTCCGCAACTTTCTACTACTGTGTTACTTGTAGCAATATTAATAAAGCACTTACTGAATGAAGAGCAGCGATTCCATCGTCCAGAGTCTCCTTTTAAATGCTTATGAACTCCAAACTTGCAGCTTTTCCACAACAAATAAAGTTTAAAACTTCCCGGTTGCCATGGCGTCCATATTGTCGAGGTGCCACATTCACTAACTTACTCTGTGATGATGACCTTCAGAGAAACTCGAGTGATTCCAGAGGGTGCTTTCAAAAAACATACTACAATCGATGTATCGATATCATCAAACCTAAAACATTTGAATGCGTGCATGTGGAGTAGACATAAAGAGTGATTCCAAAAGACAATAAATAGAGCATATTATTACAAAAATAAAAAGTGTTCATAGCAGATGCCATTTTACCCATAAGTTCCATACCCATATTGCACTGCACATACGCGTTTCGAAGTCCCCTGAATAAAGAAACGCAATTTTATAAAAAAAGTTCACGTTCTGTGCACAGAATACCTAAAAATATATAGTCGGTTACATACTGAAGTTGGTATTGAAGTACATACAGCCTCTGACAGGATGCAACAGGGAAATTAATAAAACATTATCCAAGCAAAAGTTGCATTTTTTTTTTGAAAAATGACTCATAACTTCCATTAAAATTATATATATTTCAGGTATTTTCAAGAAAAATCAAAAGTTTGTCTTAACTTTCTGAGAATAGCCGATCAAATTCTGTAAACCAGGATGGCCTTTGCGTACTGCAGCGTCGTTGAGAGCGTATCTCCCTCACGTTCAAATGGTCCCGCGCTCGATTCTCCTTCAGGGCGTTTTCTGAATAAGGCTTTTTCCAGTAGTTTTCCTTATCCTGACAGATAAATGCATCCTGCCCTCATTACAACATCATTTAATTCATAGTTCGATATGACTTAACGTTGGAGGTTTTTCCTTATACTGAAAGATGAATGTCTGTTAACTCTAAGCTCTATGTACCCTGTACTCATTTGAACATCATTTCATTCATCGCCTGATATGACTTAACGTTGGAGTTTTTCTCTTATCCTGAAAGATGAATGTCTGGTAACTCTAAGCTCTATGTACCCTGTATTCATTTGAAAATCATTTCATTCATCGTCCGATATGACTTAACGTTGGAGGTTTTCTCTTATCCTGAAAGATGAATGTCTGGTAACTCTAAGCTCTATGTACCTGTATTCATTTGAAAATCATTTCATTCATCGTCAGATATGACTTAACGTTGGAGGTTTTCTCTTATCCTGAAAGATGAATGTCTAGTAACTATAAGCTCTATGTACCTGTATTCATTTGAAAATCATTTCATTCATCGTCAGATATGACTTAACGTTGGAGGTTTTCCCTTATCCTGAAAGATGAATGTCTGTTAACTCTAAGATCTATGTACCCTGTACTCATTTGAACATAATTTCATTCATCGTCCGATATGACTTAACGTTGAAGGTTTTCTCTTATCCTGAAAGATGAATGTCTGGTTACTCTAAGCCCTATGTACCCTGTACTCATTTGAACATCATTTCATTCATCGTCCGATATGACTTAACCTTGGAGGTTTTCTCTTATCCTGAATGATGAATGTCTGGTTACTCTAAGCCCTATGTACCCTGTACTCATTTGAACATCATTTCATTCATCGTCCGATATGACTTAACGTTGGAGGTTTTCCCTTAACCTGAAAGATAAATGTCTGGTAACTCTAAGTTCTATGTACCCTGTACTCATTTGAGCATCATTTCATTAATCGTCCGATATGACTTAACGTTGAAGGTTTTCTCTTATCCTGAAAGATGAATGTCTGGTAACTCTAAGCTCTATGTACCCTGTACTCATTTGAACATCATTTCATTCACCGTACGATGTGACTTAACGTTGGAGGTTTTCCCCGATCCTGAAAGATGAATGTCTGGTAATTCTAAGCTCTATGTACCCTGTACTCATTTGAACATTATTCCATTCATCGTCTGATATGACTTAACGTTGGAGGTTTTCTCTTATACTGAAAGATGAATGTCTGGTAACTCTAAGCTCTGTGTACCCTGTACTCAGTTGAACATCATTTCGTTCATCGTCTGATATGACTTAACGTTGGAGGTTTTCTCTTATCCTGAAAGATGAATGTCTGGTATCTCTAAGCTCTATGTACCTTGTGCTCATTTGAACATCATTTCGTTCATCGTCCGATATGACTTAACGTTGGAGGTTTTCTCTTATCCTGAAAGATGAATGTCTGGTATATCTAAGCTCTATGTACCTTGTGCTCATTTGAACATCATTTCATTCTTCGTACGATATGACTTAACGTTGGAGGGTTTCCTTTATCCTGAAATATGAAGGTCTGCTAACTATAAGCTCTTTGTACCCTGTACTCATTTGAACCTCATTTCATTCATCGTCCGATATGACTTAACGTTGGAGGTTTTCCCTTATCCTGAAAGATGAACGTCTGGTAACTCTAAGCTCTATCTGCACTGTACTCATTTGAACATCATTTCATTCATCGTCCGATATAACTTAACGTTGGAGCTTTTCGCTTATTCTGAAAGATGAATGTCTAGTATCTCTAATCTCTATGTACCCTGTACTCATTTGAACATCATTTCATTCATCGTCCGATATAACTTAACGTTGGAGGTTTTCTCTTATACTGAAAGATGAATGTCTGGTAACTCTAAGCTCTGTGTACCCTGTACTCATTTGAACATCATTTCAGTCTTCGTACGATATGACTCTTCTTTCATACGACTGTAGACACTGAAGCTTATATGGGTATCTTCAAGACATTTGTGGAGCAGCTGGACGATATCGAATTGAGAGAAGGTTATTTCCAGCAAGATGGAGCAACGTGCCATACATCTAATGACACCATGGAACTTGTAACCAGTTTCTTTGATAATCGAATAAGCTCAAAAGGTCTGTGGCGCCCAGATCCCCTGACCTTAACCTCATCGTTATTTTTTATTTATTTTTTTTTTATTTTTTTAGTGGAGGTATCTAAAAACAGAGTTTACAAGAATAGGCCACGAAAATTGATGCTCTGATACTCTCCGTAAAACTTCAGAGAATATGGCGAGACGAGTACAAACATGTATAGATGCTGGTGGAGAACACTTCGAACATTTTTTCTGAGATGTAAATAGTGTAATGTAATCATGTTCCCAATTGTCTATTATATTCTCCCAAATATGCACGTGAGTCCCATTACTGGTTCAAATGTTATGGCCTATTGAAATGGTTCAGATTTATTTGGATCGCACTACATTATTTCTTGAGAATGATAGTTCTGTAGATTTATTCTACATTGCTTGAATTCGTAGCTCAGTAGAGTTGTTCATGATAAATTGTAAACACTTCCTGCATCCAAATATTTATTTCCTCCTCTGTAGTTTCTATATCAAAGAGTGGGAAATAAATTATGCAAAACAGGATTTTTCCTCTAGAAAAGAATGCATTTTTTAATGTCCGAAGCGGGCAAGCGTTTCCACATCACAGGAAGCGAACGCCTTATTTCTCAAGCAGCAGAAAACGTACCAGGAAATGCGCCGAGTTAATAATGACAGACGATAAGAGAGTGTGGAAATAAAATGGCCTAGAAAATGTGATTAGGAGCAAAGCATGGTGGCGAAGAGCGGGGAAGCAAGAAATGGGGACACGTTGGAACAGTCCATCACCACGCCTTTAGCCGAGGGCAACGACCTGCCTCACTATCTTACTGATATGTCTCGCTGCAAGCAACACAGAAAAAAAAGTACATTATTGAAAGGCGGTGTGACAGTAAACAAGTAGGCAGTGGCGTAGGAGAACTGACAGCAACCACATATTCGAATATGCTACTTTACTCCACCCAAAATTCATATGGTTTCTCTATTGACATTCAAGACTATCACTGAGGTCGGTAGATTAGCAGGTTAACTCCCAAATCTGGAGGTCCAACGTTCTCTCCAAGAACTTTTCTAAAGCCAGGATTATTCCCTATTCTCCCTAGCTCGAAAGTAGGAGTAAAACTGCAAATATTTGTATGCATTTATAAAGAAAACCCAAGATTTACTAACCTACAGAGTATCTCAATAATAAACAAATGAACATTCACTCCCGACGCGCATTTGTTTTAAAGAAACGGTGCCTATAAGTCCTTAGAGTTAATGTCATATAAATAGAACAAATGAATACATAAATGGAAACACTTCGTTTATTTTTTAATTTACCTCCTCCAACGTTAAGCCATGTCGGACGATGAATGAAATGATGCTCAAATGAGTACAGGGTACCTAACTACCTAGTTCTTTGAGCTACCGGACATTTATCCTTCAGTTTAAGGGAAAACCTCCAACGTTAAGTCATATCGGACGATGAATGAAATGATGCTCAAATGAGTACAGGGTACATAGTTCTTTGAGCTACCGGACATTTATCCTTCAGTTTAAGGGAAAACCTCCAACGTTAAGTCATATCAGACGATGAATGAAGTGATGCTCAAAAGAGTACAAGGTACATAGAGCTTAGAGTTACCAGAAATTTATCTTTCAGGATAAGGGAAAACCTCCAACGTTAAGTCATATCAGACGATGAATGAAGTGATGCTCGAATGAGTACAAGGTACATAGAGCTTAGAGTTACCAGACATTCATCTTTCAGGATAAGAGAAAGCCTCCAATTTTAAGTCACATCGTACGAAGGCTGAAATGATGTACAAATGAGTACAGGGTACATAGAGCTTAGAGTAACCAGACATTCATCTTTCAGGATAAGAGAGAACATCCAACGTTAAGTCATATCGGACGATGAATGAAATGATGTTCAAATGAGTACAGGGTACATAGAGCTTAGAGATACCAGACATTTATCTTTCAGGATAACGGAAAACCTCCAACGTTAAGTCATATTGGACGATGAATGAAGTGATACTCAAATGAGTACAAGGTACATAGAGCTTAGAGATACCAGACATTCATCTTTCTGGATAAGGGAAAACCTCCAACGTTAAGTCATATCGGACGATGAATGAAGTGATGCTCAAATGAGTACAAGGTACATAGAGCTTAGAGTTACCAGATATTCATCTTTCAGGGTAACGGAAAACCTCCAACGTTAAGTCATATCGGACGATGAATGAAGTGATGCTCAAATGAGTACAAGGTACATAGAACTTAGAGTTACCAGACATTCATCTTTCAGGATAACGGAAAACCTCCAACGTTAAGTCATATCGGACGATGAATGAAATGATGTTCAAATGAGTACAGGATACATAGAGCTTAGAGTTACCACACATTCATCTTTCAGGATAAGGGAAAACCTCCAACGTTAAGTCATATCGGACGATGAATGAAATGATGTTCAAATGAGTACAGGATACATAGAGTTTAGAGACACCAGACATTCATCTTTCAGGAGAAAGGAAAACCTCCAACGTTAAGTCATATCGGACGACGAATGAAATGATGTTCAAATGAGTACAGGATACATAGAGCTTAGAGTTACCAGACATTCATCTTTCAGGATAAGGGAAAAGCTTCAACGTTAAGTCATATCGAACGATGAATGAAGTGATTTTCAAATGAGTACAGGGTACATAGAGCTTAGAGTTACCAGACATTCATCTTTCAGGATAACGGAGAACCTCCAACGTTAAGTCATATTGGACGATGGATGAAATGATGCTTAAATGAGTACAGGGTACATAGAGCTTAGAATAACCAGACATTTATCTCTCAGTTTAACGGAAAACCTCCAACGTTAAGCCATGTCGGACGATGAATGAAATGATGCTCAAATGAGTACAAGGTACATAGAGCTTAGAGCTACCAGACATTCATCTTTCAGGATAACGGAAAACCTCCAACGTTAAGTCATATCGGACGATGAATGAAATGATGTTCAAATGAGTACAGGGTACATAGAGCTTGTAGTTACCAGACATTCATCTTTCAGGATAACGGAAAACCTCCAACGTTAAGTCATATCGGACGATGAATGAAATGATGTTCAAATGAGTACAGGATACATAGAGCTTAGAGTTACCAAACATTCATCTTTCAGGATATGAGAGAACCTCCAACGCTAAGTCATATCGGACGATGAATGAAGTGATGCTCAAATGAGTACAAGGTACATAGAGCTTAGATTTACCAGACATTCATCTTTCAGGATAAGGGAAAACCTCCAACGTTAAGTCATATCGGACGATGAATGAAAAGATGAAATAAATACAGAGTACATAGAGCTCAGAGTTACCAGAAATTCATTCTTCAGGATAAGGAAAATCCTTGCAAAAAAGCCTTATCCAGATAACTCATCGTGGCCAAAACTCGAACACCGCCTCTTGAAGTTGAGACATACTCGTTATCACCTACGCTGCAGTGTCGAGCATAATTTCGTTGATGGCATAAGAATTGCGAGGGCATTTAGTCTTGTTAGATCTTGATGGACCAATCTAGGAACTATTTGTTTGTGAAGTAGTGACCCCTTTCTTCGAAGACCTCACATACCGTTCGGGAGCAGCCATTGCGCCGTTCTTTCTGGTCGCACCCTGCTTACTGCACCCTGCTTATGACGCCTGCTATAGGCAGAGATGAGGAACACAGCTTCTGGACGCTGGACTTTGATTCGGGAACGGCTCTAGCGCTGCGGAGGTTTTCGTACTAGTTAGTATATAGTTAGTAGGAGTTAATATTTTACGTAGATTGGTATTTAGTGGTGACAAATAGGAAATTGTTGTGAAGTGTTAAGTTAGTAGCAAAAGTGTGAGAATTTCATTCTTTCTCCATGTTAGGGCAACAATTTACGCGGTGTGGGCAAGCTATAGGAAAAATTGGAACGTCTGAGTGGAGCGGGGAAGCAGGTGGTGTGTGCAGTCTTGCAATACAAGAAGGATCTACGTGTTACTGTACAATCGAAAGAGAACTGAAGAGTACCATTAGTTCTTTAAGTCATTATTCTCTTTTATTTTAATGGAAATTATTATTTGGAGCTTTCTTCGCTTTGAAAGTCACGCCTCGCCACTGATATACCCATCTGCTCTCGACAACCAGTGAAACAATGCATCTATGGTCGAGATAAATACCGACAGTTTAGAAATGTGAGAGGTATTGGGCTTTGATAGATGAAGCGAGCGTGTAAGTACAACATATGACATTCCTATGTTAACGATATAGAAATGGAAAATTGCCAAGTAACGTCATAAATATTTTAGCATAATACGCTGTCATTAAAATTCACTGCATGCAACACCACTCAGAGCTAGAATGTAGCAGTGCGGATGCTCTTGCATAAAACAGAGGAAAAATGAAGTACTAAAACAAAAGAGGTTTAATGTGTACCTATGTTACATTCACACTTTATACTAATTTAAATAATGCCGGAACTATTAGCGGCAGATTAATAATATATTATAAGAAATTATGGGGACTTAAAAAAGTAATTGCAGTATAGTATATTGCGTACTAGGAACTGTAAGTGATACTTATCAGGTCGAGAATGCATATTTGGGGATACGAGGTCTGCAGGACAGAGATCTGATAAGTAATTTACAGTTCTTGGTTACATAATTTTTTTGTAATACTTGAAAAACCGTAAAAAGCAATAGAAAATTAAAACTGCATTTCCATGTTTTATTGGACATTAAGAAAGAATAACGAATCGAAATGTGAACAAATGAACATATACATGTAAATTATATGGCCAAAGCCTCCTTATGCACTCTTTTGTTAATGAATTAATTGAAGTAACACATGTCTTGGTTGTAAGGTTATTTATTAGGTTATGTGACGTCTGCAGGACCGAGATCTGATAAGTAATTTATAGTTCATAGTCAATTACTGTTTATAATACCTACTTGAAAACCCGTAAAAAGCATAGTGAATTAAAATTGCTTTTTCATATTTCGTCTTCTTTTCGTTTCAGCCTCTTTCTAGTACGTTGAATCAATCATTTCCCTCTGTATATCGTGATTTAACTGTATTGGAACACCACAGTGAAGCGAAAAATTATTAAATTTTAGATGAGTCGTAAAAAATACGACCCATCTAAAATTTAATAATTTCCCTCTGTGTTCTTTTCTTAGTTCCCAGTATTTCTTTATTCTATCTGATCTTTTTTTCCGTTCTTCTGCCGAGATAATGGCTTTGGATTTTAATGCAGATTTATCTTTGAGCCTTATATTTTTGTTTTCAGTTATTACTTTGATGTCCCGTCCAGTAATGAATTTTCTGTAATTTTTAATTCTGCTAAGTCTTTTTCACTTTTTTTAAAATCAGTTAGCTTTTGTTTTACGGTTACGGAAGAAATCAAAGATTTGTTTAGTTAATCTGCTAGACTTAATTCTGAGGAGATGGCCTTACACATGTATCCTCTGTTTTCGCATAGTATCTGAGAGTTAACAAACGTATGCTTTCACGGCCGGCGTCTTGTTCAGTAGAACATTCCGGGCTATAAGCCCGTGGTCTACTGTGTTTCTTCATCTCTCTCCCAGACGTTTCGCTTACAACTGCGGCATCATCGGTGGCGACCACGGTCTTATAGCCCGGAATCTTCTACTGAGATTTTAATTTTCTTGTGGAGAGTTTCATTCTTGACGTATGGGAGGGCATCCGTCCACTTCAGCTGCCGTGGTGCGGGCGCTGCGGACCCCTAACACTCGTGGTACCTCTGACGTTACTAGAGGCAGCTGGGGCCAAACATTCTAGCCCCTCCCTGAATGGGAGTTGTTCGGATTGGGTTGGACTCGGGAGGCAGTAGTTCCGGATACCCGTCGGAGATCGAGTACGTCTTCGGACGGGGTTGAGGGAAGCCATATTCCCGCGTACTAGCCTGCATAGCTAGTAGAAGGTGTGCTAGATCACCAGGTGGCCCCACCGAGGTTAATCGGTAGCCTTCCCATTTGGTGTTGGCGCGCGTAAGTGGCCTATGCATTCCAACCCGTCTTGAGTCCATAGGACCAGATGGGGGGGGGCGGCCTTGTTAGTCTCTAGGTCTTACCCTATGGAAAGCCCCACGGAGGCGCTGGACGCCCTTTTGGGACAGCTCGGTAAGTCCCTGGTCATTAGAGGTGGGGTCAGCCTTCACTCTGTGTGCATTGCCCTGGTAGATACCCTCGATATATATATATATAATGTTAATATATAATTTTTGATTTTGGATCCCATGATAGTGATTTCTTGTTAGTTGGAAAGCTAGTTCTGGATTCCATTGCTTTATTTTCCTTAGTATTCCAGCTAATCCATTCTCCAAGACATTTGAACTCTTTTGCTATTTCAATCCTTTGTTCGCAGACTTTGATGTATTTACGTGGGTGCTTGCAGCGTGTCATGGTTTTGGTTTTTTCGAAAGAGATGTGAAGACATAGTTTACCTGCTTGTTTCTCTAGTTTAAGGTTTTGCTCCTTTGCTTCCTCCATTGTTACAGCAAATAAAGCCATATCATCATCAAAAGCAATAAATACAATTGATTTTAAAACTTCTCTTTTTGCATCCCAGTCTTCCATATTTTATTAGACACTAAGAAAAATAACGAATCGAAATGTTAACAAATGAAAATCTACATCTAAATTATATGTGCAAAGCCTCCTTAACCACTCTTTTGTTAATGAATTAATTGAAGTAACACATGCCTTGGTTGTTAGGTTATTTGTTTATATCGCCGAATTGAATCTTTCGGTCTTTTAGATTATTATAAAGCAATAAAACGTTATAAAATGAGCAACATTGCTATTTAAGAAGCTGCGGGTCCAGCATGTGCATTACTTTCACCAGCGAAATCGAAGGAATGGAAAAATCTATTAGTATTGTCTCAGATACGCTAATAATTTGTATAATTCATGTGAAAATCTGGTTTCCACTTCAAGATGTACTGAAGAAATAGCAAGAACTGAATCAACATACATCTACCATTGACCCAGGTATTAGTTTTCTCGTAACAATGTCGATATCTAGATGATATCAAAAGGAAAAGCAGCTATTTTAGGTTTCAAACCCTCATTTATATATATTTTTAGCTGAAATAAGGTTAAAACCTAAAATTCCGGAACCACAGTTATAATTTTTTCTTCTCTCACAAAAACGTACTATTTTACCATTCTTAAATTAAGAACCTCTCGTATGTTTGAATCCCTTTTCATGAGGTTGAGCACAAATGGGGAAAGTCTCATTAACTTAGAAAATGCTGAGGTTTTAAGGCTTACGCACGGATGCTTATGTCAGTAAAATACAGCAATGCGCAGTCAGTACGGCTAATGCCAAAAGCGTGAAAATGCAACGAATACGGGGCACGTGTATGTGTGTGGAAAGTGACTTGGGAAGAAAGTTTGCAAACAGGTTTATTGCTAGAACCGGGGCCTAATATACACATATTCTGGGACACGATTTTCTTTATAATAATGAGGCCAGTAATGACAACTAATGTATATCCATTTATATTTCAACTTTGTACAAATCTTTTCCCATGTTTGTTATCAGAAATGTGAAGAAAAAAACTTGCAATAATCTCGATGCTATTACATTCAGAAATAACATACATATTCTGGCACCCTATGTGATCTAATGATATCACGCTAGCCTCAATCCAGAGTCCTGGTTTCGATTCCTTGTTGGAGAACACTCCACGCAGTGGAAATATAAATAACATCAATAAATTTTGTAATTAGATTCATTATTTTCTAAAACTCATTAAAAGGACTTCCATCCCAAAGGATCCCTTCTATTTCTTTCCTTTTTTTCTTTAACTTACGTCTTCCATAAGAGGTTTTCTCTTACCATGAAAGGTGAATATCTGGTAACTCTAAGTTCTATGTACCCTGTACTCATTTAAATATCATTTCATTCGTCGTCCAATATAACTTAACGTTGGAGGTTTTCCCTTATCCTGAAGGATGAATGTCTGGTAACTCTAAGCTCTACGTATTCTGTACTCATTTGTACTCATTTCATTCATCGTCCGATATGACTTAACGTTGGAGGTTTTCCCTTAACCTGAAAGATGAATGTCTGGTAACTCTAAGCTCTACGTATCCTGTACTCATTTAAACATAGTTCATTCACTGTCCCATATGACTTCACATTGGAGGTTTCCCTTATCCTGAAAGATGAATGTCTGATAACTATAAGCTCTATGTACCCTGTACTCATTTAAACTCATTTCATTGATCGTCCGATATGACTTAACGTTGGAGGTTTTCCCTTAACCTGAAAGATGAATGTCTGGTAACTCTAAGCTCTACGTATCCTGTACTCATTTAAACATCAGTTCATTCACTGTCCCATATGACTTCACATTGGAGGTTTCCCTTATCCTGAAAGATGAATGTCTGGTAACTATAAGCTCTATGTACCCTGTACTCATTTGAACTCATTTCATTGATCGTCCGATATGACTTAACGTTGGAGGTTTTCCCTTACCCTGAAAGACGAAAGTCTAGTAACTATAAGCTCTATGTACCCTGTAATCATATAATTCATCGCCCAATATGACAACGTTGGAGGTTTTTCCTTATCCTGAAAGATGAATGTCTGGTAACTATAAGCTCTATGTACCCTGTTCTTATTTGAACATCATTTCATGCATCGTTCGATATGACTTAACGTTGGAGGTTTTCCCTTATCCTAAAATATGAATGTGTGGTAACTCTAAACTCTATGTACCCTGTACTCATTTGAACATTATTTCATTCATCGTCCGATATGACTTAAAGCTGGAGGTTTTCTCTTATCCTGAATTATGAATGTGTGGTAACTCTAAGCTCTATGAACCCTGTACTCCTTTGAACATCATTTCATTCATCGTCCGATATGACTTAACGCTGGAGGTTTTCTCTTATCCTGAATTATGAATGTGTGGTAACTCTAAGCTCTATGAACCCTGTACTCATTTAAAGATCATTTCATTCATCGTCCGATATGACAACGTTGGAGGTTTTAACTTATCCTGAAATATGAATATGTGGTAACTCTAAGCTCTATGTATCCTGTACTCATTTGTACATCATCGCATTTATCGTCCGATATGACTTAGCGTTGGAGGTCTTCCTTACCCTGAAAAATGAATGTCTGCTAACTCTAAGCTCTATGTACCCTGTACTCATTTGAACTTCATTTCATTCATCGTCCGATATGTCTTAACGTTGGAGGTTTTCTCTTATCCTGAAAGATGAATGTCTGCTAACTCTAAGCTCTATTTACCCTGTACTCATTTGTACATCATAGTATTTATCGTCCGATATACCTTAGCATTGGAGGTTTTCCCTTATCCTGAAAGATGAATGTCTGGTAACTCTAAGCTCTATTTACCCTGTACTCATTTGTACATCATAGTATTTATCGTCCGATATACCTTAGCATTGGAGGTTTTCCCTTATCCTGAAAGATGAATGTCTGCTAACTCTAAGCTCTATGTACCCTGTACTCATTTGAACTTCATTTCATTCATCGTCCGATATACCTTAGCATTGGAGGTTTTCCCTTATCCTGAAAGATGAATGTCTGCTAACTCTAAGCTCTATTTACCCTGTACTCATTTGTACATCATAGTATTTATCGTCCGATATACCTTAGCATTGGAGGTTTTCCCTTATCCTGAAAGATGAATGTCTGGTAACTCTAAGCTCTATGTACCCTGTACTTATTTGGACATCATTTCATTCATCGTGCGATATGACTTAACGCTGGAGGTTTTCTCTTATCCTGAATTATGAATGTGTGGTAACTCTAAGCTCTATGAACCCTGTACTCATTTAAAGATCATTTCATTCATCGTCCGATATGACAACGTTGGAGGTTTTAACTTATCCTGAAATATGAATATGTGGTAACTCTAAGCTCTATGTATCCTGTACTCATTTGTACATCATCGCATTTATCGTCCGATATGACTTAGCGTTGGAGGTCTTCCTTATCCTGAAAGATGAATGTCTGCTAACTCTAAGCTCTATGTACCCTGTACTCATTTGAACTACATTTCATTCATCGTCCGATATGACTTAACGTTGGAGGTTTTCTCTTATCCTGAAAGATGAATGTCTGCTAACTCTAAGCTCTATGTACCCTGTACTCATTTGTACATCATAGTATTTATCGTCCGATATACCTTAGCATTGGAGGTTTTCCCTTATCCTGAAAGATGAATGTCTGGTAACTCTAAGCTCTATGTACCCTGTACTCATTTGAACTTCATTTCATTCATCGTCCGATATGTCTTAACGTTGGAGGTTTTCTCTTATCCTGAAAGATGAATGTCTGCTAACTCTAAGCTCTATTTACCCTGTACTCATTTGTACATCATAGTATTTATCGTCCGATATACCTTAGCATTGGAGGTTTTCCCTTATCCTGAAAGATGAATGTCTGGTAACTCTAAGCTCTATTTACCCTGTACTCATTTGTACATCATAGTATTTATCGTCCGATATACCTTAGCATTGGAGGTTTTCCCTTATCCTGAAAGATGAATGTCTGCTAACTCTAAGCTCTATGTACCCTGTACTCATTTGAACTTCATTTCATTCATCGTCCGATATACCTTAGCATTGGAGGTTTTCCCTTATCCTGAAAGATGAATGACTGCTAACTCTAAGCTCTATTTACCCTGTACTCATTTGTACATCATAGTATTTATCGTCCGATATACCTTAGCATTGGAGGTTTTCCCTTATCCTGAAAGATGAATGTCTGGTAACTCTAAGCTCTATGTACCCTGTACTTATTTGGACATCATTTCATTCATCGTGCGATATGACTTAACGCTGGAGGTTTTCTCTTATCCTGAATTATGAATGTGTGGTAACTCTAAGCTCTATGAACCCTGTACTCATTTAAAGATCATTTCATTCATCGTCCGATATGACAACGTTGGAGGTTTTAACTTATCCTGAAATATGAATATGTGGTAACTCTAAGCTCTATGTATCCTGTACTCATTTGTACATCATCGCATTTATCGTCCGATATGACTTAGCGTTGGAGGTCTTCCTTATCCTGAAAGATGAATGTCTGCTAACTCTAAGCTCTATGTACCCTGTACTCATTTGAACTACATTTCATTCATCGTCCGATATGACTTAACGTTGGAGGTTTTCTCTTATCCTGAAAGATGAATGTCTGCTAACTCTAAGCTCTATGTACCCTGTACTCATTTGTACATCATAGTATTTATCGTCCGATATACCTTAGCATTGGAGGTTTTCCCTTATCCTGAAAGATGAATGTCTGGTAACTCTAAGCTCTATGTACCCTGTACTTATTTGGACATCAGTTCATTCATCGTGGGATATGACTTAACGTTGAAGGTTTTCTCTTATCCTGAAAGATGAATGTCTAGTAACTCTAAGGTCTGTGTACCCTGTACTCATTTGAACATCATTTCATTCATCGTGCGATATGACTTAACGTTGAAGGTTTTCTCTTATCCTGAAAGATGAATGTCTAGTAACTCTAAGGTCTGTGTACCCTGTACTCATTTGAACATCATTTCATTCATCGTCCGATAAGACTGTACGTTGCAGGTTTTCCCTTATCCTGAAAGATGAATGTCTGGTAACTCTAAGCTCAATGTATCCTGTACTCATTTGAACATCATTTCATTCATCGTCCGATATGACTTAACGTTGGAGGTTTTCCCTTAACCTGAAAGATGAATGTCTGGTAACTCTAAGCTCTACGTATCCTGTACTCATTTAAACATAGTTCATTCACTGTCCCATATGACTTCACATTGGAGGTTTCCCTTATCCTGAAAGATGAATGTCTGATAACTATAAGCTCTATGTACCCTGTACTCATTTAAACTCATTTCATTGATCGTCCGATATGACTTAACGTTGGAGGTTTTCCCTTAACCTGAAAGATGAATGTCTGGTAACTCTAAGCTCTACGTATCCTGTACTCATTTAAACATCAGTTCATTCACTGTCCCATATGACTTCACATTGGAGGTTTCCCTTATCCTGAAAGATGAATGTCTGGTAACTATAAGCTCTATGTACCCTGTACTCATTTGAACTCATTTCATTGATCGTCCGATATGACTTAACGTTGGAGGTTTTCCCTTACCCTGAAAGACGAAAGTCTAGTAACTATAAGCTCTATGTACCCTGTAATCATATAATTCATCGCCCAATATGACAACGTTGGAGGTTTTTCCTTATCCTGAAAGATGAATGTCTGGTAACTATAAGCTCTATGTACCCTGTTCTTATTTGAACATCATTTCATGCATCGTTCGATATGACTTAACGTTGGAGGTTTTCCCTTATCCTAAAATATGAATGTGTGGTAACTCTAAACTCTATGTACCCTGTACTCATTTGAACATTATTTCATTCATCGTCCGATATGACTTAAAGCTGGAGGTTTTCTCTTATCCTGAATTATGAATGTGTGGTAACTCTAAGCTCTATGAACCCTGTACTCCTTTGAACATCATTTCATTCATCGTCCGATATGACTTAACGCTGGAGGTTTTCTCTTATCCTGAATTATGAATGTGTGGTAACTCTAAGTTCTATGAACCCTGTACTCATTTAAAGATCATTTCATTCATCGTCCGATATGACAACGTTGGAGGTTTTAACTTATCCTGAAATATGAATATGTGGTAACTCTAAGCTCTATGTATCCTGTACTCATTTGGACATCATCGCATTTATCGTCCGATATGACTTAGCGTTGGAGGTCTTCCTTACCCTGAAAAATGAATGTCTGCTAACTCTAAGCTCTATGTACCCTGTACTCATTTGAACTTCATTTCATTCATCGTCCGATATGACTTAACGTTGGAGGTTTTCTCTTATCCTGAAAGATGAATGTCTGCTAACTCTAAGCTCTATTTACCCTGTACTCATTTGTACATCATAGTATTTATCGTCCGATATACCTTAGCATTGGAGGTTTTCCCTTATCCTGAAAGATGAATGTCTGGTAACTCTAAGCTCTATTTACCCTGTACTCATTTGTACATCATAGTATTTATCGTCCGATATACCTTAGCATTGGAGGTTTTCCCTTATCCTGAAAGATGAATGTCTGCTAACTCTAAGCTCTATGTACCCTGTACTCATTTGAACTTCATTTCATTCATCGTCCGATATACCTTAGCATTGGAGGTTTTCCCTTATCCTGAAAGATGAATGTCTGCTAACTCTAAGCTCTATTTACCCTGTACTCATTTGTACATCATAGTATTTATCGTCCGATATACCTTAGCATTGGAGGTTTTCCCTTATCCTGAAAGATGAATGTCTGGTAACTCTAAGCTCTAGGTACCCTGTACTTATTTGGACATCATTTCATTCATCGTGCGATATGACTTAACGCTGGAGGTTTTCTCTTATCCTGAATTATGAATGTGTGGTAACTCTAAGCTCTATGAACCCTGTACTCATTTAAAGATCATTTCATTCATCGTCCGATATGACAACGTTGGAGGTTTTAACTTATCCTGAAATATGAATATGTGGTAACACTAAGCTCTATGTATCCTGTACTCATTTGTACATCATCGCATTTATCGTCCGATATGACTTAGCGTTGGAGGTCTTCCTTATCCTGAAAGATGAATGTCTGCTAACTCTAAGCTCTATGTACCCTGTACTCATTTGAACTACATTTCATTCATCGTCCGATATGACTTAACGTTGGAGGTTTTCTCTTATCCTGAAAGATGAATGTCTGCTAACTCTAAGCTCTATGTACCCTGTACTCATTTGTACATCATAGTATTTATCGTCCGATATACCTTAGCATTGGAGGTTTTCCCTTATCCTGAAAGATGAATGTCTGGTAACTCTAAGCTCTATGTACCCTGTACTTATTTGGACATCAGTTCATTCATCGTGGGATATGACTTAACGTTGAAGGTTTTCTCTTATCCTGAAAGATGAATGTCTAGTAACTCTAAGGTCTGTGTACCCTGTACTCATTTGAACATCATTTCATTCATCGTGCGATATGACTTAACGTTGAAGGTTTTCTCTTATCCTGAAAGATGAATGTCTAGTAACTCTAAGGTCTGTGTACCCTGTACTCATTTGAACATCATTTCATTCATCGTCCGATAAGACTGTACGTTGCAGGTTTTCCCTTATCCTGAAAGATGAATGTCTGGTAACTCTAAGCTCTATGTATCCTGTACTCATTTGAACATCATTTCATTCATCGTCCGATATGACTTAACGTTGGAGGTTTTCTCTTATCCTGAAAGATGAATGTCTGGTAACTCTAAGCTCTATGTGCCCTGTACTCATTTAAAGATCATTTTATTCATCGTCTGATAAGACTGTACGTTGCAGGTTTTCCCTTATCCTGAAAGATTAATGTCTGGTAACTCTAAGCTCTATGTACCCTGCACTCATTTGAACATCATGATATCTAAAATTAGTCTAAAGTTTGAACTTACATTGAAAGAGTACTTATGTGAATTGCCAATCCTAGATTGCGTAGACAACGCCCATGGTTTTATTTGTAAGCCACGTTGGTAATTCTGTTGTTGGTCGTTGAGGGCTCCTGCAGCCATTTCATTGAAGTGAGAGTACAAAATGAACATAGGAATTTAACGTAATTGAGGTTAATCTGCACGCCATTGTCTAAAGTCTAACAGAGTCTGCAAAGTAGAGTCGAATTCTAATACCTGACTCAGAGAAACGCCTGTATTTTGTCATATGGTCGCTAAGGAACACATTTCATGATATAGTTAACTATAGGGAAAAATAAGTTCTTGTAGCATATTGAAGACACAAAATTGTGAACTCGTAGAATTGTAGTTCAACTTTTACTCTGTCCTGATTTGTGAGATATTGTATATTCTAAACTGAAAACGCTAGGTCATCCAAAAATTTGTTTATACCTCCTTAGTACATATATTAAGTAAAGAAATATCACTAGAAATACATTTGCCGCCATTGAAAGCCAGGGAAAACAGGTAAGAGACTTGCATCAGAACTTTCATTTAAATATATCAGAGTTCAGGAACCATTGCGCGGCCTATACGCTACAGAGGCGGCGTCTAGTGGGCTGAACCACTCAGCGCTGCCAAGTGGTTCGACGTTAACCCTACAATGCTGTGTTATTTAGCTAAAAATACAATAAATATGCCCACTCATGCTGAAAAGGTTCGAAGGAAGACAAAAGCGAAGCGATACTTGTCTGGTTTGATGCTGTAATCCAAGCATCACCCAGTTTTTTTTTTTTTTTTTCTGCTTATGAAAATATCACGCACCTTCCATAGAGAACGTTGAGCTCAAAAGCTTTCTCTACTCTTGTACGAGGGCTGTTCAATAAAAATTGATCACATTTTTTTGTGACAACGTACCTTTACTCATCCTCATAATTTTGATGGTCCTTCTCAAAATAGTCTCCCCTGAATGCGATGCACTGGTCCCAGCGTTTCTGCCAGTCTTCAAAGACATGCTGCAAACCATTTTTGAGAGATATCCTTCAAAATCGCCTCCGCAGCCTTCACCGCTGCTTCTGATTATGGATAATGCCTCCCACGAAGGCGTTTCTTCAAGTTAGGGAATAGAAAATTTCACATGGGGCTAAATCCGGACTATAGGGAGGGTGAGGGATACACTTCACGTTGATTTTTGCAAGATATTCAGCAACAACATTGGCAATATGCGGCCGCGCATTATCGTGGAGCAGCATCCAGCCTCCTTCACGGAAATGTGGTCTTTTGCGCCTGATATGGACTTGCAATGTTTTCAGGACATCCCTGTAGTATTGTCCAGTTACTAATGTGTGTGCAGGGACAACATACTGATATACCATTTCATGAATATCAAAGAATGAGATGACCATAACTTTCCCAGCAGAAGCAACCACTTTTACTTCTTCGGAGGTTGGTGATAAAGCAGATTTAGACACTGAACTTTGCTGTTTTCTCTCAGGATCAAAATGATGTAACCAAGTTTCATCAGCAGTGATTATGTTTGAAAGAAACTCCGGATCTTCCTCTAACATCAACTTTAACTGCATGTTACCTCCATTGCAGCGGTAGGCGATACTAAACATGTCTGAACTTGCATGGTTCTCACAGGCGGGAACCAGGAGTACCAACAATGAAACTACTACGGTGTGTTTGTTTCATATTAAGCTAACAGAATATAATAAGGTTGAATTTTAGTGCAAAAAATTATGTCCGTAAAAAAAAATCATGACCACTTACTAGCATTTCACTCTTCCTGGGTCAAGTCTACTTATTTTTCTGTCATATATGAGGTCTGCTGTGCTAAATATTCTTTAAGGAAAAATTGTTGCAACTGGAATACACAAATATGTAACGGGTCATGTTTTTACTTCTGGAAATTTTGAATTTATTTTCCAATAACCCAGTACACTAGAAGGAGAAGTTGACAAATCGTCGCAGAGATATGTAATGATTTATTCTTGAGAACTGTTAACTCATAGTGAATCTGACACACGATTATTTTCTTGTACAGTGTGATCCAAAAAAATCTGAACCATTTCAATAGGTCATAACTTTTGAACCAATAATAGGACACACGTGCAACTTTGGCAGGAGAGTTAGGTCAGGAGATCCGGTGGGACACAGACCTTTTGAGATTATTCCCCTGACCTAACGTCACCTGATTTTTTCTTGTGGGAGTATCTAAAAATAGAGTGTACAAGAATAGACCACGGACAATTGATGTTCTCAGGGAATCCATTCGAACCGATATAAGTAACAGTGGTGAGGATACTCTCCGTAAAACATCAGAGAGAATGGTGAGACGAGTGCAAACATGTATAGATGCTGGTGGAGGACACTTCCAACATTTTCTCTGAGATGTAAATAGTGTAATGTAATCTACCAATTGTGTTTCATATTCTCCCAAAGTTGCAGGTGTGTCCTATTATTGGTTCAAAAACTATGGACTATTGAAATGGTTCAGGTTTATATGGATCGCACTGTATATTGTTACTGTACAGGTACCACATTCCTGGAAATTTTTCAGGCTTTGCAATTTTCTACTCACGACCGTAATATTTTGTGATTTTAAAATGAAATCCAACTTGCGGAATCACCACCGAAGTATCGAAAAATTATCGAGCGTATTCTCTGCAGCATCGTTCGATGTCGATAACGTACAGGTATTGTAGGTATCAAGATATCGCAAATATCGAAGTACCGCAAGTATCGAGGTATCGCAAATTTCGAGGTATCGCTAATATTGAGGTACCGCAAATATCGAGATATCGCAGGTATCGAAGTATCGCAAGTAAAGAGGACCTATTATATCATCATATCATTATATCAGTGCTTTACTATTCATCAAAATTAGGCTGGCTTTCTTTGTATATTAATCAGGAGATATCAGTAGGTGAAGCGACTTGAGTCCTCTTGTCGGTTGAAACATTTTCGCCGACCTACTATTTGCACGAAGTTTTTCAACTTCATTTGTCCAAGTCAAAGCGTGAATTAGACACATCTATTACGGATGACATGTCCGGGAGCTGGTATGCAGGTGTCGTTTGACGTTAATTTGTATGGAAATGTGGCACATAACTACTTTGTTGGCAGTAAGGTAGGACCAACAGTGCGCCACTTCGCTTTACACGCGCCTGACCTACTTTAAGGTCGATAAACCCCACTCTACAGACGCCTTCTAAATATTGTTTGATGTAGAAACGTACATATCGAGATTGGATATATCCTGTCATCATTATAACGACCTCCCTGCTTTTCATTATTTCACTTCTATGCAACCAGACTTTTGAAATGACATACCTCTTTCATTAAGTTCTCAAAACTTTACAAAATCAATCCGGAACTGAGCACTTTGCAAAGATATACATAATCAAACATAAATTATATGTAATATTATATACAAAAAAGCAACAACCATCAGCAGTTTTTCCTTTAATTTACGACCTCCAACGATAAGTCATATCGGAAGATGAATGAAACGATGTTCGAACGAGTACAGGGTACACAGAGCTTAGAGCTACCAGACATGCACTTTCAGGATAAGGAAAAACCTCCAAAGTTAAGCCATATCGGACGATGAATGAAATGATGCTCAGATGAGTACAGGGTACATAGAGCTTAGAGTTACCAGACATTCGTCTTTCAGGATAAGAGAAAACCTCCAACGTTAAGTCATACCGGACGATGAATGAAATGATGTTCAAATGAGTACAGGGTACAGAGAGCTTAGAGCTACCAGACATTCATCTTTTAGGATAAGAGAAAACTTCCAACGTTAGGTTATACCGGACGATGAATGAAATGATGTTCAAATGAGTGCAGGGTACATAGAGCTTAGAGTTACCAGACATTCATCTTTCAGGATAAGAGAAAACCTCCAACGTTAAGTCATATCGGACGATGAATGAAATGATGTTCAAATGAGTACAAGGTACAGAAAGCTTAGAGCTACCAGACATTCATCTTTTAGGATAAGAGAAAACTTCCAACGTTAGGTTATACCGGACGATGAATGAAATGATGTTCAAATGAGTACAGGGTACAAAGAGCTTAGAGTTACCAGACATTCATCTTTCAGGATAAGAGAAAACCTCCAACGTTAAGTCATATCGGACGATGAATGAAATGATGTTCAAATGAGTACAGGGTACATAGAGCTTAGAGTTACCAGACATTCATCTTTCAGGATAAGAGAAAACCTCCAACGTTAAGTCATATCGGACGATGAATGAGATGATGTTCAAATGAGTACAAGGTACATAGAGCTTAGAGTTACCATTCGTCTTACAGGATAAGGGAAAACCTCCAACGTTAAGTCATATCGAACGATGAACGAATTGACCTTCAAATGAGTACAGAGTACATAGAGCTTAGAATTACCAGACATTAATCTTTCAGGATAAGAGAAAACCTCCAACGTTAAGTCATATCAGACGGTAAATATCGAGGGTGCAATTTTTCGGTCCATTTGCACAATTCTAAAATTAATTGGCGTCGCGGTTACCTGCCCCTCCTCTTGGAGTAATTATTCACAATATATGTTTGTATATTGCAGTGTTCGACGTTTACTGTCCTTTATTTTCTATAATTAATAAAGCACCTAATCAAAGCTGTAGCGTAATTGCAATCCTATTAGATGCTTCTTTGTTTCAGTGAAACAAATGAATGTGTACTGATTTCAAAATGCTAATTAGAAACGCTGTAAATGGCACACCTGACATTTCAAATGCTTTCCTTGCAAAACAAAAGCATACCTGTTAAAAAAGTTATTAATATTATCATTCCTCACTTGTTATTCCAGGTTTACCGTAGAAGCATTAACAAGCATGTCTGTGCAATAAAACACTGCAGTGTAATCAATTAATGGTTGAGTAAGTTAACGAGATGTCTTTACATGGCCCTGTCTGCCGAAAACAGCGAACAGCACTTTCCAGTTCATGGAATCGAATTAGGAAATGAATAAAATATGAGAGTGCTTTAATTTCTGACAGGAAACATTCTCAGAATAAATTATAAACGTCATTGAAGGATAATTTGGCAGGAAAATGCTTCTGTGAATGGCTGTAAATGGCTGTGCTTCTATGGAATGTATTGTAACAAATAAGAGAACCATTTACCACTAAATATCCTTAATTAATCACACAGGCGGATAGATAGCGTAAACTTTTCGCCTGTGACATTCTTGAATACACCCAGGACAAAACACAACTGCTCCGCTAAGAATCGAGTCACAAATGAACTGTTGAATGACACCTTTGAACTTAACTCCAACTGCCACTGTCCACTGAACTTCAAAATGTCAACACATTGCTCACTCTCAGCTAGATTTGACTGTCATTGTGACTTGTTTCGATGCCCGCCTCGGTACCGTAGATACTAGCATGTCTGTTTAACGTTCAACAGGTCATGAGTTCAATCTCGGCCAGGGTGAGTTACGTGGATAAGGCTTTTACCAGAGTTTTCTCTTATCCTGAAAGATGAATGTCTGGTAATTCTAAGCTCTATGTACCCTGTACTTATTTGAACATAATTTCCTTCATCGTCCGATATGACTTAACGTTGGCAGTTGCCCTTAAAATTACTGAAAGATGAATGTCTGGTAACTAAGCTCTATGTACCCTGTACTCATTTGAACAGCATTTCATTCATCGTCCGATATGACTTAACGTTGGCAGTTGCCCTTATAATTACTGAAAGATGAACGTCTGGTAACTCTAAGCTCTATGGATTCTGGAGTCATATGAACATTGTTTCATTCATCGTCCAATATGACTTATCTTTGGAGGTTTTCTCTTACCCTGAAAGATGAATGTCTGGTAACTCTAAGCTCTATGGATTCAGGAGTCATTTGAACATAATTTCATTCATCGTCCGATATGACTTATCTTTGGAGGTTTTCTCTTACCGTGAAAGAAGAACTTCTGGTAACTCTAAGCTCTATGGATTCTGGAGTCATTTTAACATCATTTCATTCATCGTCCGATATGACTTATCTTTGGAGGTTTTCTCTTATCCTGAAAGATGAGTTTCTGGTAACTCTAAGCTCTATGGATTCTGGAGTCATTTGAACATCATTTCATTCATAGTCCGATATGACTTAGCATTGGAAGTTTTTTCTTATCCTGAAAGATGAATGTCTGGTAACTCTAAGCTCTATGGATTCAGGAGTCATTTGAACATAATTTCATTCGTCGTCCAATATGACTTACCTTTGGAGGTTTTCTCCTATCCTGAAAGAAGAACGTCTGGTAACTCTAATCTCTATGGATTCTGGTGTCATTTGAACATCGTTTCATCCATCATCCGATATGACTTATCTTTGGAGGTTTTCTCGTACCCTGAAAGAAGAACGTCTGGTAACTCTAAGCTCCATGGATTCTGGAGTCATTTGAACATCATTTCATCCATCATCCGATATGACTTATCTTTGGAGGTTTTCTCGTACCCTGAAAGAAGAACGTCTGGTAACTCTAAGCTCTATGGATTCTGGTGTCATTTGAACATCGTTTCATCCATCATCCGATATGACTTATCTTTGGAGGTTTTCTCGTACCCTGAAAGAAGAACGTCTGGTAACTCTAAGCTCCATGGATTCTGGAGTCATTTGAACATCATTTCATCCATCATCCGATATGACTTATCTTTGGAGGTTTTCTCGTACCCTGAAAGAAGAACGTCTGGTAACTCTAAGCTCTATGGATTCTGGAGTCATTTGAACACCATTTCATCCATCGTCCGATATGACTTATCTTTGGAGGTTTTCTCGTACCCTGAAAGAAGAACGTCTGGTAACTCTAAGCTCCATGGATTCTGGAGTCATTTGAACATCATTTCATCCATCATCCGATATGACTTATCTTTGGAGGTTTTCTCGTACCCTGAAAGAAGAACGTCTGGTAACTCTAAGCTCTATGGATACTGGTGTCATTTGAACATCATTTCATTCATCGTCCAATATGACTTACCTTTGGAGGTTTTCTCCTATCCTGAAAGAAGAACGTCTGGTAACTCTAATCTCTATGGATTCTGGTGTCATTTGAACATCGTTTCATCCATCATCCGATATGACTTATCTTTGGAGGTTTTCTCGTACCCTGAAAGAAGAACGTCTGGTAACTCTAAGCTCCATGGATTCTGGAGTCAATTTGAACATCATTTCATTCATCGTTCGATATGACCTATCTTTGGAGGTTTTCTCTTATCCTAAAAGATGAATGTCTGGTAACTCTAAGCTCTATGGATTCTGGAGTCAATTTAAACATCATTTCATTCATCGTCCGATATGACTTACCTTTGGAGGTTTTCTCTTATCCTGAAAGAAGAACGTCTGGTAACTCTAAGCTCTATGGATTCTGGTGTCATTTGAACATCGTTTCATCCATCGTCGATATGACTTATTTTTGAAGGTTTTCTTTTAACCTGAAAGAAGAACGTCTGGTAACTATAAAATCTATGGATTCTGGAGTCAATTTAAACATGAGTTCATTCATTGTCCGATATGACTTATCATTGGAAAATGTCTCTTATCATGCAAGATGAATGTCTGGTAACTCTAAGCTCTATGGATTCTGGAGTCATTTGAACATCGTTTCATTCATTGTCCGATATGACTTATCTTTGGAGGTTTTCTCTTACACTGAAAGAAGAAAGTCTGGTAACTCTAAGCTCTATGGATTCTGGAGTCAATTTGAACATCATTTCATTCATCGTTCGATATGACCTATCTTTGGAGGTTTTCTCTTATCCTAAAAGATGAATGTCTGGTAACTCTAAGCTCTATGGATTCTGGAGTCAATTTAAACATCATTTCATTCATCGTCCGATATGACTTACCTTTGGAGGTTTTCTCTTATCCTGAAAGAAGAACGTCTGGTAACTCTAAGCTCTATGGATTCTGGTGTCATTTGAACATCGTTTCATCCATCGTCGATATGACTTATTTTTGAAGGTTTTCTTTTAACCTGAAAGAAGAACGTCTGGTAACTCTAAAATCTATGGATTCTGGAGTCAATTTAAACATGAGTTCATTCATTGTCCGATATGACTTATCATTGGAAAATGTCTCTTATCGTGCAAGATGAATGTCTGGTAACTCTAAGCTCTATGGATTCTGGAGTCATTTGAACTTCATTTAATGCATCGTCCGATATGACTTAACGTTGAGCTTAAGTCGTCCTGACCGAGATTCGAACATTCGAACAGAAGCGTCAACAACTGTGTATAGGATGCCCTACAGATCAGCATCACGGGTCTTTCACTACACAGCCCTGATTTAACAGCTTGTGATTTGTTCTTGTTTCCAGAATGTAATTTAATATAAAATTCATAGAAAAACTTCAAAATCTGGTTCTAATTTCTCTGCAGAAAACTTTGCTTTCAGTGTCCTTCTTGCCCATGTTTTCTCAAGACTTACTTTTTCCACTGCTGTGTACTACATAGTCTAATGTCTTATAAGTTTCTGAGATAATAGTGCAGCAATTTAGCAAATTCAACGTGGAAGGGACAGGAGTTTAAATTTTCCTTAAATCTTATCATCTTTCTGAATTGTACTGCAAATAATTTTGCATGAAATTACCTGTTACTGCCCTACAATGATGACCACGCACGTGTATAATTTTGCACGCGTGTATTACGCTTCCTTAAACAAACTGTGTTCGTTAATAGGATGAAAAACGGTACTGGTGACCCAGTAAAAAGAACTGTTAGGGTGAAACGTAGTAATTAAAATGGATTACAGTATAATTAGTCCCCGCCCAGAACAAGAGCCGCGTCGACACACCTAATTTTGGCGAGCATTTCATATTTTCAAATTTAATAAAGCCACTCTCAACTTGAATGGATATTGCTTGGCGAAGCCTCGCTAATGAATTTAATAGTGTACCATAACAGCTAACCTCTCGTGTAGAAGTTATACTTATTAAGTTTTTATTTTAAAATGATTTTCGTAGGAACTAGATGATTTCCAGGTTTAGGAGTGATTTATAGGTTAGTTTCATGAAGTGCATTCAACTGTTATCTGCGATGCTTCCTTGGTGTAAACGCCTTTGGAATTTAAAGTAATTAAGAGATCTTCTCACGGAGAGATGCGGCGGTACGAGAAAGCTATTCTGATACCACTTGCGAAACAAAGTGTGAAGCAGTGCTACCAACACAATCCTCCTGATGGCGTAATGATTCGTGCCACACACGTATCTGTTTATTGCCTTCTCGTGGCTATAATGTCACGCAACACAATTTCTTTTAATCTTCTGTTTTCTTTAGCATAACCTCTGCCGAAATATGTTCTATATTCTTTTTTTTTTTTTCCTCACTCTTGCTTCTTTTGTTTCTATTCAACTTCACATCCTTATATTCCTAAAATTCACAAGGCCGGAGGCTGAAACCTACGAGCAAAATCCCTTTACCCTTGCATCTTACAGCATTTTTATAAAATCCTGAATATAATTTTTTTACGGTTATAATTTTTCGCACTAAAATTCAAACTTATTATATATTCTATTAGCTTAGTGTGAAAGAAACACGCCGTAGTAGTTTCATTGTTGGTACTCCTGGTTCCCGCCTCTAAGAACCAGGCCAGTGCAGACATGTTCAGTATCGCCTACCGCTGCAATGGATGTAACACGCGAGGAACAATATGTGGCTTTGAAATTCTACTTTTGTCTCAACAAATCTTCAGTTTAGGTCTATACAATGTTACAGAAGGCCTATGGAGAGTCTGTCCTTCCCTACATACAGCTTGAAGGTGGTTTAAAATGTTTAAAGAGGAGAGACAATCAATTTCAAAGGAAGGTGGACCCGGTGCTTCAGTTACTGCTCTTACGGAAGAAAACATCAACACTGCTGCTGCCATTGTGAGAGAGGATCGACGAATTACCTTAAGATCACTTTCTGAAATATTGAACATTTCACTGGGTGCCACCCACAGGTTGGTGACAGAAACATTACACATGAGACGTGTTTGTGCGTAATGGGTTCCAAGACTGTTGATTCAAGAACAAAAGGACATTCGCATTTAAGTTGATGTTAGAGGAAGATCCAGAGTTTCTTTCAAACGTAATCGCTGCTGATGAAACTTGGCTACATCATTTGATCCTGAGAGCAAACAGCAAAGCTCAGTGTGGCAATCTTCATCACCAACCCCTTAAAAAGCAAAACTGGTTGCTTCTGCTGGGAAATTTATGGTCATCTCATTTTTTGATATTCATGGAATGGTTTATCAGCATGTTGTATCTGCACACACATCAGTAACTGGACAATACTACAGGGATATCCTGAAAACATTGCAAGTTCATATCCGGCGCAAAAGACCACATTTCCGTGAAGCAGGCTGGATGATGCACCACAATAATGCGCGGCCGCATATTGCCAATGTTGTTGCTGAATATCTTGCAAAAATCAACATGAAGGGCATCCCTCACCCTCCCTATAGTCCGGATGTAGCCCCAAGTGACTTTTTTCTATTTCATAACATGATAAAACGCCTTCGTGGAAGGCATTATTCATCATTAGAAGCAGTGGTGAAGGCTGCGGAGGCGATTTTGAAAGATCTCTCAAAAATGGTTTCCAGTATGTCTTTGAAGACTGGTAGAAACGCTGGGAGAAGTGCATCGCATTCAGGGGAGACTATTTTGAGAAGGGCCAGCAAAATTATGACATTGAGTAAAGGTACGTTGTTAAAAAGAGATGTGATCATTCTCTATTTAACAGCCCTCGTAGATATGAAGGTGGTCTAAAAAGTTTCCGATCTAATAAAGATACCAGACTTTTTTTTTCAGAATTTTATTTTCCAACATAGTCTCCTTGTAATTCTACACACTTCTCCCATTGATGCTTCCATCTCTGTAACTCGTCCAAACAGTTCTCGGCGTTTTTTCTGCAAAATATTTGTGACGAAGGTGACTGCCTCTTCATTTGACGAAAATCTCTGTCCTCCGAGCGCAATTTTCAGATGAGGGAACCAAAAGAAATCGCTTGGGGCTAGATCTGGTGAGTGAAGCAGTTCAAATCGTAATTGTGGATTTTCGCAATTGCAACCGTTGAGGTGTGAGACGGTGCGTTCTCTTGGTAAAACACGATTTTCTGTTTCTGCAAATGGGTCCTTTTTCGGAAACTTCTGCCGTCAGTAAGAAATGATGCATAGTATGCTCCTGTAATGGTTTTTCCTTTTTGAAGATAATTGATTAAAATAACTTCATGACTATCCCCAAAAACGGTTGCCATCACTTCCCCAGCCGGAAAAAAATGTTGTTGCTATTTTGGAGCCGGTCCCCCCTTTGAAGTCCACTGTTTGGACTGTATTTTGGCGTATACTGGTGTATCCAAGTTTCATGTACAATCGGCGCAAAGACTCGGATGTATTGCGCCTAAACTGCGCCAACAGAGGTTGGAAATGTCCATTCGAACACGTTTTTGGTCTAACGAGAGCACCCAACGCCAGGACAGCTTTCTCATGTCTAAATGTGGATTTAATATGTGACAAACACGTTGTTTTGGCATGTTCATAGCCTCTGCTATTTCTCTCAGTTTAATTCGGCGGTCGTCTAGCATCATTTGGTAAACTTTGGCGATGTTTTTTGTAGGTAGTTGCAGATTTTGGACGTCCCGAAAGTTCATCGTCCCCTAAGCTCTTACGGCCACGTCTAAATTCTAAATTAAATTAAATATTTAATGACAGCTCCATACTCGATTTTGTCCATTATCATAAGAACACTTACATAAAATCACTCAAACGACTTTTACATAACAAGTGAGCGTCCAAAATAGCTGAAACTTTGGTGAGTAACTGTCAACAGATGAACAACGAAATTCACTAGCTTTTGTTTACAAGGCTGCCGTCTTCATGTTGAGGTCGGAAGCTTTACAGACCACCCTTGTATATTATATTTTTATATATAAATATATTGTATTGTTTTACCTTTCTCAAGATCATGAAATTCATCGACTTGTGAAATTCATTGGTCTTGCTTTTAGAAAAGCACAACGTTCTACATAAGGGAAGCAATGGGAATAGTAAAACGATGAAATATACGTAATAGAAATGTAATTACTTATGTAAAAAACTGAAGGTGCTGAGAGTGAAGTAAAATCGTTATTCTTAATAAGAAATGCAATTAATTGATAAATTGCAACTAGAGCTGCCACCTCGATATTTGCGTGATTGGATATCGATCTATACTTTATAAAATTCACTGGATACAATTTTAGATACTTTGGTGGTGATTGTGCTTGGTGATTGTGATTGTCTTGGTCAGGGTGCCTTCCTAGGTAAGGGTTTACTTCCGGTTTTCCCCTTCTCCTGAAAGACGAATGTCAGGTAACTCTAGGACCTTCAGAGACTCCCATTGATAATCGGACAAAGCAGAGTACTAAGTTTTGAAAGTGAAAATCAACATTTGATGTGCTGTTTTATTGAAATTAATGATAATCGAAAGTTACAGGGTTCCTTCTTGTAAGAAAATAAATGTTATTTCACATAAAAATTATGTAATGCATGCTTTTTTAAGAACTAAAAAGGAAATATGACATTTCTGGCCCTCAAAAGTAATCGTACATAACTTGAGTGGGATACAAAGTATGACTTAGTACTCTGTGACTCTCCCTCTTCTTTTCACTATTTCTCGAAACGTATTTGGCATGTTGTGAACCAGGATTTTTCAGGTAGGCTGTAGAAAGTTTGCTCCATTCCTCTTGCAACTTCTCCTTCAAGTGCTGCTTGGAGGTGAGGGGGTCTTCCGTACGGCCTTCTCCAGTTTATCCCATATTGCTTCTATGGATTAAGATCCGGGGACTGAGGGGGTAGATGTAGTACATGGGCACAGTTGTAAAGTAACTGTAGCTGCACAATGTGGGACGTATGATTCGGTCATTATCCTGATAAAATGAAAAGCTGTCCAAAATGCCCATCATTTGTGCACTTTATTTTAAATTTTGCTGTAATTATCTAAGATAGACTTCCTTGTTCATGGTTGTGTCTATGAACACCAGCTTTCCCACTCCCCTAGAGGAAATACAGCCCCACACCATTACACTCCCTCCGCAGTGTTTGACTGTGCCTTGTAAATTGCGCTCTTCCAGCTCCGTGTTTGGTTTCCTCCACACATCCACCCTGCCATCGGAACCAGCAAGGTTGTATTTGCTTTCGTCACAACAAATAACTTTGTCCCACCAATAGGTTATCTTGTTAACAAAGTCTTTGGCAAATTGTAATGGCTTCCTTTTATTCTTGCTGGAAATGTATGGCTTTTTCTATCTATGCTACCATTAAAATCTTGTTTTCGCATGACCCTTCTGACCGTTTCAGGGCTGTCAGTACCAGTTCTTCCTGAATCTCAGCATAAAGCACCGGAGCACTTATATGCGGATTCCGTTTTACCTTCCACATAATATATGACTCCTGCCTATCGGTATGAAGTTTTGATCGCCCTGGCTTTGCTCGAGATTCAACTGTCTTCATACTTATACCGGTGAATTATGTCACTAAATGTACTTTTGTTAAGATTCACAATTACTGCTATTTCCCGGCATGTTTTATTCTTTTCATAGTGATAGATCACTGTCTCTGTTCAAAGGTACTATGCTTACCTCTCGCCCCATACTATGCTCTTGCCTTCTTCTTGATAAACAGTTGACGTACTTCTACGATGTTCTTTTGTCTAATGACAGACTTCACCTGCTTGTTTGTATTGCATTTCATTTGTGCTGTCCGATTCTTTCTGTGTCGTAAACTCATGCTGTAAACAAGGTTGAATGGGGAAGCTCTTACTTTAGCCACATTTTCAATCTCTAAAGAGGATATTAATAGCAAATGATCTTTGCTTAACACAAGGAGTACCTTGAGATTGATACACATAATCTATCCTGCTTTATAGAGCACTCCATAGTGAAATGCAACATCTGTCCGACTATTTATAGGAGGCAGTGTATGTACACTTATTTAATTTTATTTTCATTACACAGTTGTACCAACATTCTATTTTGTATTTAAACTAGAAGTAGAGGTGACGATATCGAGTATCGCATGTAGTTTTCATCCGTGTTGTATTGATGAAGGTTTTTGGGTGAGAATTTTGGAACATTTTCGATGTTAACCCCCAGACATACGTTTCAAAACCTCTATAACTTAGTACTATTTACTGCTGTCGTGGTTCTTGACACAGTTTTATCATTGAGCAATTTGCCCACACTGTAACACACATCCATATTTCTTCAAAGAACACTAACAACACATTTTTAAACGGTTTATTCTTTGTAGAAGATTGGGTTGAGTATTTAAATATGAACTGAGTGTTATAAACAAACGCTTTTAGACAAGAGACAATCTAACAGTTATATTAATTGACCGCCAGGATTCATCCTTTTAAAGACTACGTCTTACTGTCCATAGATGGCACTACCTGAAACATCGTATAGTATTGTGAAAACATTATATTTTTGACACAATTTTACAACAAAGTTATGTTTCTGTTCTTTAAGTATGGTTTAAATTTGATTTATCCATACTGCATTAAAATAAGCAACAGGTATAACGTAGCTGAAGATAATACTGAACGAATAAGTTATGGTACGTGAAAAGGGAGGACTTCTATAGCTAATATATACTTATAATTACACCATTTTTGTACTTATATCTTATGTACTAACTTACTGATGTACAATTATCCCGACCATCCCCGAGGCATTAGAAAAAAGAGCCTGCTCCATTCGTCGGCATACAACCCTTTAATCCATAACATCGGAAAATATGAGCCAAAACACTGCAAACATAAACGGGTGAAAATACTGTAAATAAGGTTGACTCCGCACCCATTGTGCGCCCAAAATTCCCGGCCCAAGGCCTCACGAACCGCCGGCAGGGGCCGCCACTCCCGGGCTGTCCAAGGAACTGAGCGATATGCTGCCGCACAGCAGGACAGCTGAGTGTAAATAGTGTACAAAGTGAAGTGAAGTGTGCGTGAATGAGTGTGTGAGTTCGAGGGACGTACTACGTATGCCCATGAGTGTGTGCGTGAGTGTGTGTTATATGTAAATAAAATCACAAAAAGCCACAAAATTCAAGGAAAAACTGGAGCGCCTAAAAGAAAAAAAAAAAAACTAACTAAAGCTGTTCTAGGTGCGCCCATAAAGGGACGCCGTATGGGCTTTATGTAAAGCCATGACGTCAAAACCAACAAAAACTGTAATATCATGCAAATGTAGAGCCTATAAGCCGGGTCCATTGTACCGGCACCAGGTATATCAAACAAAAATAAAAAGCCTAAAAAAGCCTTGTACTTATACCATGGTTCTAAGTTAATATATGCAGTCAATAACAAAACATTTAAGAGCACTTTCCACATTCACAAATGCATTGTAACACAGTAGACGTGCTTCGAAGCATTTCTCATGTTCGGGAGGAGCGCGTTTCTGTAGTTAGGTGCCACGAGGGTTTAGGGTGCCATATAAAAATACAGGCGCTGGCGTACTGGATCGCGAAAGGCGATTTGCTGATTAAAGCTATGCAACAATTTCTCAATTTACGAGGGGGCACCCAAAAGAAACCGGACTGATGTAATTAAAACTTTATTGATGAATATTTTTACAAAATTACTTCAGTCACCTCGATGCGATGCACTTGTCAAGTCTCTCTTCCCACTGTTGGAAGCATGTTTGGAACTCTTCAAGTTTGATATTGTGCAGTGCCCTTTGCGAAGCTGTTTCTACCGCCTCCACATCGTCATAACGCTCCCCTTTTAGCGTATTTTCATTCCTGAATATAGGAAAAAGTCGCACGGTGCTAGTTCCGGCGAATACGGAGCGTGGGGAACGACAGACCACCTCTGAGATGCCCAATAGTGCGTCACTCGTACGGCCGTGTGTGCTGATGCAGAAACCTGTCACCTGATCGCCAAAGTTCCAGGCGTTTCCTCCTCACATCCCCTCGCAGACGCCTTAAAACATCCAAGTAAAAGTGCTGGTTAACAGTCTGGCCATGGAGTACGAATTCCCGATGCACAATTCCACGAACATCAAAAAAGACAGTGACCACCATCTTCACGTTTGACCTCACTTGCCTTGCTTTTTTTGGTCTGGGAGAGTTGGGAGTCCTCCACTGGCTTGGCGCTTGCTTGGTTTCTGGGTTATGCCCGTAACACCAACTCTCATCCCCTGTAATGACTTTGTTCAATAAGTTAGGATCACGTACAATCTCCGTTTTCAAGTCCTGACACACATTCATGCGGATGGTTTTGTGCTCCTGCGTGAGAAGGCGCGAAACAAATTTAGCAGCAACACGTCTCATGTGCAAATCCTCCCCCAAAATCCGCTGGCATGAGCTCCAAATGATTCCTGTCGCTGCTGAAATTTGGTCGATCGTTTTGCGACGATCCTCGTTGATCTTTTGGAGGACCTTTTCAATGTTCTCCTCATTTCGCGATGTTGAAGGGCGTCCAGAACGAGCTTGGTCTTCAACACACATCTCACCACGCTTAAAGCGCACAAACCACTCGAAAACCTATGTGCGGCTCATAGCCTTCTCCTGGAAAGCTTCATGAAGCATTTGTTGTGTCTCCGCTGCAGATTTTTAAAACAGGAAACAAAATTTCACACACACTCTTTGTTCTTTTAAAGTTGCCATAACGACTTCGCAGAGGTAACCCGCCAACAGTCAGAGAAACACAATAACACACTTGCACGTTCAGCTCTACACTGACGCCGTCTACACAGCTGTTTCATGAAGGTCTCTACTAACACCATCTAGCGTGACAACCCTGCACTACGTCTACGTGTGGCAGCGCCCTCGGAGTCCCGTTACTTTTCGATCCCCCCAGGTATAGCGATTTGATTTTGGTCATCCTGTAAATTTGAATATTATAGATTGTATACAAATATATGGTATTGTTTTATCTTTGTTATGGTTATTCATGGGGTTGTGATGTTCATTTGTCCTGCGTAGCATCAGTGTTATAACATGACGTTTAGAAAACAGCATTGTACATAAGTGATACAGTGGAGATAAAGGAAAAAAACTATGAAAGTAACCTAACAACAATTTAAAGAATACAACTTCCAACGTAAGTTTCAAAGATGATGTAAGTTTTTGGTATTTACTGACGTGGATCTTGTTTTCATATTAAGATACGCCCTTTTCATCCAGTAATTTACCCACAATGTTGATGATGCTCTTATTTTTTAATTTTCTTCAAAGAACGCTAAGAGCACATATTCGGTATAATTGTTTTGTATGATCTTTACCTTGCACCAGTCCAGGAATTTAATGTAAGCAATATTGTATTGGTTTCTTGATTTTTGGGGGCAACAACTCTAATTTGACTCTCTCTGCATCTTGTAGAATGTCAACAGTTCAGTATAGACCATTGGTATCAGTATAATTGGTAGCTGAATGGGTCAGAGCGACTGGACGGAAACTAGGGGATCCGTGTTTCAAATCCCGGCCATGGCACTGATTTTCCATGTTGACTCTATGTATAAAAAGCCTGAGCCTATATCCGGCTAGTGTGAAGAAATGATTAATTTCCATCAATTAATTTAAAAAATCTTTGGTTCTATTTGTGTACCCTTTGATATTAGGTAAACTTATTTATAACTGCTTAAGTTTCTTCAAATTGTGCTAGGGGTTTTAATACCAAGTTTATTTTCTGATCTGTTAGTTCTATCCCGTTCAAACAAAACAATATTTTAAGTGTAACCACTATAAATAATATTAAAGTAGGTTAAGAATATCTTTAGGGCTCACTAACCTAATTTGTGTCTGAAGTACAGATGGCAACACAAGAATTACACTCTACTACAATTAAACATAAGAGAATAGCTAGATAACAACGAAAAGAATTTAGAAGAAAAGAATACACTAGACTAAAAATCATAAATAGACGCTAATTTGATAATGATAGACCAAAACTATGTACTACAAATAAATAATACCCAAGCATATGACAGTCATTCAGTGCTAAAGATTACAGTATTACATATAAATTTGCCCTTGTTTCAGTTGTAAGGCATTTAGGTCGTCGTATCAAAGCAATTTTTGTATTGGGGTCATCCTGGCTAGGTCTGACCTCAACATTTTCTATAGTTGACTGTGAGATACTGGTACTAATATGTCATGAGATTCCTTTGCATTCTACTTACATATGGATAGTGTTTCTGTAGCAAGTAAAATAAAATTCGGATTTGTCATTCCTATGAGCATCTTATTATCCGAAAGCTCTGCATTCGATATACTCTGTCCTCATTTGAACATCGTCCGATATGACAACGTTGGAGGTTTCCCCTTATCCTGAAAGATGAATGTCTGGTAACTCTAAGCTCTATGTACCCTGTACTCATTTGAACATCATTTCATTCATCGTCCAATGACTTAACGTTGGAGGCTTTCTCTTATCCTGAAAGACAAATGTCTGGTAACTCTAAGCTCTATGTACCCTGTACTCATTTGAACATTTCATTCATCGTCCGATATGACAACGTTGGAGGTTTTCCCTTATCCTGAAAGATGAATGTCTGATAACCCTAAGCTCTATGGGCCCTGGGCTCATTTCATCGTCCGATAACACTTAACGTTGGAGGTTTTCCCTTATCCTGAAAGATGAATGTCTGGTAACTCTAAGCTCTATGTACCCTGTACTCATTTGAACACCATTACATATATCGTTCGATATGACTTCACGTTGGAGGTTTTCCCTTATCCTGAAATATGAATGTCTGGTAACTCTAAGCTCTATGTACCCTGTACTCATTTGAACGTCATTTCATTCATCGTTCGATATGACTTAACGTTGTAGGTTTTCTCTTATCCTGAAAGATGAATGTCTGATAACCCTAAGCTCTATGTACCCTGTACTCATGTGAACATCATTTCAATCATCGTCAGAAATAACTTAACACTAGAAGGCGTAAATAAAAATAATGCATTATCAAGGGGAAAAAATGCATTTAAGTATAACTTCCAGTCATTCGTTAGTGCCTAGTCTCTCAGTAGATAAGAAAATCGAAATGCGATGTAAATGTGGGTGTTGGAAAACGAGTAAAGCTTTTGCAATCCAAATTTTAAATAGTAATAAAGGTTCTGTGATTAGGCAGTTATAGATTGCCAACTGCCTTCTGAAATGCGATTACATTTCTTTTTGCCTTCCATGCTTCAACAAAGCATAACCACAGTAGCTGTGTCTTACGTTTAGCTAGATACTAGGAGGTTATGGTTTGTTACGGGTTTTTGAATATTTAATGGGAATTGGAATAATATTTAATATATTTTGATTATCAATTGGGAAACAGAAAGGCAGCACATACTAATCTATCTACCACAACAATTGCAGAATACGGCAATCCCAAAGTAAGCACTAATAAAATACGAGGTACCTACAGAAAGTAATATCTGTTTGATAATAAAATTAAATTGTGTACAGATACAGTAAAATTATTAATTGCACAAAATTCCACAACTCTTAAACTACTTTACCACATAACTGCCGAAATTTTGCAGGAATTTGTCATAGCGAGGCACAAGTTTCTGTATACCTTCTTCATAGAAGTTTGCCGCCTGTATCTTCAACAAATTGGAAACATCGTCATTGTTGAAGTGTTGCCGCCAAGGAAAGATTTGACATGCAAAAATAGATGAAAGTCGCTAGGAGCGAGGTCAGGGCTGTACTGGGTCAAACACGTCCGAGCCAAATCCCCGTAGGATGTTTTTCATGGCATTTGCAGTGTGTGGTCGTGCGTTGTCGTGAAGAAACGCAACACCTTTTGACAGCATTCCTCGGCGCTTATTCTGTATTGCGCGGCGCAATTTCCTAAGTGTCTCGCAATAAATATCTGCTTTCACTGTTTGACCACGCGGTAAGGAATCAATGAGTAAGATACGTTTCCAGTCCCAGAACACTCCCCGCAGGGGAGGAGATCTGTCCCTTTCAGCTGTCGTGCTGCGGATGTTGCGGACCCTCAGCACTCGTGGTACCTCTGACGTTACTAGAGGAACCTCGGGCCGAACATTCGAGCCCTTCCCTGATCGGGAGCTGTTCGGATTGGGTTGGACTCAAGGGGGGTAGTGTGTTCCCGAAACTCACGGGAGATTGGGTGCCTCCGACCAGGCTACGGCCGCCCGGAGGGGGTAGAGGGTTACCTAATAAGCCTCGGGTACTAGCCTGCAGAGCTAGTAGAAGGTGTGCTAGATTATCAGGCGTCCCCACCGAGGTTTTCGGTAGTCTTTCCTGCGGGCTTGACGCGCGTATGTGGCGTATCCACTTCCACCCGTCTTGGTTTTCGAGTCGATGGGGAGGGGATGCTATTTAGACTCCAGATATTTCCCTATGAAAAGAACTCCGGAGCTTCGGCTCCCTGTTAGAAGGATGCCCGGACGGTTCCAGGACTAATGGGAGAAGAACCCCTGGCGTAACATAACATGTCCCAGAACACTGTGCACATCATTTTTCGAGATGTCAAGATTTTTTTCGGCTTAACCTTTGCTGGGGATGAGGTGTGCCTCCATTCCATTGATTGACGCTTACTTTCAGGAGTGTCGTAAGAAACCCAAGGTTCATCTCCTGTGACTATCTGTGTCAGAAATTCTTCGCCGCCTTCATCATAGCGAGTCAAAAACTGAAGTGCACTACCCATCCGTTTTGTTTTGAGTTGCTCAGTAAGAATCTTTGGCACCTAACGTGAGCAAAGTTTACGAAATTTCAACTTTTCGGTAGCAATTTCGTGAACTAGTGATCGTGAGATTTGCGGAAATTCCATAGCGAGAGCACTAATTGCAAACTTGCGGTTTTCCTGGATATTGTCATCAATCGCGTGAACCAGTTCTTCTGTAACCAAAGATGGAGGTCCACTTCGTTCTTCATCGTGCACTTCACGACGTCCTTCATTGAACTGTCGGACCCATCCTCTCACCATTGTATCACTCATCGCATTTTGTCCGTAAACAATGCAAATTTGCCGATAAATTTCAATTGGATTCACTTTCCTAGCATTCAGAAAACGAATCACAGATCTGATTTCACAAGCGGCGGAATTTTCAATCAACACCGACATTGTAACCAAGCACAACAAAGCGTACGTAGCTGACAGCAATCTCACAACGGCGCACGTTTCTTCTCCTTGATACCGCGCATGTGCGGAACTGCGATCACAGCGCAGCAGCGGAGATAAATTGAAACAGAGCTCACCCCTTGTATTTGCTTTAATCCATTGCACAAACCGTGCACATCTTCAGTCAAAGATGTAGTACAAGCAAATTAGCGTTGTAGACAAAATAAACAATCAAAATAAACCAAGTTATTTTAATAAATTGGAAAATTTAAGTATGCAACCAAAACCTGCAAAACTGATTCTAAAATGAATGCAATATACCTATATTATATGGACGATTAAGCTAACAATTCGTTAAATATGAGTTATAATTGCTTTTAATACCAAAGGACCAAGGCATGCAACTTTAAAACAAAAAAACACGCTTCTTTGAAACCTGAGAGCACATAGTGACGTTGAACTGTCTTATAAAACTAAGCTCTGCCACCTATGATTTTACTTTGTATAATTGTAACGGTTGTGCTGTCTTTTGTTTTTTTCTCCCTGTCTTAGTCTTGTATTTTAGGAGGGCACAATTTTGTTATATCGGAGTGGGTCATTAGCACTTTCTCATTCTAATCTAAGCCTCATAATCACTGTGCAACTACTATTACGTTAATGCCTACTACTGCAGTAAATCGGCCTGTTCTTATAACAAATTGCTATCGCTACAAATCTTTAGCCCGATTAGCTTTGTTAAGAAAAACAACAGTGAGTCGCACTTTCATTATTGCAAGTGAAAAGAAGCAAAATACAGCAAACAGCAACACCTACACACTTCCGTAATTGGATTGCGCTGCAAACCGGAAGTAAGAACTGGAGCGGAAGGGCAAGCTGGATTTCAATTCCAGAAACGAGATTATATGCGATATCTCGCATTATCGAACACTTCCTTGCACTTTCGCCAATTTAAGGTAACCGATCAGATGTAATTATAAGACTTTCATTTTCCTAACACTGAGTGTTGGTTGTCATTTGTTGTAGCTACATTCATATTTAAGTTATAAGTTAAGACATATAGGACGATGAATGAAATGATGTTCAAATGAGTACAGTTTACATAGAGCTTAGAGTTACCAGACATTCATCTTTCAGGATAAGAGAAAACCTCCAACGTTAGGTCATATCGGACGATGAATGAAATCATATTCAAATGAGTACAGGGTACATAGAGCTTAGAGTTACCAGACATTCATATTTTAGGATAAGAGAAAACCTCCAACGTTAAGTCATATCGGACGATGAATGAAATTATGTTCAAATGAGTACAGGGTACATAGAGCTTAGAGTTACCAGACATTCATATTTCAAGATAAGAGAAAACCTCCAAAGTTAAGTCATATCGGACGATGAATGAAATGACGTCCAATGAGTACAGGCTACATAGAGCTTAGAGTTGCCAGACATTCATCTTTCAGGATAAGAGAAAACCTCCAACGTTAAGTCATATCGGACGATGGATGAAATGTTGTTCAAATGAATACAGGGTACATAGAGCTTAGTGTTACCAGACATTCATCTTTCTGGATAAGAGAAAACCTCCAACGTTAAGTCACATCGGACAATGGATGAAGTGATGTTCAAATGAGTACAGGAAACATAGAGCTTAGAGTTACCAGACATTCATCTTTCAGGATAAGAGAAAACCTCCAACGTTAAGTCACATCGGACAATGGATGAAGTGATGTTCAAATGAGTACAGGAAACATAGAGCTTAGAGTTACCAGACATTCATATTTCAGGATAAGGGAAAACCTTCAACGTTAAGTCATACCGGACAATGAATGAAATGATGTTCAAATGAGTACAGGGTGCATAGAGCTTAGGGTTACCAGACATTCATATTTTAGGATAAGAGAAAACCTCCAACGTTAAGTCATACCGGACAATGAATGAAATGATGTTCAAATGAGTACAGGGTACATAGAGCTTAGAGTTACCAGACATTCATATTTTAGGATAAGAGAAAACCTCCAACGTTAAGTCATACCGGACAATGAATGAAATGATGTTCAAATGAGTACAGGGTGCATAGAGCTTAGAGTTACCAGACATTCATATTTTAGGATAACAGAAAACCTCCAACGTTAAGTCATACCGGACGATAATTGAAATGATGTTCAAATGAGTACAGGGAACATAGAGCTTAGTGTTATCAGACATTTATATTTTAGGATAAGAGAAAACCTCCAACGTTAAGTCAATCGGACTATGAATGAAATGATGTTCAAATAAGTACAGGGTACATAGAGCTTAGAGTTACCAGGCATTCATATTTCAGGATAAGGGAAAAGGTTCAACGTTAAGTCATATCGGACGATGAATGAAATGATGTTCAAATGAATACAGGGTACATAGAGCTTAGAGTTACCAGACATTCGTCTTTCAGGATAAAGGATAGCCTCCAACGTTAAGCTATATTGGACGATAAATGAATTGATGTTCAAATGAGCACAGAGTACATAGAGCTTACAGTTACCAGGAATTCATATTTCAGGGTAAGAGAAAACCTCCAACGTTAAGTCATATCGACCGATGAATGAAATGACGTTCAAATGAGTACAGGGTGCATAGAGCTTAGAGTTATCAGACATTCATTTTTTAGGATAAGAGAAAACCTCCAACGTTAAGTCATATCGGACGATGAATGAAATGATGTTCAAATGAGTACAGGGTACATAGAGCTTAGAGTTACCAGACATTCATATTTTAGGATAAGAGAAGACCTCCAACGTTAAGTGATGCCGGACAATGAGTGAATTGATATTCAAATGAGTACAGGGTACATAGAGCTTAGAGTTACCAGACATTCATCTTTCATGATAAGGTAAAACCCTTGGGAATTTTTTTAAAATGTTTTGGATAATGGATTTTATTCAAGAAACTCAAATCTCAAAATTTAAATAATTTATTCTGTATTCCAGACTCACAAGATCTAAATATATGTATTTAAAATATAAAATCTTAATATACATGTTAAATTTAAGTTCGCTGTGTAAATTGGGAACCCCTTTTGAACACCTCAAAAAACTGGAAAGGGAGGGTAATCCAAAGAAGATCAAAACCCACACCACGAGAGACAGAAAATATGATTGTCATTATTGTTACAGTAGACGCTAAACTGTTGATATGTTTAATTTAATCCAGTGTTGTGAATTTAACTGTTGTTTTGGTTGCCATAGTGATGGATTAAAGACAGCTTCAGATGCCACTAATGGAAAAACGAAATTCTACAACTTAGTTCTACAAACTTTCTAATTAGGTGGACTCTCTCGTTTGGCCTAATGTTGATCTGACATGCACATACCTATCAGGCTGTTTTAGAGTCGGATAAAATGACGACATGGGCCCTAATTAATACTTAACGAGGTAACGAGTGTAACATCAAAGCAGACACATTTCTTTCTTTATGTTAAAGTGACAGGTGTTGTGTAGAGGACGATACAAAAATAAATGACAGTCAGTTCTAATCATGCAAAAAGAACATCGACCTAGCTCAGTATTATATTCATTTCTGATCATAGTGACCATATACCAAGGTTGGTAATATGTGTTCCAACAGAACTGCTACATTTATGTCGATAAGCCTATGCTCTATGGTACTCTGGGCTCATTTGAGCACCATTTCATGCACTTATCGTCCGATATGACTTAAATTTGGAGGACGTAATTTACGAGGAGTTTTCAATAAAGAATGATCATAATTTTTTACGGTCATAATTTTTCGCACTAAAATTCAATCTTATTATTTTCTGTTAGCTTAATGTGAAACAATCACGCCGTAGAAGTTTCACCGTGTGAGAACCAGGTAAGTTCAGAAATGTTCAGTATCGCCTACCGGTGCAATGGAGGTAACACGCGAGGAACAATATGCGGCTTTGAAATTCTGCTTTCGTCTCAACAAATCTTCAGTTTAGGTCTATACAATGTTACAGGAGGCCTCTGGAGAATCTGTTCTTCCCTACAGCACAGATCGAAGGTGGTTTAAAATGTTTAAAGAGGGGAGACGATCAATTTCAAAGGAACATGGACCCGGTGCTCGAGTTACTGCACTTACGGAAGAAAACATCAACACTGCTGCTGCCATTGTGAGAGAGGATCAACGAATTACCTTAAGATCAACTTCTGAAATACTGAACATTTCATTGGGTGCCACCTACACGTTGGTGACGGAAACATTACACATGAGACGTGTTTCTGCGCGATGTGTTCCAAGACTGTTGATTCCCGAACAAAAGGACATTCGCATGCAGGTCTGCATGCAGTTAAAGTTGATGTTAGAGGAAGATCAGGAGTTTCTTTCAAACGTAATCACTGCTGACGAAACTTGGCTACATCATTTTGATCCTAAGAGCAAACAGCAAAGCTCATTGTGGAAATCTCCTTCATCACCAACCTCCAAAAAAGCAAAAGTGGCTGCTTCTGCTGGGAAAGTTGTCATCTCATTCTTTGATATTCATGGAATGGTTTATCAGCATTTTGTACCTGCACACACATCAGTAACTGGAGAATACTACAGGGATGTCCTGAAAACATTGCAAGTCTATATCAGGTGCAAAAGGCCACATTTCCTTGAAGCAGGTTGGATGCTACACCACGATCATGCGCGACCGCATATTGCCAATGTTGTTGCTGAATATCTTACAAAAATCCAAGTGAAGTGCATCCCTCACCCTCCGTATAGTCCAGATTTAGCCCTATGTGACTTTTTTCTATTCCCTAAGTTGAAGAAACGCCTTTGTGGGAGGCATTATCCATCATCAGAAGCAGTGGTGAAGGCTGCGGAGGCGATTTTGAAGGATCTCACAAAAATGATTTCTAGCATGTCTTTGAAGACTGGCAGAAACGCTGGGACAAGTGCATCATATTCAGGAGAGACTATTTTGAGAAGGACCATCAAAATTAAGAAGATGAGTAAAGTTAAGTTGTTAAAAAGATTGCGATCATTCTTTATTAAACAGCCCTCATTACAGCCCTTGTATTAACTATGGGTATCCTTAAGGTCTACAGTAGTTTTGTTGAAAACATCTAGGAATTCAGTTTTCCGCCATTTTAGGAAGAAGCACAGGCCGCCACTGATGTCGTAATGCTGCAACGCCCTTCTTCGCAACTTTACGTATAACCTACATCACTGTGTACCGAGTGAAAGTCTGACTGACGTTTCTGCAATAAAATGTTGCAAAAAGCGGAGTCCTACGAAGCATATCGCCTGTCACACAATTGCAACTCTGTAAACGAATTAGTCGGTCGCTGCTTAACTTGGAATTTCTTCAAAAGTGTGACACCGCAATAACTCAGTGCCCACTGTATACAATGTTACGAGAATATGGGTAACTACCTGATGGTGCTAAAATTGGTCAGAACAAGGAACTTGGTAGCACAGACTGCAGAAATGGGATCAAACAATGAAGGAAGAAGTTGCCAGAGGAGGCCAAAGGTTCACTAATAGATTATAGATAGAGACGGGTTGGTCTAAATTTTTCTACTCCTGGTATGGATACCAAATACGAGGGCTGTTCAATAAAGATTGATCACATTTTTTATGACATCGTACCTTTCCTCTTTCTCATAATTTTGATGTTACTTCTCAAAACAGTCTTCTCTGGATGCGATGCACTTGTTCCAGCGTTTCTGCCAGTCTTCAAAGACATGCTGGAAACCATTTTTGAGAGATCCTTCAAATTCGCCACCGCAGCCTTCACCACTGCTTCTGATGATGGATAATGCCTCCCACGAAGACGTTTCTTCAAGTTAGGGAATAGAAAAAAGTCATATGGGGCTAAATCCGGACTATAGGGAGCGTGAGAGATGTACTTCACCTTGATTTTTGCAAGATATTCAGCAACAACACTGGCAATATGCGGCCGCGCATTATCGTGGTGCAGCATCCAGCCTGCTACACGGAAATGTGGTCTTTTGCACCTGATATGGACTTGCAAAGTTTTCAGGACATCCCTGTAGTATTGTCCAGTTACTGATGTGTGTGCAGGTACAACATGCTGATAAACCATTCCATGAATATCAAAGAATTAGCCGACCATAACTTTCCCAGCAGAAGCAGCCACTTTTGCGGTTTTGACGGGTTGGTGATGAAGGATATTTCTACACTGAGCTTTGCTCTTTGCTGTGAGGCTCAAAATGATGTAGCCAAGTTTCATCAGCAGTGATTACGTTTGAAAGAAACTCCAGATCTTCCTCTAACAGCAACTTTAACTGCATGCAGACCTGCATGCGAATGTCCCTTTGTTCGGGAATCAACAGTCTTGGAACCCATCGCGCACAAACACGTCTCATGTGTAATGTTTCTGTCACCAACGTGTGGGTGGCACCCAATGAAATGTTCAGTATTTCAGAAAGTGATCTTAAGGTAATTCGTCGATCCTCTCTCACAATGGCAGCAGCAGTGTTGATATTTTCTTCCTAAGAGCAGTAACTGGAGCACCGGGTCCATCTTCCTATGAAAATGGTTGTCTTCACTCTTTAAAAATTTTAAACCACCTTCAAGCTGTGCTGTAGGGAAGAACAGACGCCATAGGCCTCCTGTAACATTTTATAGGCATCAACTGAAGATTTGTTGAGACGAAAGCAGAATTTCAAAGCCGCATAATGTTCCTCGCGTGTTACCTCCACTGCAGCCGTAGGCGATACTGAACATGTCTGAACTTACCTGGTTCTCACAGGCGCGAACAAGGAGTACCAACAATGAAACTACTACGGCGTGTTTGTATCACGCTTAGCTAACAGAAGGTAATAAGATCGAATTTTAGTGCGAAAAATTATGATAATTTTTTAATTAACAACCCTCGTATATAAATATTTGAAACTTCAACCAATAATATTTTCGTTTGTGAATAACTAACTTTAAAAACTAAAATAGATTTTATTACAATATAGAAGATCAAATTCCTCGGTTACATAGCGTCCTAGAAAGACAAGAGCCGCCACTGCACTCTACGGTAGATGGATCTTACAGCAGCTAGAGAAAAAAGAAAGTCTGACAGCTTTTTTTGCGGAAGTAAAAGCTGCTATTTGTACAGTTCATATTCGCTAGAAGCACATATACGAGAGAAATTCGATCAATATCGATAGGTGTTCTCGAGAGTGCGTATACGTGATCCGATTCAAGCCTTCATTTCTATTCTGTTTGACTTCATTCTCTGCTCGTTCTAAATTCAGTTTTTCTCCTCTTGCTTCCACTGTCCCCTATCTTGTTCTCCAGACACCATGTATTTCATTGCTTTCTTTCATTTTATTCCGCGTTTCTTCCTTATGAGCAACATTTTAATAATGTTCCTTCTTTATATTACGATATATTATTTCTTTTAAGGAATCTTGACTGGTCAGAAATAGAAAAAAGGACAAAAAGTTACAAAATTTGTATTTATAGTTTTTCTTACCAGAATTTCCTTGTATAATCTGCAGTCTCGATGTTCCTTTTTTTCCCATCTCTACCTCTTTCTTCCTACCGTGTTGATATACCGAGGTAAAACAATTGAATCATTCATAGTAGCATCTGAAAATACATAGAATAGGTATTCAATTATTTTATTTAAACTAATTGAAGTATTCAACTATCTTAGTTAAGTGCATATGGGACTGAGTAAGCTGGCACCAACTTATGCGTAGGAAGATTTTCTGTTGAACAATTTTTCAGCAAATTTTCACAACAGCCTCTTCAAAACTACGTTTCAATTGATGTTTTTTCTCGCTGCCACAGCTACTATTCGGTTCAATACCAATCATGGGTGTGCTGTTACAAAAAATTCCCTTGCTCCTCAATAGAAATTAGTTTGAAAATCTTGGGGGTGTGAAATCTACAAAGTGCAGATTAAATGGCGAAAGAAAAATTTAAACAGCTTTAATTTAGAGTTATTATTATTGTTATCGTATCATTAATCGATAATTTTGTTAACTCTGTAAGACGAGAATGAAATAATGCTCAAATTATCCCAAGCTACATAGAGCTTATAGCTACCAGAAATGAGTGAAATAATCTTCAAATAAGTGCAAGGTGCTCAAATCTTAAAAATTACCTTAAAATTATGTTTCAGGATCAGAGAAAACCTCCAAAGTTAAATCATATCGCATGACGAATGAAATTATATTCATATGAGCACAGGATACTTAGAGCTTAGAGTTATGAGACATTCGTCTTTCAGAATAAGAGGAAACCTCCAAAGATAAGTAATATCGGACATTGAGTGAAATGATGTTCAAATGAGTACGGGTTACATAGAGCTTAGAGTTACCAGACATTCATCTTTCAGGATAAGAGAAAACTTCCAACGTTAAGTCGTATCGCACGATGAATGAAATGTTCAACAGAGTACACAGTACAGAGAGCTTAGAGTTACTAGACATTCATCTTTCAGGATAAGAGAAAACCTCCAACGTTACGTCATATCGGACGATGAACGAAATGATGTAAAAATGAGTACAGGGTACATAGAGCTTAGAGTTACCAGACATTCGTCTTTCAGGATAAGAGAAAACCTCCAACGTTAAGTCATATCGGACGATGAATGAAATGATGGTCAAATGATTACAGGGTACATAGAGCTTAGAGTTACCAGACATTCATCTTTCAGTATAAGGTAAAACCTCCAACATTAAGTCATATCGGACGATAAATGAAATGATGTTCAAATGAGTACAGGGTACATAGAGCTCAGAGCTACCAGAGTTTCGTCTTTCAGGATAAGAGGAAATCTCCAACGTTAAGTCATATCTAACGAAGAATGAAATTATTTTCAAACAATTACAGGGTACATAGAGCTTAGGGTTATCAGACATTTATCTGTCAGGGTAAGGGAAAACCTCCAACGTTCAGTCATAGCGGACGATGAATGAAATGATGTTCAAATAAGCCCAGGGTACATAGAGCTTAGAGTTACCAGACATTCATCTTTCAGGATAATGGAAAAGCTCATCCAGATAACTAACCTTGACCGAGATTCGAGGCGGATACGCTACCATCTACGCTACGGAGGTGGGTAAATGTAATGCAATACCTTCTTTCTTTCTTTGCTTACTCCTCACGTGGAATAAGCAAAGGATAACTCGACAGGCAAGAATATGGAAATGAAGACGTGAAATCAAATGTGCTAATGGAGATCGCGCTTGGCGACCTTCTAGCAGAGATGTATATACGTCTTTTGTTTGTGTCGACCTTTAACAACGACTCATTTCAGGGCTGACCACGGGCGGTAAATAATTTCGTGCAAGTGACATTTCGGAGCTCGCCTTGATGATTCAATAGGCCATGGAGCATGATGAAATGTTTGTAACGTGCCGTGTTCTGAAGGTGACATCAAACAGGCCATTTTCCCCCTATAACGTCACAAGTGTATAACCAAGGGCGGAAGAAATAGGAGAAACACAAGAGCAAAGCAAAGAGACAGAAAACCAGAAGAATTTGGGCAACTAAAAAGCTGCAAAGGTTTCGAAATGTGCATTAAGAAACAGCATCGTTTGATAAACTGCTATAATAAATAATTCGTCAAACAATCTCGAAATACTTTAGTGAACCCACCCCTGTAGCATAGATGGCAGCGTGTCCGTCTGGTGTTCAAAAGGTCCAGAATTCGAAACTTGGTCAGGGTGAGCTACCTGCAGAAGATTCTTCTTCCAAAACTTTCCCCTATCCTGAAACATGAATGTCTGGATTCTTTAAGCTCTATGTACCCTGTACTCATTTGAACATCATTTCATTCATCGTCCGATATGAGTTGACGTTGGAGCTTTTCCCTGATTCTGAAAGACGAATGTCTGGAAACTCTAAGCTCTATGTACCCTGTACACATTTGAACATCATTTTATTCATCGTCCGATATGACTTTGGAGATTTTCGCTTATCCTGAAAGATGAATGTCTGGTAACTCTAAGCTCTATGTACCCTGAACTCTTTTGAACACCATTTCATTCATCGTCCGATATGACTTAACGTTGGAGGTTTTCCCTTATGCTGAAATAATAAAGTTTATTGACTCTAAGCTCTATGTACCCTGTACTCATTTGAACATCATTTCATTCACCTTCCGATATCACTTAACGTTGGAGGTATTCTCTTATCCTGAAAGATGAATGTCTGGTAACTCTAAGCTCTATGTGCCCTGTACTCATTTGAACATCATTTCATTCATTGTCCGATATGACTTAACGTTGGAGGTTTCCCTTATCCTGAAAGATGAATGTCTGGTAACTCTAAGCTCTATGTGCCCTGTACTAATTTGAGCATCATTTCATTCATCGTTCGATATGACTTCACGTTGGAAGTTTTCTCTAATGCTGAAAGATGAATGTCTGGTAACTTTAAGCTCTATGTACCCTGGATTCATTCGAACATCATTTCATTTGTCGTCCGATCTGACTTAACTTTGGAGGCTTTCCCTTATTCTGAAAGACGAATGTCTGGTAACTCTAAGCTCTATGTACCCTGTACTCATTTGAACATCATTTCATTCATCTTCCGATATGACTAAACGTTGGAGGTTTTTTCTTATCCTGAAAGATGAATGTCTGGTAACTCTAAGCTCTACGTACCTGTACTCTTTTGAACATCATTTCATTCATCTTCCGATATGACTTAACGTTGGAGGTTTTCTCTTATCCTGAAAGATGAATGTCTGGTAACTCTAAGCTCTACGTACCTGTACTCTTTTGAACATCATTTCATTCATCTTCCGATATGACTTAACGTTGGAGGTTTTTTCTTATCCTGAAAGATGAATGTCTGGTAAATCTAAGCTCTATGTACCCTGTACTCATTTGTACATCATTTCATTCATCTTCCGATATGACTTAACGTTGGAGGTTTTCTCTTATCCTGAAAGATGAATGTCTGGTAACTCTAAGCTCTACGTACCCTGTACTCTTTTGAACATCATTTCATTCATCTTCCGATATGACTTAACGTTGGAGGTTTTCTCTTATCCTGAAAGATGAATGTCTGGTAACTCTAAGCTCTATGTAACCTGGACTCATTTGAACATCATTTCATTCATCGTCCGATATGACTAACCGTTGGAGGTTTTTTCTTATCCTGAAAGATGAATGTTTAATAACCCTAGGCTCTATGTACCGTGTACTCATTTGAGCATCATTTCATTTATGCTCCAATACGACTTAACGTTGGAGGCTTCCCCTTATGCTGAAAGGTGAATGTCTGGTAACTCTAAGCTCTATGGATCCTGTACTCATGAGAACATAATTTCATTCATCGTCTGATATGATTTAACGTTGGAGCATTTCTCTTATCCTGAAATATGAATGTCTGCTACCTCCAAGCTCTATGTATCCTGTACTCATGTGAACATCATTACATTCGTCGTACGATATGACTTAACTTTGGAGATTTTCTCTGAACCTGAAACATATATGTCAGGTAGTTCTTAAGTTTTAAAGACCTTGGGCTTATTTGAACACTATAGCACTCATTTCTTCAATAAATGTTTGTTATTGTTAATTTTATTTTCAAATAATGAGACATATTTATAATAAGTCAGGGGCTAAACTGGGTAAATTAGTTCAGGCAGTCTACCATTGTTTAAGATTATTGTTTCAAAAAGTTTCGGAAAAATCTGTCAACAAAACTGCTGTTTCTTTTATGCTTTATAATAAATATCGATTGTTTTCTTAAACAGTTGATAGTGGTACAGAGCTCCAACAATACACTCTATAGAGAGGCCAGCACAAAATGCACAAGGAAATACAATTTAATTAGTTGCAGCTGAAGGTGAGAACCTAATTTACTGTGTTTTAGAACCTATAGTGCCAGCATGACAATTTTAAGACTTGTTTCAAAACATGCCAGAAACGTTATAGCAACAGCTGCTGACGGAATAAATAATGCATCTTACAATCAATGACCTTTAGGTACCATAAAGTAAAGGAACTTTCTCTCTAAGGTGGGACACATACCACTGTGATTAAAAAGGAACGGAGAAAATGTCACTTGTTAATAGAGAATTTGGGTCAAACGCAATTCTCCATGTTAAGTGTAGAAGAAACACGAAGAAAATTCACTAGGAAATTAATCACTTGAAGAGTTCAATATTTACTTAATTATCTGGTAAATTTGATTAGTCAATTCATTTTACAAACTTCCGTATTAATTTTGCTCATCAAAAATTTGGTTCCTACTTCCACAAACGTTAAGTCATATCGGACGATGAATTAAATGATATTCGAATAAGTACAGGGTACATAGAGCTGAGAGTTACCACTCATCTTTCAGGATAAGAGGAAACCTCCAACGTTAAGTCACATCGGACGATGAATGAAATTATGTTCAAATAAGTACAGGGTACATAGAGCTTTTACTTGCCAGACATTCATCTTTCAGGTCAAGAAGGAATCTCCAACTTTGTCATATCGGACGATGAATGTAATTATGTTCAAATGAGTACAGGTTACATAGAGCTTAGAGCTACTAGACATTCGTCTTTCAGGATAAGGGAAAACCTCCAGCGTTAAGTCATATCGGACAATGAATGAAATGATGTTAAATGAGTACAGGGTACATAGAGCTTAGAGTTACCAGACATTCATTTTTCGGGATAAGGGAAAACCTCCAATGTAAGTCATATCGGACGATGAATGAAATGATGTTCAAATAAGTACAGAGTACATAGAGCTTAGAGTTACCAGACATTCGTCTTTCAGAATAAGGGAAAACCTCCAAGGTTAAGTCATATCAGACGATGAATGAAATGATGTTCAAAAGAGTACAGGGTACGTAGAGCTTAGGGTTACCAGACATTCATCATTCAGGATAAGAGAAAACCTCCAACGTTAAGTCATATCAGACGATGAATGAAATGATGTTCAAATGAGTACAGGTTACATAGAGCTTAGGGTTACCAGACATTCATCTTTCAGGATTAGAGAAAACCTCCAACGTTAAGTCATATCGGACGATGAATGAGATGATGTTCAAATGAGTACAGGTTACATAGAGCTTAGAGTTACCAGACATTCATCTTTCAGGATAAGGGAAGACCTCCAACGTTAAGTCATATCAGACGATGAATGAAATGATGTTCAAATGAGTACAGGTTACATAGAGCTTAGGGTTACCAGACATTCATCTTTCAGGATTAGAGAAAACCTCCAACGTTAAGTCATATCGGACGATGAATGAGATGATGTTCAAATGAGTACAGGTTACATAGAGCTTAGAGTTACCAGACATTCATCTTTCAGGATAAGGGAAGACCTCCAACGTTAAGTCATATCGGACGATGAATGAAATGATGTTCAAATGAGTACAGGTTACATAGAGCTTAGAGTTACCAGACATTCATCTTTCAGGATAAGGGAAGACCTCCAACGTTAAGTCATATCGGACGATGAATGAAATTATGTTAAAATGAGTACAGGTTACATAGAGCTTAGAGTTACCAGACATTCATCTTTCAGGATAAGGGAAGACCTCCAACGTTAAGTCATATCGGACGATGAATGAAATGATGTTCAAATGAGTACAGGTTACATAGAGCTTAGAGTTACCAGACATTCATCTTTCAGGATAAGGGAAGACCTCCAACGTTAAGTCATATCGGACGATGAATGAAATGAATTTAAAATGAGTACAGGGTACATAGAGCTTAGAGCTACCAGACATTCATCTTTCAGGATAAAGGAAAACCTCCAACGTTTCCATATCGGACCAAAAATGAAATGATGTTCAAATGAGTACAGGGTTCATAGAGCTTAGAGTTACCAGATATTTATCTTTCAGAATAAGGAAAAACCTCCAACGTTGTCATATCAGACGATAAATATATGATGTTCGAATGAGTACAGGACACATGGAGCTTAGAACTACCAGACATTCATCTTTTAGCTCAAGTGAAAACCTCCAACGTTGTCATATCGGACGATAAATATATGATGTTCGAATGAGTACAGGATACATGGAGCTTAGAGTTACCAGACATTCATCTTTCAGGATAAGAGAAAACCTTCAACGTTAAGTCATATCGGACGATGAATGAAATGATGTTCAAATGAGTACAGGGTACATAGAGCTGAGAGTTACCACTTATCTTTCAGGATCAGGAAAACTCCTAAACGTTCTTATTCATATTAGTCACCCTGGCCAAGTTTCGAACTCGAGAGATCAACTTGTCTACCCCGATGTAACTTACACTTGGAGGAGTAAATGAAGAAAGCATTTTCTCCATCTCCAGGTATGTATTTTCCGTGAAATTTCATAATTCAGGTATAATAATTTCTGTGCATAAGTAGTGGCCTTTGTTGTAAGTACATAAATTGAGTATAAATACCTCAATTCTCTATCCTGCACAATCTAAAAGTACTCCAGACATAATAACAGCAAGCATGGTATTTGAATATGAAAATATCACATTTCCCTGTCTCTAATAATAACTGGCACTCACAGCAGACGTCCACGACGTGAGGGTATTCGTTACGCAGTCACATTCATAATTTACTCAAAATGAAGGAAACAAAGCACTGTTTTAAAGTGACACTTTCAGTCCTATAGGAACACTTAAACCGTTCTGCCGTGATGGCCTATAAAACTTCAATGCAAATCTAACAGGCAGCCGTAATAATACATGGAAGAGTTGATAGACTGTTGGGATGAAATCTTTATGCCCTACTGTCGTTAAATAAAAGTACAAACGAAAATCCAGGGACTTAGTTTCCCTTCGGAGCTTTTTTCCCACCAAAATGCCTGCAATGAAAGGAGACTCATTCAATAATGCATCTTGCAGGCTTTCGCGTTGCCAAGGGAACGTTGCTGGTCATGAAGCGTTAATGAGGTCGAGGCGTCACGTAGTACGATATCGTACGTACGTGTGATTTGTACTGTTTTAAAAGGTAATATTGGTCGTACAATCCATTCATTTGTTTTGGGCGGATTTTCTCTTTTTCCCTGCCAATAGCTATTGTGAAAAATAAATATAGTACAGTCAAGAAGAAGTGCACTAAATCTCGTTTATTATTCTGCCAATCACAGTTGGCAAACCTGGAGTTGTATTTTAGCACATAAGCTACTCGTTTGTGAGTCGTGAATCATATAAAATATATAGTTTCCCTTATTATTTAAGTTAATTAATGGAAATTAATCATTTCTTCATACTAGCCGTATATAGCTTAAGGTTGTTCATAGAGTAAACATGAAAAATTCAATGCCATGGCCGGGATTTGAACCACGGATCTGCTGGTTTCCGTCCAGTCGCTCTAACCCATTGAGCTACCATGGCCAACGTGCCGTCCTGACATTAAATTCTACCAACGAAGAATTTCTTCTGTTTTGGAAACACATTGAAGTCCGAGGGAGTCAATCTGGGGAATACGGTACCTCTTGAACGTGTAACAGACACTACGCTACAGTTGCATTACTGGTAAACTTTAAAAGATGGACAGATATTCCTTTTTATGTGGTTTGAACTTGCAAATATATTTTCTCAAATAGGAATACATGATTCGGTTTATTTTATCTGTTGGACATACATAGAGAACGTAATTACAAAGACGTCACCTAAACAACCAGTTTTAAAACATTTGACTATCACTTAAAAGTCTACTGTATTCCCATATTACAGTGTAGCTTCATTTTTTTTATCTCTTTGACATACATGGAGAACGTAATTACAAAGACGTCACCTAAACAACAGTTTTAAAACATTTGACTATCATTTAAAGTCTACTGTATTCCCATATTCCCTAGTAACTTAATTTTTTTCTCTTTTGGACACACAAAGAGAACGGAATTTCAAAGACGTCACCTAGACAACAGTTTTGAAACATTTGACTATCATTTAAAGTCTAGTGTGTTCCCATATTTCCTTGTATGTTTTTCTTGAAGTAAATAGAGCAATAAGTGTCTGCAAGAATAGGTATGTTGTTTTTAACTTTATCGGTCTGGCTTGATTCATTGTCACGTTAAGCGATGTAGATACCCACATGTTTAACCAGAGACCTTAATGAAGGTGCCTGGATTTCCTCGTAGACCTTCATGGCCACCATGGCGATCCAGGGACAATAGATCACCTCGCAAGGCTACTTCCTACTTCCGTTGGGTTGGATTTTAGGGACTGCGGCAATGTTGATGGTACATACCACATAGGGGCTTTCGAGACCGTGAGCGCAACCCCTGGGAGGAAAGGATGATCTGAAGGGCGATCAGGATCGGAAGGGAGGTGTAAATGATATCAAGATCTTAATAGGTGGATCTTACGTATTTTTACAATTAGGATTCCACCACAAACATTTGATGTGTGAAGCCATTGAAAAAAAAGGGCACCGATAGAAAAACTTCTGAGTTTTTGTGTTTATTGTGCATATATGTGAGTGTGGTATTGGATTATCACCCCACTCCGACTCCTTCTTCTATTGTAAATCCTTTTTAAAGATATCAGTTTCCTCTAAAATGTCTCTAAGTATTTAATTAAATTACCAAATGCTTTAAGACATATTCAAGGTACTCTCGAGAAACAAACCAAGGTCAAAAGACGATCAGAAATGGTCATCAGGATATTTATAAGAAATGTTATAAACACTAAACTGAGATAACACAAAAAATCAATGACAAAACACTATCAATACTTGAATTTCTGAACAAAAGACTGTTTTCAGTAGGTAAATTAAATACCAGGTCAGGAGATGGCGTTAGTATAGAAAACTAAGTAGGTCATAGAAACGTACTTAATTTGACGATCAAGCTGTACAGATCTGTGCTTCTTAAGCCAATAGATTTCCATTTTAAGGCCGGTTTCTAAGAGGAGCTGAACTGAAATCTAGCATCACAATTAAGCGTGCTTCTCTCGGAGGAAGTGGCCAAAGTCTCCTTAAGATATTTCTATGTTACATTAAATGTATTCTTAATTCCTTGGGAACCGTATCAGGAATCCTATCTTATTACACAAATCTATAGCTATCTCTAAAGACAGGTTTATGTTAAAATTGCTTTTGTAGATTTTTTAAAAATAAAATTAAATCTGAATATCGTGCCGTGGCATCTACTATCTACATCGAGTATCACATTTATTTATTTATAAAATACCAAAGAACATAAACAAACAATATACAGGTTATTCAAAAAGAAAGAACAGATTTCAAACATTTATTTCTTCAAAACTACAAAAGATAAAAACATGATTCCAACGTTCATAGAGAGATAAAAGTTTTCAATTGAAAAAGCGTGTGGTAAGAAGTTCCAATCACGGCCGCATCGGCGCTGCTGTTTGTTGTTTTTGTCTGTAGTGAAATGGCGGCGACACTAAAAGAGAAATCATTTTGTGTGCTGCAATTAGCAAAACTAGTGTCCATTGTTGCAGTTCAACGAGCATTTCGTCATCAATTTAATAAAAAGTCGCCGCGTCATAGTATACTAATATGTTGCAGAATATATGAAAAAGAAACTTAGCAATTTTATACACTACGTACAGTAAATAAAACTATTCAGCTCTAAAAATGTAAATGGAGATTTTCTGGAGGAAACTCTCTAAAATAATTTGTTAAAAAACAACTGTGCCGAAACGTCCGATTGCGCATTTAATGCCAACATATTCTGAGGAGGACAGATCAAGAAAATCACCGTAAACTATCTTACATGGAACTTCTGTTAACGCTCACTGAATGTTTATTACCTCAAAAGCAATTCCCGTCTGATAAAACTGCCCGTTTTATTCGTGTAGAATCGTTAGATCTGCCATTAAATGTGCAGTCACAGAATCGCTAACGATTTCGTCCGATGCGTATCAAACCTGCGTCCATTCATGTCGCTGAAGGTGTAAAAGTTGCAAACACAGAACAACCAATGAATAATGTCCCAAATAAAAGAAGGGAAAACACGTAATTGAGCTCCACTGACGTTCTTCTTTGATTGTAACGTACCGTACTAAATGTAGTCATTAAAATACACTGTACACCCATTCAGGGCTTTTTCCACGGCAATGTTGGCAGAGGCAAACTGGAATTATTATTCTTCTGCTCCAAATAACCCTTTGGAATATTAATAAATGTTACAAAATGATAATAAATGAAATAGAATGGTGGAGCTGCTTATTTGTAAAAAAAAGGTCGATACCTGGATACTCACGACACATCTGATAAGTAACTTACAATACGTGGTTTGTCAATTAGTTTTAGTAATACTTGAACATAACCGTAAAAAGTGATAATAAATCAAAATTTCTTTTCCATATTTTATTAGATATTACGAAAAAACAATGAATTAAAATGTAAACAAATGAAGATCTACACAGAAATTATATGGTCAAAGCCTCCTTATACATCAACTTTGCTAATGAGTTAATTGAAGTAACATGTCCTCGTTGTTAGGTAATTTGTTTATAAAGGTGAATTGAATCTTTGGAGTTTTTATAGTTATCACGAAGGCTGTTCAATAAAGAATGATCATAATTTTTTAAAGACATAATTTTTCGCATTAAAATTCAATCTTACATATTCTGTTAGCTTCATGTGAAACAAACACGCCGTAGTAGTTTCACTGTTGGTACTCCTGGTTCCCGCCTGTGAGAACCAGACAAGTTCAGACATGTTCAGTATCGCCTACCGCTGTAATGGAGGTAACATGCAGTTAAAGTTGATGTTAGAGGAACATCCGGAGTTTCTTTCAAACGTAATCACTGGTGATGAAACTTGGGTACATCATTTTCATCCTGAGAGCAAACAGCAAAGCTCAGTGTGGAAATCTCCCTCATCACCAACCCTCCAAAAAGCAAAGGAAAGCTATGATCATCTCATTCTTTGATATTCATGGAATGGTTTATCAGTATGTTGTACCTGCACACACATCAGTAACTGGACAATACTACAGGGATGTCCTGAAAACATTGCAAGTCCATATCAGGCGCAAAAATTCACATTTCCGTGAAGCAGGCTGGATGCTGCCCCAGGATAATGCGCGGCTGCATATTGCCAATGTTGTTGCTGAATATATTGCAAATATCAACGTGAAGTGCATTCCTCGCCCTCCCTATAGTCCGGATTTAGCCCCATGTGACTTTTTTCTATTCCCTAACTTGAAGAAACGCCTTCGTGGGAGGCATTATCCATCATCAGAAGCAGTGGTGAAGGCTGAGGAGGTGATTTTGAAGGATCTGTCAAAAATGGTTTCCAGCATGTCTTTGAAGACTGGCAGAAACGCTGGGACAAGTACATCGCATTCAGGGGAGACTATTTTGAGAAGGACCATCAAAATTATGAGGATGAGTAAAGGAACGTTCTCAAAAAATGATTGTGATCATTCTTTATTGAACAGGTCTCGTACAATTCGTGGTTAGTCAATTACTTTTAGTAATTCTTGAAAAAACCGGGAAAGATAATATTAAATCAAAATTGCTTTTCCATATTCTACTATACATTACGAAAAAACAGTGAACTAAAATGTAAACAAATGAAGAACTACATATAAATAATATGGTCAAAGCCTTCTTATCCATTCTTTTGTTAATGAATTAATTGAAGTAGCACATGTCTTGGTTGTTAGGTTATTTGTTTATGTAGTGGAGTTGAATCTTTAGTTATTGATGGTTATTATAAAGCAGTAGAATGTTATATAGCATGTAAGTACGTCACTCTTACCAGCGAACTCAAAGGAAATGTGCATCTTATGAAACATCTACTCGTGTTGTTTCGGATAGGTCTAATAATTTCTATAACTAATGTGAAAATCTGAGTTCCATCTCAAGATATAAACAAATAAAAACAACTGAATTGCTTTTTAATCTTAAAATGTCCAATTTCACTTTTGTTATTTCGATCAATTGCAAAAAAAAAAAAAAAAAAAAAAATGCTCTTTTAGGACTCAGGTAACCTCAAAGCCTATAAATAAATTAAGAAAAATTAATAAGATATCACACAAATATAATTGTAAATAACCAAAAACAAAAGACAGACAAAGGCCTTTGTTCCAGTATATCTACACAGGAAGTGAACACGGATCTGCGATTTATGGCAGTCAAGTGTGGTTATGGGACAGTGCGAAGTGGTAATAAAACGGCGTGTTCAACCGCAATGTTAATTTTATTTTCTGGGGTGTGGCTGCCCGCACAACCGGCCAAAATACGCCCTTAAACACGCACCACATCCGGTCTGCGAGCTGTAAAACCAAAATAAAACCCTCTGCCAATAAACCTAAACACAGTTTGGAGATGCTTATGCCATTGACGTATTAACTGCTTCAGCAACATGCGATATTCTTTCCTCTGGAATACAGTTTAGGTAACCCCTCAACATATTTCTTACTTTCTATGTAACTTCAGCAAGTATTGGCAGTACTGTACTGGATACAAAAATTCAGTACTCTATGTCTAAGAAAAACATAACACAAGACAGTTGAATGCCTATAGATGACCTTCCAAGCATGCGACAAGAAAATTTTCAAAAATTTCCTCAATAGCAAACTACACTTCCATTTATTGAAATACGGGGTGAGTAAAAAGATGCAAAGATGCTTGTAACCTTATTTTAATACTTTTGGGAAGTGACAGTTTTAACAAAAACTAAGATATAAAACATGTTTTCATATTACTATGGCTGTGAATGGAGTATGACATTCTTTTTAATGACTTCTTTTTTTTTTCCTTCGTTCTTTTGGCCCTCAGTTCCCGGAACGTACAGGTAGACGCGTTTTTGAACTGTAACTTAAATATATTAAGACGTAATAAAATCATGAAATTTTAAAGAAAACACATTTATAACAAATTTAGTGGTTCTCTGCTGTAACGCATGATGGAATCACTTGAACTTTGAACGGAATTTCAAAGCCCTCACACAGACAACCAGTTTTAAAACATCTATCTCGCCACATACTGTGTATATCGAATATGAGAGCCCCTAGTGGTTTACCGGGGAAATATACGAGTCAGAAGGAGAATTTAATGTCATGGCGGTATGTTGGCCATGATAGCTGAATGGGTAAGAGCGACTGGACGTAAAGCAGAAGATTCTTTATTCAAATCCCGGCAATGGCATTGAATTTCTAAGTTTGACTATCTATCCAAAATTGTTTTACTTTGCTTCAGTTTAACATTCAAAATAATAGTTATTTACCGCCATTACCTATTTCAATCTGTCGAAATTCTTTTCCTTGCTATAATATGAAGCATATTCAATGAAATTTCTCTCTTAATAATAGCTGGGGGATTTTCCTTTTACTTATAGTAATATGATGGTAGCTCTGAAATAAGAGCAGCCATTTTCTTCATGTCTGTTTATCCAACTGTTTGGTGATATTGCTTTCATTTGGTGAATGTAGTAACTGAAGATTGTTAATATTTGCCTTTATTGTGTTATATGGTTAATATATCCTCAGTATTTATTATTAACTGATCTCAAGAGAGGTAACATCGTGTATCTTATCCTGAGCATTCACATTGATTCAAAAGTGAGGTTATGGGTAAAACTACTGACTTAACCCCAAGGAAAGTAGCTGTAACTGACAGTCTTTTGAAGGAAACTCTTTACTTACAACGCGAAATAGCTAAGAAATTGTGTATTTCACAAAAATCTGTTGGTCGCATTAATCAAGCTTTAACAATCGGTGAGACGTTGATCTCACAAAGGGATGGAAAATGCGGGAGGAAAAGAAAGCTGTCACCAAGGATGCAAAGAAAACTTGTGCAGGTGGCAAAACAAAATAAAAGAGCATTGACCTCAGTAATCAACTAAAGCTGTACGGTACAGAAATATCAGCCTCAGTAGTTCGCAGAAGATTATGTGAAGCAGGTTTACCAGCACGCAGGCCTCGTAAAGAGTTAAACTGACACCTACAATGGCAAAAAGACGTTTAGAATGGGCCAAAGAGATGTAGAAACATCCAGTGGAATTTTGGAGAAAGGTAAACAGTATGAAAATTGTATATAGCATAAAATTAAAACATGTACATATAAATTTTATGGAACGCCTTCACCTCTGTCTAGCACATGTGAAGTATCCCCTGTGCCCAACGTGGTTCGGAGTCCACGGTAAAAACTGTAGGTCCTCTCACCTCACCGCCATCTTCACTATCACCCTATCATCGGAGGTAATGGACACCGCCCTCTGGGTGCCTCCACCTGAGAAATGGGTCCGGTCATCACTTGGTGGGGTGAGGTTACCCCGAAGGCCAAGGTTGCCATGTGGGGAGTGTTAGTAACTAACTAACTAACTAACTAAATTTTATGGAAATGAAATAAACATCCTAAACTTTGTTTCTCTCATTGCTGGTTTTGTTATACTATCTTTGATCAATTTTAAAACTGTTTAATATTAATAGAGGTTTTTATTGTTTCAGGTAATTTTCTCAGATGAATCCATGTTTGAAGTATGTGAAGAGAGCAGCCAATATGTGAGAAGGACAGATAAAGAAGCATTTTCCCCTCAGTGTGTCGATCAAAGAGTAAAGCACCCAACATCAAAAATGGTCTGGAGCTGTGTGAAGGCCCATGTACCTGGAAGATTATACATAGTTGAGGGATCTATGGAGCAGAAACAGTATAAAAGTGTATTAGAAGCAAATACTATTTCCGCAAAGTAAAGAATGGTTTCCAAATGGTAATTTTGTGTTCATGCATGACAGTGCTCCCTGCCATAGAGCAAAATCTGTAACTCAGTTTTTATTGTTTCAGGTAATTTTCTCAGATGAATCCATGTTTGAAGTATGTGAAGAGAGCAGCCAATATGTGAGAAGGACAGATAAAGAAGCATTTTCCCCTCAGTGTGTCGATCAAAGAGTAAAGCACCCAACATCAAAAATGGTCTGGAGCTGTGTGAAGGCCCATGTACCTGGAAGATTATACATAGTTGAGGGATCTATGGAGCAGAAACAGTATAAAAGTGTATTAGAAGCAAATACTATTTCCGCAAAGTAAAGAATGGTTTCCAAATGGTAATTTTGTGTTCATGCATGACAGTGCTCCCTGCCATAGAGCAAAATCTGTAACTCAGTTCCTCAAAGAAAACAATGTAAAAGTACTACCATGGCCGGGGAATAGCCCTGATTTAAATCCAATAGAGAATCTGTGGGGTATTGTTAAACAGAGACTGAAAAATTTGAAAATAACAACAAAAGTTCAGCTTATTGAGGGCCTGATGAGCATTTGGCACAGAAATGAAGAAATAAAGGAAAAGTGCTCCACCCTTGTAGAGAGCATGCCTAAACGCATCAAAATGATAATAAAGGCTAAAGGAATGCATACAAAATACTATGAAAAATATTTTGTAATATTATTTCTGTTAAATAAATAGAAAATAAACGGTATATGTTAAAAATTTTCACCATTGAGTCTAATAATATGCACACATCTGTACAAAGAGAACGGAATTACCAAGACGTTACCTAGACAATCAGTTTTAAAACATTTGACTATCACTTAAAGTCTACTGTATTCCCATATTCCCTTGTACCTTCATTTTTGTATGTCTTGGACATATAAAACGTACAACATTTCAAAGTCATCACCTACACAACCAGTTTTAAAACATCTGACTATCATTTACACTCTTCTATAATACCCTGTACAAAGAGAACGGAATTACCAAGACGTCACCTAGACAACCAGTTTTAAAACATTTGACTATCACTTAAACTCTACTGTATTCCCATATTACCTTGTACCTTCATTTTTCTATCTCTCTTGGACATACAAAGATATCGGAATTTCAAAGTCGTCACCTAGACAATCAGTTTTAAAACATTTGCTCATCACTTCAAGCCTTCTATAGTACCATATTCTCTTACGTCTACAAGAAGATTGGCATTAAAACAACGTATATTTTGATTGTCATGAAGTAAAAGGAGAAATAACCGTTTCAGAATAGTTTGTACTAGATTAGAGAGTGTACCACGATTATTTTCAAAATTACATTGAAATTGTAACTACAATGATAAAATAAAGAGAAAATTCTTATCAGTAAGACAAAGTAATGTCATTTTTGTTTCAGTTTTCGCCGTTTAGTGTTGGTGGGTCCAACTGAGAGGTGTTTGTTTCCATGGTAACCTCGCAAGTGGCAGTCTACCGAAAACGGATGCTTCCAATGAAGGGATAATGACTGATGGAAGCTAATGAGAACAAATTGCTCCATTATCTACTAACTTCCGGTACTGGCGATTGAGACATGCGCCAACAATTACGGCTGCACTTCGTCGTGTTGCAGCTCTACAAAATGGCCTTTAAAGTAAAAAGAAAGTATCTTATTTTCATTTAATTCCAGCACATTAAAAAACTGTAGTGAATGTTTGGGGGCGTTGAACTTCAAGCCCTAGCAAGGAAGGACACCGAAAAGAAAGGGAAAAGAACACATGAGAGCTGAAAGAAGAGAAATAGTAGAATGAAGGCGCTAATTAGGCAGAAATAATATGAATAGAATTCCAAAAGGAAGTGATATAACTAGGGCCAAAGGAAAACATCTAGTTAGTTGCTTTTACCAATTCTAAACGAATTTACGTAGGTTTAATTTTCCAGTAGTTGACATTCATCTTTCAGGATAAGGGAAAACCTCAACGTTAAGTCATATCGGACGATGAATGAAATGATGTTCAAATGAGTACAGGGTACATAGAGCTTAGAGTTACCAGACATTCATCTTTCAGGATAAGGGAAAACCTCCAACGTTAAGTCATATCGGACGATGAATGAAATGATGTACAAATGAGTACAGGGTACATAGAGCTTAGAGTTACCAGACATTCATCTTTCAGGAGAAGAGAAAACCACCAACGTTAAGTCATATCGAACGATGAATGAAATGATGTTCAAATGAGTACAGGGTACATAGAGCTTAGAGTTACCAGACATTCATCTTTCAGGAGAAGAGAAAACCTCCAACGTTAAGTCATATCGGACGATGAATGAAATGATGTTCAAATGAGCACAGAGTACATAGAGCTTAGAGTTACCAGACATTCATCTTTGAGGATAAGGGAAAACCTCCAACGTTAAGTCATATCGGACGATGAATGAAATGATGTACAAATGAGTACAGGGTACATAGAGCTTAGAGTTACCAGACATTCATCTTTCAGGAGAAGAGAAAACCACCAACGTTAAGTCATATCGGACGATGAATGAAATGATGTACAAATGAGTACAGGGTACATAGAGCTTAGAGTTACCAGACATTCATCTTTCAGGAGAAGAGAAAACCTCCAACGTTAAGTCATATCGGGCGATGAATGAAATGATGTTCAAATGAGCACAGAGTACATAGAGCTTAGAGTTACCAGACATTCATCTTTCAGGATAAGGGAAAACCTCCAACGTTAAGTCATATCGGACGATGAATGAAATGATGTACAAATGAGTACAGGGTACATAGAGCTTAGAGTTACCAGACATTAATCTTTCAGGATAAGGGTAAACCTCCAACGTTAAGTCATATCGGACGATGATGAAATGATGATCAAATGAGCACAGGATAGATAGAGCTTAGAGTTACCAAACATTCATCTTTCAGGTTAAGGAAAACCTCTAACGTTAGGTCAGATCGGACGATAAACGAAGTGATGTTCGAATGAGTCCAGGGTACATAGAGCTTAGAGTTACCAGACATTCATCTTTCAGGATAAGGGAGAACCTCTTACGTTGTCATATCGGACGGTGAAAAAAATGAGGTGCAAATGAGTACAGGATAGATAGAGCTTAGAGTTGCCAGACATTCATCTTTAGGTTAAGAGAGGCCTGCACGGAAAACTTTATCGAGGTATCTCGCTCTGATCGAGACACGAACTTGGGTCTTCTTGAACGTGATGCAGACACTCTACCAGCTACACTAATATAGACAGGGAACGTATAATTTGGCGTAAAACATGGCTTGTTGCTAATACAGTCTGAGAAAGTGTGTCATCGGCCAACGTGACATTTGTACGTCATCGATTGATATTGACAAATGGTGTCAGTCTAGAAATCATGCAAATCATTGATGCAGCGTTCATTTCAGCGGTCTGACAAATTCTTAACAGGGCCTGTACCTGAGGCAGGTAAACATGGATTGGCAGACAACCTCAGAGAAATTAATTTACATGATCTTCATTCAATGGAAATGAGATTGAAGTGAGAGTTGCACATCTGGTACTGCCTAATCCCAGCCTGCGGCAAAGCAGAAGTAATTATATTTAGACAAGTTTATCTACTCGTTCTTCAATTAATTTTTCTTTAAAAGTTATGCTTCCTTCTGCTGTATGATAACCCTTATACACATTTGTAGACAGTTTGTAGGACAATTAAGAAATATTTCCGTGTATAGGACGATTAGGAAATATTTCTTTATGTGTCTGTACGTCTGTGAACACAAAAACAAAAGTTCGAAAGATGCGACGCGCTGTCTGAGGAAATTCTTGCCACTTCTAATTAACATAAACAATTTTTGTTATTTTTAACTAACTGAAAAATTACTGTACGATAATGATTAAAATGGCCTATGTTTAGGATATTTACATAAGAAATAATATGTCACTAATCCTCCTTCATTCTGATTTATGTGGCAATTAATCAGTTCGTATTGATTCTTTGCTATCAAATCCAATTTTCATATAGACGCATTTGCAGGTGGCAATTCGCTATTCATTTGTTGTATACATTTGTGTTTTGTTATGTTGGAACAGTTGAGCGTATAATACGATTGTGTTTTTTCAGTCTAAGTGAGAAGTTCAGCTACAAGACAAGACAAATGAACTTCTAATGTTAAAGCCGATGTGAGACAAGTGATACAGTAAACTGTATTTCGGTGTTGTACATGTTTTTTTTTATCGTTTTTCATTTATCTTTAAAAAACACGAATGTCTTCACACATGACGTGAAGAATTTACGAAACAGGTACAATTGAGGTCAATGTGCATTGGAGCCTGAGGTTATCTGATATTCATCGTTTGAGCAAAGGGAAAGCTAGAACGCTATCGTTCTGTAATAACATATTTAACGACAACTGCTAGAATTATATCAACGTCGCCGGTAAACACGTCAGTAAACCTTCTGTCCCGATAAAGCACCATGTTGCAGAAGAACCCAGCAATAAACCAAATAGCAAAGCACCTCAACATGATAGACGAATGTCGGGTAACTCTAAGCTCCATGGACCCCGGACGCATCGAGCATAATTTCACCCATTTCATTCATCGTCCGATATGACTAAACGTTGGAGGTTTTCCCTTATCCTGAAAGATGAACGTCCGGTAACTCTAAGCTCTATGTATCCTGTACTCATTTGAACATCATTTCATTCATCGTCCGATATGCCTTAACGTTAGAGGTTTTCCCTTATCCTGAAAGATGAACGTCTAATTCCTCTGAGCTCTATGTACCCTGTACTCATTTGAAAATCATTTCATTCATCGTCCGATATGTCTTAACGTTAGAGGTTTTCCCTTATCCTGAAAGATGCACGTCTAATTCCTCTGAGCTCTATGTACCCTGTACTCATTTGAACATCACTTCATTCATCGTCCGATATGACTTAACGTTGGAGGTTTTGCCTTATCCTGAAAGATGAATGTCTCGTTACTCTGAGCTCTATGTACCCTGTACTCATTTGAACATCATTTCATTCATCGTCCGATATGCCTTAACGTTAGAGGTTTTCCCTTATCCTGAAAGATGAATGTCTGGTAACTCTAACCTCTGTGTACCCTGTACTCATTTGAACATCATTTCATTCATCGTCCGATGTGATTTAACGTTGGAGGTTTTCCCTGATCCTGAAGGATGAATGTATGGTAACTCTAAGCTCTGTGTAGCCTGTACTCATTTGAACATCATGTCATTCATCGTCCGATATGACTTAAAGTTGGAGCTTTTCCCTTATTCTAAAAGATGAATGTCTATTTTAGCTTTCCAATACTTCAACTTTTCTCAAATGGAAAGTCGTTATTCGATTTTTTCTCTTGCTCATGCAAAGAGAATGGTATTTGAAAGCAATTACATAACAATCAGTTCTAAGGGACTGTTACGCCTGCCTTCCTCTATTCCCATTATATCTAGATTAACATGCAGTAGAAAGAGGGAAAAAACACTTGAAAGCTAGTTTTCCTATTGAGTAGAGTTCTTATTCCTGATCCAAACGCAATGGAAAAATTAGAAGCGCAGAAAGATGACAATCGCAAAGAGTATTAGGTAAGCATTACATAAACGTGTAATTTATAACCCAGGAGGAAGCGAGGAATCGTCTTTCATTTGTTCGGGATCATGCTTTCTCGGAGAGAGTTAATTGCATATTAGTTGATCTTAGACTTTCTCGATATTGAAGCAGGACTTGCGATGAAAGCTATGACAACTCGCGTGAGACATTAACAAGGCAACTAATGCCCGATTTCACCAACAAGTTTTAACATTTCACCAACTTGATTTATGAAAATATAAACAAACATGTGCTAACGCCGAGAGACATAAATATTACAGATATAAAGGGCTGTGGATGAATCGTATTATTTTCTGAACTAACTGCGATGCGATTTTGTTTTTGTTTTCGTTTACACACTGACGGTAAAACACAATTAAGAGAAGTTGTGAAACAAATTTATCATTAATGATTAAAGAATTCTTAGTTGAATTAGTAAGTAAATATAAGGATATTGTGAAAAATAAGAGAACGGATGCGGTAAATGTGAAAGAGAAAGGTGTGACGTGGGAAAAGTTTGGAAATGAGTTTAATTCGAATGCAAATGTCACAAGCAGGGGTACTCAATATTACGTACATTTAAAACGAGGTGCGAAGAAGCAGTGGTGATGAGTGACTTGAAAGTTTCAAGATGAGAGCTGGACAGTGTATTATCCACACAATTCAGTGAATTATTAAATGCAAAGTTATTAATACTTGAAGCAAAGGCGTGTTCTAACCTCTCTTGTACTGCCTCAGTAACCTTCTTAACCTGTTTCGACAGTCTATACCTTCGTACAAAATCTTCTTCTGATAGATCCTCAAAATTATTTTTCCTTATAGGTCGTTCTCTATTATGAATGCCATTTAGACGGTCTAAATATAGCAAATCGACATCAAAAGGTGCACTCACGTACGCCATCTTGACAATTCTACGACGGGGTATCCTAAGGTTTTAATTATCACCCTTTAAAACATATGATATAGAGTTTGTGTTGATATGTGTTTGTTAGTTCTTATCGAGATCCAGCATCCAGATTTACACATTTTTCCCAGCGTTTCTTGAATTTCCAAATACCTTAATTGTAGAAGTCCGCAGAATTCCCTTTAATCAACTTTTCCACTTCATTAATGACGATTTTTGCTGTCAAATCGGCGTCCACGCAACGGATTCTTTATTTCCGGGAACAATAAAGTCACTTGGTGCGAGATCAGGCAAATAAGGTGGACGCTGTAAGGACCCAAATCCACATTCTCTTGTTTTGTCAACTGCAACTTGAGATGAATGAGCTGGTGCATTGTCAGCCAGAAGACGAACAACTTTGGAGAGTATACCGCGTCGTTTATTAATCACAGCTGCTCGTAACTTGTCCAGAAGATTGCAGTAGTATCTGCCAGTGATGGTTTGACCCTTGGCAAGATAATATGTAAGGATGACTACATGACATTCCCAGAAAACTGAAAGCATGACCTTCTCAGTTGACTGCTGCACCTTTCCCTTTTTGGGAGGGGAAAGTTGACATGTTTCCATTCCATGGTGATGGCTTTTGTCTCTGGATCATACTGATAGATCCAGAATTCATCCATAATTACCAGACGATCAAAAAAATCATCTTCATCCTGTTCCAACAGTATCAACATCTATTTTCAAAGGTCATGTCGTGTTTGCTTTTGGAAAGAGGTTAGCAAACATGGAACTCACCGTACAGACACCTTAGACATGTGCAGTTCGTCAGGAATAATTTTCCACACACTACCATAACTAAGATGTGTCTCATTCATGATCATTTGGATGGTTGCTCGTCTGTCTTCCAGTATTAAACACTCCACTTTCTTCACTGTGACAGCTGACTGTCTACCAGCTCTTGGCTCATCTGTCAGGGACGTGTGACCAGTTTGAAAATTCCTTTTCCACCTCACAGTAGTGTCATACGAATGGGAAGTCATTTCTATAAACAGCCGTGAGCTCATCGTGGATTTCCCGGACAGTTTTGCCCTTGAAATGCAGGAACCTGATCACACTACGAGCCTCAATTTCTCCATCTTACACCTCAGTCACTTCTGGCACTCACTGAAAAAAAAGAAAGAAGGAAGGAAGGAAGGAAGGAAGGAAGGAAGGAAGGGAGGAAGGGAGGGAGGGAGGGAGGGAGGGAGGAAGGGAGGAAGGGAGGAAGGAAGGAAGGAAGGAAGGAAGGGAGGAAGGGAGGAAGGGAGGAAGGGAGGAAGGGAGGAAGGGAGGAAGGGAGGAAGGGAGGAAGGGAGGAAGGGAGGAAGGGAGGAAGGGAGGAAGGGAGGAAGGGAGGAAGGGAGGAAGGGAGGAAGGGAGGAAGGGAGGAAGGGAGGAAGGGAGGAAGGGAGGAAGGGAGGAAGGGAGGAAGGGAGGAAGGGAGGAAGGGAGGAAGGGAGGAAGGAAGGAAGGAAGGATGGAAGGAAGGAAGGAAGGAAGGAAGGAAGGAAGGAAGGAAGGAAGGAAGGAAGGAAGGAAGGAAGGAAGGAAGGAAGGAAGGAAGGAAGGAAGGAAGGAAGGAAGGAAGGAAGGAAGGAAGGAAGGAAGGAAGGAAGGAAGGAAGGAAGGAAGGAAGGAAGGAAGGAAGGAAGGAAGGAAGGAAGGAAGGAAGGAAGGAAGGAAGGAAGGAAGGAAGGAAGGAAGGAAGGAAGGAAGGAAGGAAGAAAGGAAGGAAGGAAGGAAGGAAGGAAGGAAGGAAGGAAGGAAGGAAGGAAGGAAGGAAGGAAGGAAGGAAGGAAGGAAGGAAGGAAGGAAGAAAGGAAGGAAGGAAGGAAAGAAGGAAGGAAGGAAGAAAGGAAGGAAGGAAGTAAGGAAGCTGAAACTACCAACATTATGTACCGAAGGATCAATGATACGAGCACTGTTCAATAAAGAATGATCATACTTTTTTACGGTCATAATTTTTCGCACTAAAATTCAACCCTATTGTGTTCTGTTAGCTTAATGTGAAACAAACATGCCGTAGTAATTTCATTGTTGGTACTCCTGGTTCCCGCCTGTGAGAACCAGGTAAGTTCAGACATATTCAATATCGCCTACCGCTGCAATGGAGGTAACAGGCAGTTAAAGTTGATGTTAAAGGAAGATCCGGAGTTTCTTTCAAACGTAATCACTGCTGATGAAACTTGGCTACAACATTTTGATCCTGAGAGCAAACAGCAAAGCTCAGTGTGGAAATCTCCTTTATCACCAAACCCCAAAAAGCAAAAGTGGTTGCTTCTGTTGGGAAAGTTATGGTCACCTCATTCTTTGATATTCATGGAATGGTTTATCAGCATGATGTACCTGCTCACACATCAGTAACTGGACAATACTACAGGGATGTCCTGAAAACATTGCAAGTCCATTCAGGCGCAAAAGATCACATTTCTGTGAAGCAGGCTGGATGCTGCACCACGATAATGCACGGTCGCATGTCGCCAATGTTGTTGCTGTATATCTTGGAAAAATCAACGTGAAGTGCATCCCTCACCCTCCCTATAGTCCGTATTTAGTCCCATGTGAGTTTTTTCTATTCCCTAACTTCAAGAAACGCCTTCGTGGGAGGCATTATCCATCATCAGAAGCAGTGGTGAAGGCTGCGGAGGCGATTTTGAAGGATCTCTCAAAAAATGGTTTCCAGTATGTCTTTGAAGACTGGCAGAAACGCTGGGACAAGTGCATCGCATTCAGGGGAGACTATTTTGAGAAGGACTATCAAAATTATGAGGATGAGTAAGGTACGTTGTCAAAAAAAAAAAAAAAAAAAAAAATGAGATCATTCTTTATTGAACAGCCTTCGTACTAACGGGTGACAGTTAAAACTTTCGTTGAGTTGTTAACGACTTAACAGAAATATGACATTTAACACGGGTGTTAAGCTAACACATGTTGGTGAAATCGGGCATAAATAACCTAAAGTGGAAAAGGCTTCTTACACTTTAAAAAAAGTAATTACAGACACTGTAATAAGTGGCATATTGGCAAATGTTAATGCCAATCTTGTAATTATTAAAGTTGGTCATCACATGACCTCGCTCTTTACAATCGGATCATGGTCGGATGCATTGCAAAACTCTGCAGGGCAGGATTTGCGTGATCTTGCACGTTTTAACTGAACAGCATGGTTATAAATAGCCATAAAATAATTATTACAAACATGTACTCACAAAAATATTAGGTCTAGTAAGACTTTGCTGCATAATGGAGAGTTATTTAAGATAATGAAGTCTTATTAAACAAAATTTACTTTGAATATAAAGCATGCACAGAATATTAAATGAATCCGGCCACTACTCCAATGCAAGATGCGCATGTGCCACTTTAATGTTCGGATGACTGGCGAGAAAAAGGCCTCCTGTAAACAAAACTAACGTGCCAAAGAGGTTGCAGTTTGCTAAATAATTGGTTGCTTATAATGTTCCTTCACCTTACTGCTAAATAAATCAAGCAGATAGCTCCTCAGTAAGCTGTAAGGATAGAATTCGGGAGTCTCCGCGAGCACCCTGGTCGCAGTGCAGAACCCAAACCAACGTAACCTACTCGTTATATAAATTAACCTAACCTACTCTAAGTATACATGAAAAAAAAGGAAGTGTTAATGAGAAAAAAATAAAAACCAAAGAATATACTAACCAAAAGCAAATAAATATGACATATGAAGTACTATAAAGACGTAGTAGGAAGCTGTCCTTCGTACAATGATTGATTGATGCCTCTCATATGCTATTCTGAAAGAAACTAAATTGATTTTCTAACTCAGGTTCATGTCTGACTTCATAACAACATGAATTATAGGAGCCAGCTTCACTTTCTACGTATTAATTTCCAGTTGCAGAACTGGTGAACCGCTTTTCATTAATGTAACAAACATGTCTTCCTCGGCCCCCCTGCTGGAAGATTAAACTCTGCTTTCATTATCTCGCAAGCTTTCGCAGCTTTCTTAAACCTTTGTATGCCGTGTTTCAACTGTCAGTAAGTAATTCGTGGCAATAACAACGGCTTTTGTAGATTAATGTAGTTTATATAGCTCTAAAACTCGTTTAAAAAGTTGACTATTTATTTACTAGCTTGTGAGGAAAGCGCGTATTAATTCATACGCTACCATAAGAAAGGGGGGAAAAACACATCATTACGCGAGCTTTTATTACTGAAAAGTAGGCCTTTTACTGTAAGGCATGAATAATCTCTGCAAAGAGTCGAATTACCTCTACCAGAGTCAATATAGCAGACCAAGCAAAAGAATAAAGTTAAAATTTGCGAGACAAAAGCACATCGCCTGCTCTAATATAGAAATGTCAAAGATATTATCTCTTTGACTATCTATTACTTCGTAGTTTCCTTAGACCGATGTTCAATTTTTTCTTTAGTTACCTGAAAAACAAGAAACAAATACACAACCTCTGCAATGTACAGAAATATTCGTAACACTTTTTGAACTGCACCATATCATGAAACATAAATATTCTTTGTCGTAAGCTTGTAGCAGCAAACTAAGAGCAACAATTGGAACTTCTTCTGGTATTTCTTTAGTTATAAAACTTTCGTCACCTGAATCACTCATTTTGACATACAGTTTACCATTTGTTATTTTTGCATCACCATAGTTACGACTCTTAGCTATTCAAAGCCTCCAGTATCAACTTACGTCTGGTAAAAACATCGATTCTAGATCTTTTTAATAAAACAATTTTTAATATTTTTATAATTCATCCATCCTAGGTTTCCATCCATCTTCTTACATTGCTGGCATCTATGCAGACTCATTGGAACACCATTTCATTCATCGTCATACATGACTTAATGTTCAAGAACGCAAATTAAAAAAAGAATAACAGCACGTTTGAAAAATAAATGGTTATATAACACCGGTGCAAGATTAAGTTGTTCTTCCATGGATGGATGTTGGTGCTAGCAACACCTCACTCTAAATGCTGTCTTGCAGAACAATATGAACCTAATTTTGCAACATTACAAGACGTATGTGACAAGACTTATAACTGTTAACCAGTTTTTACACGGCCGGTAATTACTCCTGCGGTTTTGAAAGTTGCTACAGTTTAATTTCCTCCTTAACATGTTTCAACAGTCACCGCAAAAAAAGCCATAGTACAGCTTTCTTCCTACCGAGACAGTTCTATCTGCTAATTGGATCTCGAGTCACGAACTATAACCTTTGTCCTTCCCAAATCTATTCACGGAGCCTTCTTCCTTTCATTGCCTTTAAAGCGCACCTGCGTACACGGCAATAGAAGGGGCAGCAGTCTGCATAATCTCAAGACCCAGCTCTGCCATCTTGTAGCCCGCTTTCAGGATATAAACAAATGAACTTATGACTTTGGTCAAAATGTTGAAATTCTTGTTTTTTGTTGTCAGTTAATATTAGGAAGGTTATGCTTTACATCTTTCTATTTATATATACACCAGGGTAGGTCAAAAAGTAATGCCTCCTATTTTTTCTCTTTTAATTGCCAATAAGATTGAATACAATTTACATAGCTTGAAAACTACGACATGGCGATTAATTTGTCACTATTCAATATAATCTCCGTCCTTTTCCACAGTTTTTGTACACTTTTTAACGAGGGCATGTATTCCAGTGTGGTAAAACACACGGTCTTGCTTCCTAAGTAATTGACGCAATGACGTTTTCACAGCCTCCCTTATCTTCAAAATGAATCCCACGATGAGTTTCCTTTAGTGGCCCGAACAGATGGAAGTCTGATGGTGCCAGGTCAGGGCTGTAAGACTTGCCATCCCAATTTCTCAATTTCTGCAGTGATGTAACGGCTGGTGCGTGGTCTTGCATTGTCATGCAAAAGAAGAACATGCGCTACAGTTTATGTTGGGCGAACGCGGCAAAGACGTGCTTTCAGCTTTTTGAGAGTTCTGACGTATTGCACAGAATTTATTGTGCATCCCTGCTCCAAAAAATCAATTATTAGCACACCCTCTGCATCCCAAAACACTGTCGATATAAATTTCCCTGCCAACCGCTGAATTTTTATTTTTTTTTTTTCTTCGGTGACGTTGTGTGATGCCATTTCATTGACTGCCACTTTAATTCATGTTCAAAAAAATGAACCCACGTTTCGTCTCCAGTAACTATTTTTTTCCAGAAGCTCCTCTCCCTCCAAATTGAAGCGCTGCAAGTGTTCGGAGGCTATTGTTTGCCCTGTTTCTTTGTTTTGGGCGGTTAACATTCTTGGTACCCAACGTGAACAAATTTTAGAGTACACTTCTCTTACTGAGGGAGGTAATGCGACACAATTCACCTGTTGTTATCTGGCGATCACCACGAATGATGTCATCGACTCGCTGAATGTTGCATGTAGTCATTGCAGTCACCGGCCTGCCGCTTCGCTTTTCATCTGTCAATGGTGTTTGGGCTTCAGCTTCGTTACAGCGACGAACCCATCGTCTAACAGTGCTGACATTCACCGTTGCATCACCATACACATTTTTTAGCCTTTCGTGAATGCCAATTGGCGTTTCACCTTCCGCAGTCAAAAATTCAATCACAGAACGCTATCTAATACGAATGTCGATGTCAGGAATTTTGCAAGAGGGTGAAGTGCTGCCACCTGTTGACTTAGGAAGTTACTACTGCAGGGGATTGGAGAAGAATATACGCGGCGTGTCCGTTAAATAAGGTCTCCAATTTTATTTAACATAGAAAACATGTTTGTTTTCAATGAATGCTACACTGATGGAAAGGCGGAACTTACAGCTATTTTTCAACGTAATCACCATTGCGATCGATGCACTTTTGCATGCGCTGTGGCAGTTTTTGTATACCCTTGTCATAGCACTCTCCCGTCAAGTTGAGCAGGTAGCACTCATCCTCGTTTTTCAAATCATCGTCGATTTGGAAATGTGTTCCACCAGGTGTGACTTCAACTCAGGAAACAGATGATAATCACAAGGTGCTAAGTCTGGACTGTAGGGAGGATGGTTGAGGATGTCCCATCCGAACTGGGCCAGATCAGCCGTTGCATGTGCAATATGGAGACGAGCGTTGTCGTGATGAAAAATCACTCCCTTCGTCAGCATTCCTCTCCTTCAATTTTGAATGGCACGTCGCAATTTTTCTAAAGTCTCACAGTAGCTAGCGGCTTTTATTGTTGTACTGGTAGGCATAAACACGCACAACAATACACCTTTTCTGTCCCACAACACACTGGCGATCACTTTGCTGGCAGAAAATCTCTGTTTGAAATTTCGCGGCTTCGGCGAAATCGAATGCCGCCACTGACGAGAACGTTCTTTAGTTTCTGGTGTTGAGGTTTCATCGCCAGTGACAATTGAATCCAACAATTCCTCGCCCTGTTCTGCATAGCGCTCCAGGAATCGGTGGCCCGCTTCAACACGTTGCCGTTTATGGTCTTCGGTGAGCATTTTGGGGACCCACCTCGCACACACCTTGCGATAATGCAAATTTTCGGGCAAAATCTTGTCAATCGTAGTCTTACTGACTTCAGAGATAAGTTCGCACAGCTCGCGAACTGTCACACGCCGATCTTCAAGCATTTCTTGCTCCACTTTTGCAATTGTTTCGGCTGAAACTCCCCCCAGGTGCCTACTTAGGTAGGTATGGGTTTGGCGAAACCGGGGTCCCGAGCCAACAGTCTTCCTCGTGTGGGCTCCTCTTCGTGGTTGAGGGAGACAGCCAACAGGCCCACCCACGTGTAGGCCGTGCGTGGAGACCCGTGTCGGTGGTCCCCCAGGGGCCTACTTCGGTAGGTACGGGTATGGCGAAACCGGGGTCCCGAGCCAACAGTCTCCCTCGTGTGGGCTCCTCTTCGTGCTTGAGGGAGACAGCCAACAGGCCCACCCAGGTGTAGGCCGTGCATGGAGACCCGTGTCGGTGGTCCCCCAGGGGCCTACTTCGGTAGGTACGGGTATGGCGAAACCGGGGTCCCGAGCCAACAGTCTCCCTCGTGTGGGCTCCTCTTCGTGCTTGAGGGAGACAGCCAACAGGCCCACCCACGTGTAGGCCGTGCGTGGAGACCCGTGGAGAAGGTTTTTAGATTCTTGTCTAGTTTAGAGTTTCGGATTTAGTGAAGGAAATATTAGTAGGTTTTGATTGATGTTTTTTATGTACGTGTATTTTTATTAGGTTTTGTTACACTTGTATAGTTTTTAGAAAGTTTTATATCTGGCTTTTGCCATGACTAGTTTTTTAAAGTTTTTTAAAGGGCGCTGATGACCACCGTAGTTCAGCGCCCTTATATATACCATCATCATCGGCTGAAACTGAAGGCCAACCAGAACGCTATTCATCATGGACTTCTGTACGTCCGTCTTTGAACTCTCTGACCCACTTTCGCACGTTTTTGCCATCCATACACTGTGGCCAATAGACTTCGCATAACTGGCGATGAATTTCAGTGGAGGTACTCAAAATATGGATCACTGCACGCAACTCGCACGTGGCGGTGGAAGTGATAGGAAGCTCCATCGCAAACGGCTGCCCAGCCAAGACTAATGGTTCCAACGGGCTCATTGTGTTGGGGATTTTAAGGGATGAAACCTGGTACACGCCAGTATTGCCGGATCTAGCGTAATCACGTTCCTCACGGTCTCCAGCGCCTTGGAGACATTTTACGGACACGCCTCGTCATACACAATTGGCAGATACATTACACTATTTACATCCCAGAGAAAATGTTGGAAGTGTCCTCCACCAGCATCTATACATGTTTACACTCGTCTCACCATTCTCTCTGAACTTTTACGGAGAGTATCCTCGCCAATGTTACAGATGTACTTTTTTATCTTGAAAAGTGCAGAGCGATGCGCAGTGGTATCTGGAGGAGTCCACCTCAGAACGGTTGCAACTGGAGGGGAGGGCAGGTCAGTTGCGTACCAGCTGCGAGCAACTAAACACGTGCAGAGCTACTCGGTAACACTACAATGTGCTTGTCTCCTGGTTCCAAGAGAGCATTTATAAATGACGCCTCCTAGCAGCACATTAGGAAATAAAGTGCCTCATTTAAAACACGAGAAGTAATAACCAATATTCATAGATTTATAAAAAAGGAACAGTGATCTGGGTCAGTTATAAAACTCTGGGGAAGGATATCTGAGGCAACAGTTGTGTCTGAAAGCAGTTTAGGAGAGTTAATAAGGAAAGAAAAGCCATTGGTGCTAGTGCAACAACGTCCTTCTCTATACCCAGTAAACAAAGATTACAAAATCTAATTTGAATGCTTTAATTCAGAAGTAGTTAGGCGAACTATGAAGAATTTTTAAAGCACAGAAAAACAAAGACCAACTTTGAAGAAAGTGCTTATGAAGCTAAAAATTCCACTAACTTCCAAGGCAGTGTCTGGACATTAAGAAGAGTTCTTTTGAAGCTAGGATTATTTGAAAGAAAAAAACACTAAGCGTGACAGACAAATTTTAATCGAACATCGCACCATACGTGCAAAAACGCTTAACTATTTACGAAATATTCGGAGATATCGAAGTGAAGTTTATATGGATGAAACTTATATAAATACAGCACATACTGGACCATATGCCTGGAGTGAAATACGTTACAGGGACTCTGCAGCGATATTGGAAGGCCGACAGTTGTTTATCATGCCTGCTGGAGGAGAACAGTGTTTTGTTCCAAATGTCTATGTACTATTTAAGATCCAGCAAAAGCGTGAAGGTTACTACCATAGTAAGAATTACAACTTAGTTTATAAGAGCTGCAAAACTGACTTCGAGAATAAAATTTGCTTTTAGACACCTTATGCACCGCCCTCTCCCCTCGTAATCTTACGCGTGTGACGCATTGTGGCAATAGGTGCACTATCCCCACTACAGTTGCTACTCATCCCTACCGCGCAGGATTCCTGTCAAAATAAAATAATATATCTGTACTTATTTCGGTTCGAATGGGTTCCTTGAGAACATCAATTGTCCGTGGCCTATTCTGGGTGGCAACAGACCTTTTGAGACTATTCGATTATCAAAGAAATTGGTTACAAGCTCCATGGTGTCAGATGCATGGCACGTTGCTGCATCTTGCTGGAAATAACCTTCTCTCAATTCGATATCATAGAGAATATGGTGAGACGAGTGCAAACATCTACAGATGCTGGTGGAGGACACTTACAACATTTTCTCTGAGATGTAAATAGTGTAATGCAATCTCCCAGTTGTGTATTATATTCTGCCAAAGTTGCACGTGTGTACTAGTTTTGGTTCACAAGTTATGGCCTATTGAAATGGTTCAGGTTTATATGGATCACACAATAGAATTTAAATAATGAATTTAAGAACTCTGGGATTGACTACGTCATCCTGGTTTATACCCGTGTCAGGTGATGTGTATGAAAACAACTCCTCAAGAAGAAAAAGACACTCTAGAACGCAATTCTGACATACCAACACGAATATTAGCATTAGCTGCGTCTTGCTGCTCATCAGTGCGGTCAGCACGATATTGACTTCTACGACCAAGTCAGATTTCCGCGAATTTCACAAAGTAACAAAGGAATGCAATAAATTTTGTGTCAATTCAACTCACATCCATGAATTTACAAACAAATTATAAAGAAGGTATCCAATTATGCACCAATATTTGACAACTGTCTGTGTTCAAATATTTAGTGTTAGAGTGCGTTCAGAAATTAATTTTGCGTCTAATCTTCGAAAGGTTATCATGCTACACAAAATGTTTCCAGTCTTAAAAACAAACGATAAACGCCATTTAATAAAATATGGTAAGTGAAGTATCTTTGAAGGCTTTGACAAGGTGCAGAATATCTTTGTACTTCGTAGTGCTTTTGTTTGTCGAAAATAAAAGAAGGTGCATGTGTCCGTAAATGTTGAACTAGACGCTAAAAAACGTATCTGATGTACTTCAGTCAGATGAATTTCTTTCCCCAAGAACAAGTCGGTGCTTGTGATAGAGATATAAGAACATTATACAGACTTGTTTACGCGGTATATTGTTATATAAGAAAGGAATTGTACTCCAGTATTGGGCTAAGGATTTTATATTTGAAGATAAACTTCGTTCTGTTGTTTTTGCCATAATGTATAACTTTGAGCAATGACTTCAAATAGTAAATCTGGCTTCCTACATACCCAAAAAATCCTCCCATATAATCCTCCGTTATGTTTTCATACAGCTAGAATTACTGGACACTAGGACCACATTTTCTAACCTTGCTGCCTAATTTTAAAGCTGATTACTTGTAAATTGGCATACTTAAAATGTTAAATAGAGAAATAACTTTAATATTTCAAAACAGACTATTTTGTTTTTAAAAAAGAACTATCTTGCGTATAATTCTGATGAAAAAATTGGAAATAAGTGCAGAAGTCAACAAAGAAAGTTCAAAATAAACAAAGAAGTGTAAAATAATGAAACATCTATGGTTACATGAACGAATAAGAGGAGTCAGCGATGAAATGCTCTTCTGAGTACTGAATGAAAACGAAGGTATATAAGAACAGCTAAGAATACAACAGTAGTGTATAGAAATAAGGATAAAAGAAGGCAGAGTATTGGAGGAATAGAAATAAAACCAACCTTATCCTTTACTGGATGAAGAAAAAGAAAAAGCAAAGAAACTATAGAAAAGAGGAACAAATAAACCTGAAGAATGGGAGAACACAGATGCAGAGAAAGAAAGAAAAAGACCGTGTCCTTCAATTGATCGATTGTTCGACTAAGAAAGAAGCGAAAAACAAGGAGACACTAAAACTGGACCTTAAATAATAATTGGAGGAAAAATTAACAGAGGTAATTAAGTAAGGAGGGAATTAATGACGCAATTAGTGCTCAGTAAATCAATATTGAAGACAAACGGGAGTATCAAAATTAGCAGCGAGTGAAAAACAAGGAATGGAGAGATCAAGTAAGCACATTCTTTTCATAACAAAAGAAAAATAAATGAATAAATAAAACAAACGCCCGAGGCGCTAGCGCCGAACGTGATAAACATCAAACCTCGCTAGTCTCATACATAATTCTATGAATTATAAAAATATTAACATTTGCTTTACAAAACTTTTATAATCGATATTTTTACTAGATTTAAGATGATATTGGAGGCTTTGAATAGCAAAGAGTCGTAACTATGGAGATACAAAAATAACAAATGATAAAATGAGTGATTCAGGCGACGAAAGTTCTATACCTGAAGACATTCGAGAAGAAGCTCAATTGCTAATCTTGGTTTGCTGCCACAAAAGTCATCTTCAATTTATGACAAAGAATATTTATGTTTTAAGGAATAGTGCAGTTCAAAAGGTATTATGAATATTTGCGACGAAGTGATTTTAGCATATGTTTTAGAGAAATCACAGGTTAATGTTAATTATGCAATGAAATCAGAATAATAAAATAAATTTCTATACACTGCAGATGTCTATGTTGTTTTTCAGAAAATGAAAGGAAGATTGAACATTCGACTAAGCCATCTGCAAAGTAATCGATAGTAAAAGAGATTAGAGTAGGCGATGTGTTTTTGTCTCGCAAATTTTAACTTCATTCTTCTGCTTGTCCTACTATATCGACTCTGGTAGAGATAATTCGACCCTTTGCATAGATTAATTACGTCTAACAGTAAATGGCCTATTTTTAATAACAAAAGTATCGCGTAATGATGTGTTCTCTTCCTTCCCTTATGGTACAGAATAAAATAAATGAAGGCAGACATACCTTCAGTCTTCTTTTATATTGATTAGCATTTATTTCACGTTAGTTAACTAAACGACCATCAGATAGTGTTGCCTAAATACATTTTAAAGTTATATGATGGAGCCCGCAGCTGCTTAGCAAGCAGATGGTGACATATATGCAATGTCAAGTTATGGCAATTGCTCTAGGGATCCTGGGTTATAAGTTCTACAGTGTATTCTGTACGGTTTCTTTCATTGCCATATAAGGGAGTGCCGTACAAGCTGAAATAAAATGAGCCAATAAAACCAAACAAGGAGCTTTTCTTAATCTTCCAAAGAAAAGGGACATCATGGCAAAACTTGCTGAAGAAAGTGACCATCAGAAGGTCCCCAAGTAGCTCATTATGGAGTCAATTATTAGTATTTATACGGTCGCAATGAGTTTCTACTTTAATGAAAATAATGGTACGTATTACCCAAACTTTTGGCTACGACACAAAGCCATGATTGACGTTTATTGTTTATTTATAACCTCCAACGTTAAGTCATATCGGACGATGAATGAAATGATGTTCAAATGAGTACAGGGTACATAGAGCTTAGAGTTACCAGACATTCATCTTTAAGGATAAGAGAAAACCTCCAATGTTAAGTCATATCGGACGATGAATGAAATGATGTTCAAATGAGTACAGGATACATAGAGCTTAGAGTTACGAGATATTCATCTTTCAGGATAAGGGAAAAGCTCCAACGTTAAGTCATATCGGACGATGAATGAAATGATGTTCAAATGAGTACAGAGTACATAAAGCTTAGAGTTACTAGACATTGATCTTTCAGGATAAGAGAAAACCTCCAACGTCAAGTCATATCGGACGATAAATGAAATGTTGTTGAAATGAGTACAGCGTGCATAGAGCTTAGAGTTACTAGACATTCATCTTTTAAAATAAAAGGCTTAACTTGACCAGATAACTCACCCTGACCGGCATTCGAAATCGGGACCTTCAGAACACGAGGCAGACACACTACCATCTATACTTCTGTGACGGGCTCCAATCTCCGTGAACTTACAATAAAATTAATGTTAGTTTAAATTCTATCAAGATTAATGAATTAAATACAATTATTTGTAGGAATGGTTGTATAAGAGTAGAGAATTTGTGCTGTAAAGCAGAGTAGAATATAACTATTCAATGGACTGCAGGTCTTTGCAATAATAAGTCTTCAGTTAAAATTGTTCATATGAATGTGAAAGCCTTATGGGGTTTGCTGGTTATGCAGTTGGCAATAAAGTAAGTTGATCTCTTGCACTCCAGTATTTTGATGTTATGTTGGTACAATTAGTAAAGATTGGGGAGCAGGGTGGGCGGTTTCCATCCATATCTTCTTTATGTGTACAGAAAGGACACTATACCAATCCTGAATAAATGTTTATTGAGACAATCATGGCCTCCTAGAAGTCTAAGAGTTGCTACATAAATCTTCCCATAGTTTTTCTTTTGTTTGTAATATATTATCTTCTTTAATTCTTTGAGTAAATGTTTATGTAATTACTCTTTTGATAGAGTGATAACTTAGTGATTCAGATGAGTTTGAAGTAATTTTACTGCCTTTTTTGGCTAGAAAGTCAGCTGTTTTATTACACGTATTCCACAATATGCTGATATCCATTTAAGTATTAATTTTTATGTAAATGAACTGTTTTATGATTTTAGGTGCTATATCAGATGTTACAGATATTATACCTGCTTTAGTGCCAGATAATAGTGCAACTTTTTCAGATTTAATTATATGATATAGAAGATTTTATAAGCTCTGAAGGATTACTATAATTTGTAGAATATAAACTTAATGTTCTGTAGAAAGAAAAGTGCAGGCATCTTGAACCAGCGCCAGTACCATTAACAAATCCAAAGTATTTTAGTTGTAACAAGCAATTAGCTATACAAACATTCTGTAGTACAAATGTCTAACATAAATGTTGAGGTCAGACCTATCCAGGCCGACCCCAATCCAAAAATTGAAAGATCAATCCGATACCACGACCCTGGGATGCCTTACAACGTGAATCAGTGGCCTATTTATGTGTAAAGCCGTAAGCATTAGCACTGAATGACTGTGATTTGTTTTTGTATTATTTGTTGTTAGTACATAGTTTTCGTCTTTAATTAAGAAATTAGTCTGCATTTATGATTCTTAGTCTAATATATCGTTTTCTTCTACTTTATTTTCTTTGTTATCTAGTTATTCCCTTATGTTTAACTGGGACAGAGTGAAATCCTTGTGCTGCCATCTGTACTTTTGACGTAAATTAAGTTTAGCGAGCCCTACAGATATTCCTCACCTACTTTAATTTTACATTCAGTTATTACACTAACAATTATATTTTGTTTTATGGAGATACGAGATAACAATTCAGAAAATAAACTTAACAATAATAAAATCCCAGGCACAAACTGACAAAACTAGAGCAGCTATAAAGAAGTCGAATAAATAAAACAGTACAAAAAACGAGTCTAAAATAAATCACTATATTATTATTATTATTATTATTATTATTATTATTATTATTATTATTATTATTATTATTATTATTATTATTATTATTATTATTATTATTATTATTATTATTATTATTATTATTATTATTATTATTATTATTATTATTATTATTATTATTATTATTATTATTATTATTATTATTATTATTATTATTATTATTATTATTATTATTATTATTATTATTATTATTATTATTATTATTATTATTATTATTATTATTATTATTATTATTATTATTATTATTATTATTATTATTATTATTATTATTATTATTATTATTATTATTATTATTATTATTATTATTATTATTATTATTATTATTATTATTATTATTATTATTATTATTATTATTATTATTATTATTATTATTATTATTATTATTATTATTATTATTATTATTATTATTATTATTATTATTATTATTATTATTATTATTATTATTATTATTATTATTATTATTATTATTATTATTATTATTATTATTATTATTATTATTATTATTATTATTATTATTATTATTATTATTATTATTATTATTATTATTATTATTATTATTATTATCATCATCATCATCATCATCATCATCATCATCATCATCATCATCATCATCATCATCATCATCATCATCATCATCATCATCATCATCATCATCATCATCATCATCATCATCATTATCTCATATTTGTGTATTGAAGAACTGACAATAAATATTATCCACTGAAAATGTTATATAAAGTTGGAGACGTACTGACAAAAGTTAGGTAAATTGATGCTTATTAGTGAGTGCTAAAATTTAGCGCCCTAGGCATTAGCGCCGAGCATGATAAACATCAAACCTCGCTAGTTCCATTGTATCCGTTACCTAGGATAAAGAAGACTTGAACTATGAATTATGAAAATATTAAAAATTGCTTTACAAAAGATTTAAAAATCGATGTTTTTATTAGATGTAGGTTTTAAATAGCGAAACACCCTAACTATGGTGATACAAAAATAACAAATGGTAAACTGTATGTCAAAATGAGTGATTCAGACGACCAAAGTTTTATACCTGAAGATATTCGAGAAGAAGCTCCAATTGCTAATCTTAGTTTGCTGCCGCAAAAGTCATCTATAATTTATGATAAGGAATATTTATGTTGTAAGAAATGATGCAGTTCAAAATGTGTTACGAATATTTCTGTACATTGCAGAAGTTGTGTATTTGTTTCTTGTATTTCAGATAACTAAAGAAAATTGAACATCGGACTAAGGAATTTACGAGACAATCGATAGTCAAAGAGATTATAATATAATGTCTTTGACACTATATTAGAGTAGGCGATGTGTTTTTCTCTCGCAAATGTTAACTTTATCCTTCTGTTTGACCTGTTATATTGACTCTGGTAGAGATATTTCGACTCTTTGCAGAGATTATTGATGTCTAACAGTAAAAGGCCTACTTTTCAGTAACAGAAGTATCACGTAATGATGCGCTTTTTCTTTAGGTGGTGCGTAAATTGTATTTGTACATACATAATTGCTAGTCTGCAGGGAAGTGTGAGATTTTGTGTAATATATAATTATGCTGCCTTATTTTCCATTGCCAATAGCGAACTGAATGCATATCAATCTGGTCTAATCTGAGTTATTTGACTTACTACCTAACTTTGCATATAATTAATTTATTTAATTTTTTTTCACACCTAAATTCCTTTTATATATTTGAAACAGTTCTTCAGTAATTCCATTTACTAAATTTGTAGATTCTTTAATATACGCCGCTCACCTTCGGCTTTATAAACATTTCTTTGTATCAGTAATTTTCGAAGCTGGACATTTTACTGTGTTTCATAAACCAGATGCTTCCAGGAACATCATTATGTCTGGCTGACGCTCTCAACACTAACTATACGGTGAAAGTGTGTGAGAGAGAAAATAAAGATTTCTAAACTTACCTTCCCTGGACACTAGCAACATTCTGCACGATAGACCGTATCGTAATGCCCGAGGAACACTCTTATACTAAGTTAAGGCGGGTAAATCGAATCAATATATGAAACTTTGTTCACAAAAGCCCTATTTGTCACGTAAATATGAAAGCTTTTACCTTATATTAAAGCCTGTACATTCTAGATTACATTAAATGCTGTTTTTCGATGAAGAATTTTCGTGTACTTCCATTTTCATGTTTATTCCGGCCGGAAACTAATCCTCATTGCCCGCAATCGCAGGATGAATAGGATTGTTATAGTGCAATGGAAATGAAAACGGTGGAACATTCAAATTAGTACATAATGTAATCATTAGAACAAAATAACACATTTCTACACTTGTATATTAATATATTTATATATCTCACACATATGAACTGCTTCTTTCCCACAGCACCCACACAGTGAGTACAGTTCTCCATTTCTCTAAGCTTATTTAGGCATCATTTCAGCCATTTCATTCATCGTTCTATATGCCAACTTCGGAGGACGTAACTAACTAATAAAAAAGTTGAATCCCGCGCCTTAGCCGTATTTATTTTTGCTCGTTTGCAGCACTGATTAAGCAACCATCATAACAAATGAGGGTTATGTATGTAAGAAAATCTATATTTGTTTATTTTACACGATTCTGGAGCAATTTCAGTACACATTAGTTATAAATCTATCATAAAGGCACCTCTCGAGCCTCTCGAACCGAAATTTTCAGTTGGAAAGCGGTCCTCCTCCATAGAGAATATGGAACTGGAAGATCCTGTCCTCACTGCCAGAATGCTAGTGAAAAAGAAAGCAAGAGAAACGTCCTGGAAAATCTATTATACCAATATCGAAAAAAAAAATTGCCAAGTTTATTCGACCAATACTGGGCAGGTAGTTTATTTTATTTTTTTTTTTTTTAATGCCAAGTTAAGGAATTATACCTTTTGGCGTTTTAATACAACTGTTATTTATAGTTTTTCATTGTTTTTTTCCTAATTGTGCATGTTTATCTTATTTTCATTTTTCGTAATTTATAGTTCAATTTCTCTCTGGCTATTGCAATGATTTAGTTTCTTAAAGGACGCTGATGTCCTGTAGTTGAGCGCCCCTATATACGCATCATCATTGCTTCAGTACAATATACTTGCTTCTCGTAATACCAGTTCTTACATCAAAACCAGTAATTATCTGGTAAAACTAGAATTATCTCCGGAGTATCATTATCTTTGGTCTTAAACTTTCGGGCACCCATGGTCACAGAACATATCCCATGGTTTCACTGATATTCGCTTACCAGGCTACAAATATATAGTGTGCCATGAAGAAGTCAAGAAAGACTCCCATGATGCATTGCAGTGACAGTTGACAACTTGTCATTTCACTCGCTACACAATAAAGTGCGTTTTGTGACATTTAAAAGCTTTTGCAGGCAAAATTTCAAGCATTTTAACCCACTAGTAGGTATATGACTTGAACATTGATGTTAAGTGTAAAGTACATACACTAAAATAATTGTAGTTTATTATATTGTGGTCGTTTTTTAGTTGGCAGTGTTTTGTCTATTACTTTAAGAGGTTCATTGTCCAACATGGCAGGCATATTAGATATTTCCTAATACCCGACGTAAAGATATAATGTTCCAAATAATCGTTCAAAATATGCCGAATAGAAATAAAGTTAAAAATGAGTTTTGAGTACAATATTAGCAGCTAAACAATTATTATTAGTAAATAAATAGAAATATAGCCTAATTTAAATCAAAAGTGTATTTTCTTTAAGTTAAATTCATTGCAATGTACACATAACCTATTTTTTTTATTCTAGATTTGGTCTATGGTCTACGCCTATAAATTTTTTATAGATATTTTGTCTGTTTTGAAACAATCACGTTTCATATTTTAAGAAATTAAATACGTTTTATAATGTTTTCAACCCCCTCTTACGTAATAACCGACTATTTCATATTAACCTCCGTTTGTAACATTTTTCTAATACATTGTTTTTATAACAAAATGAATAACAGTTTTTTTTAAAGTGGCACTTCGTAGCAGTTAGTTAAATATGTACTCGTATGATTTGGTGGTTTTTATTTAAAAAGTAGTTAAATCTAGGTGCCCCTCATTATTCACTTGCCCCACTCTTCCCTAAACTGTTCCGACCAAACCTTCTCTAATAAACAAATGAAATTGTCCATTAGCTAAATATAAAAACAAAAGAAAAACAAAAGTGAAAAGAAATTTTGTTATTAAAACTCTGTTACGATGACGTCACAGCTATGGATTCTATTTTTTTTTTTCCTTTGTATTGTTTCTTTTTTTCGTAACGTTATATCTCAAAATGCCAGATTTTAGACATATAAATTATTTTTTTAACACAGTTAATTTCAGTACACGTGTTTGAAATTTATCAGTACAAGATGCCATTAATGCGCATGCTCGCTCGCTCCCAGTGTTATACCGTTGGGAATGGAGTCTGCAACGGTTGTGTGGCTGCGAGTGGCGAAATTCAACAAGGAATCAATAACCTGTTCGGCTTTACATTGTTTTTGCAATATCTTTCTACTTCAGTTTTACCTCGGGGGTAGAATAATACCTACTTCAAAGTCATGTCATGGTTGCCTCTAACTACCCTTATGAATACGCGGTCCACTTCTTTGCTATAGAGGGCGAAAATAATTATAAGTCCATAACAAAATAGTTTCTATGAAAGGTAAAGTCTACCACTTACAGCGGCCAACAGATGTGAAATTTCTACAACCAAGACCGGATAAAAAATTCAAAAGTGAAGAAATCGGGAGAGAATTAAACGATGTTAGATAATATTCATTAACAAAATATAGCAAAGAATAATCAGAGCGATTTTCAACTATAAACAAAAGAAAAACAAGCAGTTACAAGACATTCATCTTTCAGGATAAGGGAAAACCTCCAACGTTAAGTCATATCGGACGATGAATGAAATGATTTTGAAATGAGTACAGGGTGCATAGAGCTTAGAGTTATCATTCATCTTTTAGGATACGAGAAACCCTCCAACGTTAAGTCATATCGGACGATGAATGAAATTATGTTGAAATGAGTACAGAGTCTATAGAGCTTAGAGTTATCAGACATTCATCTTTCAGAATAAGGGAAAACCTCCAACGTTAAGTCATATCAGACGATGAATGAAATGATTTTCAAATGAGTACAGGGTACAGAGAGCTTACAGTTACCGGACAATCGTCTTTTAAGGTAAGAGAAAACCTCTAACGTTAAGTCATATGGGACGATGAATAAAATGATGTTTAAATGAGTACAGGGTATATAGAGCTTAGAGTTATCAGACATTAATATTTTAGGATACGAGAAACCCTCCAACGCTAAGTCATAACTGGCAATGAATGAAAATATGTTCAAATGAGTACAGGGTGCATAGAGCTTAGAGTTACCAGACATTCATCCTTCAGTATAATAGAAAACCTCCAAAGTTAATCATATCTGACAATGAATGAACTGATGTTGAAATGAGTACAGAGTCTGTAGAGCTTAGAGTTATCAGACATTCATCGTTGAGGATAAGAGAAAACCTCCAATGTTAAGTCATATCGGACGATGAATGAATGATCTTCAAATGAGTATAGGGTACATAGAGCTTAGAGTTACCATTCATCTTTTAAGATAAGGGAAAACCTCCAACGTTAAGTCATATCGGACGATGAATGAAATGATTTTCAAATGAGCACAAGGTACATAGAGCTTAGAGTTACCAGAAATTCATCTTTAAGGATAAGAGGAAACCTCGTAGAAAGCTTAACCAGGTAACTCAATAGCCGAGATTCGAACTCAGGACGTCTTGAACCTGAGACAGACACGCTATCACTTAAAACTTTAATTTTTGAATTGGTGAAACAAGCAATAATAAAACAGAAGAACATCAACTAAGATAAGTAACATACTATTTACATACGTAAATCGCACAATGACACTGGATTATGGAGAATGTTGTTCAGTTGTTAGTACTTTGGCAAAGAATATATGTACTCAATTGTTCTGTATCTATAGTTTGGTCAAAGAACTATGACGAGACCTGTTTCTTTGCAACATTCAGACCGGTAACAAAATTTCTGTTGGCAACACTGACCGGAAGTGTTAGGTTACCAGCAGGAAGCGGTTGATTATAGGCATTAAATCTGGCCAACTTTACAATATATTTGAGCCAGGAATATTTAGAACGCCTCTAGTGTCACCACTAATAGTAACAGCTTCAGATCAACTCAATAAATAGAAGTTGTATAAGAAACGAGTTTTAATCACAGAGTAATTAAAGACACTGCATATTGCTGGCTGCTTTTTGTGCCAAGAATCGTGAAGAACGATGTTTACCACTTCATCAACAAGGCTATAATTTGTAAACAGTCATGATAGTGTGTACTATCTGTCCTTTTTGCAAAGACTATCTAGCGAGTATATACATCATCATTCATTGCGAAACAAATGCCTACCTGTGTGGGAAGAGAAAACGACATTCATCTGTCATTATGCAGCAGAAGGCGTTTCGTATTTGAAAGCAGCATTTCATGACAATGAACGATTAGACACTAGAACAATGTAAAGGAAAGTAATTACACAAAATGAGAGGAAAGTCGGTAAACTTTCTACCGAAACAGATTCTCTGGCGAAGTCGTCGAGTAGGGAAAGGAGAAAGGAGAGCACTGAATTGCAGAAAACAGATCACTAATCATTAATGCAACTTGCTCTGCTTACAGATAGACAGGTATAATGTTACGGCATAGATGGGCCCGTCTGTTTCCAGCATCGGCTCTTTAGAGATTCATTAAATGTGATCCAGGGATCCACAATTACAAGACTCGATTCTGTGTTCTAAATTATCAATGTTCGATAGGTTATAACGCGCCGGTAATCAGTGGCGGCTGGTAGGTTAAATTATTGGTGCTGCACAAATGAAAAATAAAATACAGAGTAGTAATGACTCACTTATTTATACAGATTCTCTGCTCTACTCTCCTTAGACCTGGCGAATCTATTTTTCTCTCAGAAATCATTGCTAATGCTGTCAATCGGTCCTGTGACATTGTGTTCCTAAGGAAAGTTTTTATTCTTTTTAAAGTTGAGAAACAGCATTCTGCTTCAGCGGTAGACATTGGCATAGTTAACAGTACTCGGAGGAGTTTGACATATTCGCTGAATGTAGTACATAAATTGTTTTCCTTATTGAAGTCCATCAAGCACAAAGCGCCGGACTTTCCACGAAATTCCTCTCGACTGTAAATTACAGTCAGTTCTCTACGAATTTTTGTTCCAAGGATAAAAGGATAGAACCTTATTGTTTCTCTAAGGGAATCCTCTGGAAATGTCTTAGAAATTTTCTTGATGAAACAAAGTTTAGGCTACCAGATGTCCCGTGAAGCTAAATCTGTCCTTTGCTTCTCTAACAATGTCACATACTTCAAGAGCTTCTCTTCTTTTCACATCATGATCTTCTATTCTTCTCCTCTTAATTGCAGTTTCTTCGTGTTCCTCGATATCCACGCTACTTCTTACCCTTTACACTTCCCTTTCAAATGCGTTTAGCTGGGCGATGGCAAATGTGGCATTGCAGTCTCGTTTCTGCAGCCGATTGTACAAAATGTCCACATGTGGCATGATCTTGTAGAAGAAAGACAGCCAGAATACAAAATTAAAATCTTTCAAATGGCCATAAACCCAGAAGCCTGAAGAAGTGTGGTGTTGTTGTTTAACAGAGCTCTCGTCTGAATAACCTCCATGCATTTAACTAAATTCTCCCTGTGTTCGAAAAGCAGAGCACACAGAAGCTAAGCCTGAAGGTCACGCTACAGCCGTTGCTAAGAGTAGGAGGAGCTAGGTTTATAAACCTCCATTTAAGCAATGTATAAGAAGCCACTCCCATCTCTTCACCTTCCCGCAACCCCCTCAGAGAGCCTACATTTGGGCGAAATCTTAGGTTAACTCTTCACTGCAAACCTGCGGCTCCTACAGCTAATCACTGTTTATTTCGACTTCTGCGATCATGGGCAGCTACAGACGATAAGCGTAATTGAAACATGTTTGTATATAAAACAATGCAAACAAGTACAGCTTTAATGTGCAAAATGCACCTGTTGTATATTCAGAATCAGTGGGTGTAGCGCAAACCTGCAACCTTATGGAGGAACCGCCCCTGCCGGTAATGCAACTCTGGTTTCCTGCAAAATGTGACAGTCACCTAATACAAGGAGGCCATGAATCTAAGTTAAATAACACTTGTCAAAATGGAGAGTCATTTGAATGTGAATATGGACCATACTGAACCTGCTGACATTGTACAATCAGCGGAGAGAGTGAAATTAGAATTATCACCCCCCAAAACCAATACGACATTGCATACAATAAGAAGGCCCTAGCACACTTTTCTTCAATCCTGAACGCTTGTCTTCGACTTGGCTTTTTTCCTCACACCTGGAAATTGGCTCAAATCATTGTGTTTCACAAACCTAATAAACCTAAAAATCTCCCCGACAGCTATCGTCCGATAAGTTTGCGTCCTACCTTGTCCAAACTCCTTGAAAAAGTTCTTCTTCGCCGTCTCCTTAAATGTACCTCTGAAAACCATATCATTCCACCCTTTCAATTTGGATTTCGTTCTAGACATTCTACCTCTCACCAACTACTACGTTTAACACAAACAGTAATTCATGGTTTTGAGCAACGAAAGCACACAATCACCCTGTTCCTCGACGTAGCACATGCCTTTGATAAAGTTTGGCATGAGTGGTTAATCTTCAAACTGTATAGCATTGGACTTCCACAGTATCTGCTCAATACTATTTGTAGTTTTCTATCAGATCGCACATTTACTGTTCGGAGTCCTCTCAGCACCATATTACAGCAGGAGTTCCTCAAGGATCCATATTGGCCCCAATCTTATTTAGTATCTATACATATGATCTGCTTGACTTGGCCCCTACCTCCATAGCCTTATACGCTGATGATACTGTTTTATATCATTCCGGCACAGATCTCCCTGCAACTATCCACACGCTACAAACCTCTCTTGACTGCCTCGTTGAATGGTTCGATACATGGCGCATACGTCTAAACACTCAAAAGACCGCAGCTAAGATCTTTAGCTTACGTCGCATCTCCAACTCTCCCAAATTGCATATTAAGCATGAATCAATCCCCTGGCTATCTCCTACCACCTCCGTCAAATACCTAGGAGTAATGCTGGACACTAAACTTACGTGGCGAGCCCATATTGATCGACTTATCTCGTTGGCATCAGGACGACTTTCAAAACTCGATCCGCTGCTTCACAGAAACACTCCTCTTGGGACTGAATGATCTCTGCTTCTCTACAAATCTCTTGTCCGGCCACTTATCACATATGCTTCCCAGGTATGGGGTTCGGCTAGCAACACTCATCTCCGAAGGCTACAGATCCTGCAAAATCGATTTCTGCGCATCGCCACGGATGCCCCTTGGTACGTAAGAAATCAACAACTGCATAAAGAACTTGGTCTCCTTCCTCTTCACCAGTACATACGTCAGATCGCCTCTCGCTTCTTCTCAAACCTGCCAGATGTTCCAGGAGCTGTGATGTACGACATCGGCGTACGAACCCGCCAGCCCACGCGCCTGAAGAGATGACTCCCACAGGATCTCCTCCTTAGTGACTCTGAATGAAAAAACTATGAATATTGTTTCACAATTACTGTTGTTCTTATCTCTTTGATTACTTGTTTTTTTATTAACTGTTTTTTCTCTTTTGTTTCACAGTGTTAAATAGATAATAGGAGCCAACTTGGTTTTCCTTATATGATATTATATAGTTCATAAAGATTCAATTATTTAACAAGGGTCTGTATAGCATGTACTGCTGATCGATCATTGAATAAATTAAAAAAAAAAAGCATACAATAAATTCCTGGACTGGTGCAAGGTAAAGAACATACAAAACAATTCTACTCAAAATGTGCTGTTAGAGCATCTTCAACATTGGGGGCAAATTAGTGGATGAAAAGGCCGTACCTTAATATGTAAACAAGAATCACATCAGTAAATACTAAAAATTTACAGCATCTTTGAAACGTACGTTTGAAGTTGTAATCTTTAAATTCTTGTTAGGTTACTTCATAGGGGTTTTTCCCCCTCCACTGCCTCCCTTATATAAAATGTTTTCTAAAACTCGTTATAACACCGATGCTACCCAGTACAAATGAACATCACAACCCCATGAATAACCATGACAAAGATAAAACAATACCATATATTTGTATATAAGCTATAATATCTAAATTTACAGGTTAGCCAAAATCAAATCGCCGTACATAAATTGAGAAATTGTAGCATAGCTTGAATCAGCAAGTCGCCTTTCGCGATCCAGTACGCCAGCGCCTGTATTTTTATACGGCACCTAACTCTACAGAAACGTGCTCCACTCGTACATGAGAAATGGTTTACTGTGTTACAATTAATTACCTCACATACATTTGTGAGATGTGGTAAGTACTTGTAAATGTTTTGTTATTGACTGCAGTTCTATAAAAACTTTGCTTGCATTAACATTAGAACCATGGTACAAACACAGAAATTGTACAATTATATATTAGCTATAGAAGACTTCCTTTCTCACGTACAAGTACTTATTTGTTCAATATTATCTTTACCTACATTACACCTGTAGCTTATTTTAAAGCAGTATGGCTAAATCAAATCTAAACCATACCTAAAGATTAGAATCATAACTTGTTATAAAATTGTGTCAAAAAATGTAATACCTTTCCTATGCTATACGATGTTTCATGTAGTGCCATCTATGGACAATAAGACGTAGTCGTTAAAATGATGAATCCTGGCGGTCAATTAATATAACTGATAGATTGTTTCTTGTCTAAAAGCATTTGTTTATAGCATTCAGTTCATATTTAAATACTCAACCCAATCTTCTACAAAGAATAAACCGTTTCAGAAGCAGCTTTAATGCACATTTCGTTGTATATGCAACAGATATATAAGAGACTGAAGTGATAGTCAAATGTTTAAAAATTAGATTGCTGTAAGAGAGGCACTATTTATATTTGGAGCATTGGCAACCCTGAATGTTGTAGGTGGCATCTGACGTTCCCAATGGAAAGTTTGACGTTAACCATAACCTGTTTTAGACACTTTGTCAATGTAGCGTCATTTGTTTTGTTTACATTACAATGAAAATTGTGTCTCAACCTGGAATTAACTCGTCAAAATGTTCGTTCAGTGATTTATTACGACTCTCGACGTGGATTATCAAGACAAGAGAGCATCGATCAACTAACTTCCACATTTGGCGAAGAAACTCCATCTTTTGTCACTGTAAAACGCTGATATAACGAATCTAATCGTGACCGACTTTTGCTCAATGATGAAGTGCGTGAAGGTCATCCAAAATCAGTTGTTGTGCCAGAAAACATTGATGCTGTACAAAAACTACGAGGGCTGTTCCATAAAAAATATCACAATTTTTTTTTTTTTGACAACGTGCCTTCACGCATCCTCATAATTTTGATGGTCCTTCTCAAAATGGTCTCCCCTGAATGCGATGCACTTGTCCCAGCGTTTCTGCCAGTCTTCAAAGACATGCTGGAAACTTTTTTTGAGAGATCTTTCAAAATCGCCTTCACAGCCTTCAGCACTGCTTCTGATGATGGATAATGCCTCCAACGAAGGCGTTTCTTCAAGTTAGGGAATAGAAAAAAGTCCCATGGGGCTAAATCCGGACTATAGGGAGGGTGAGGGATGCACTTCACGTTGATTTTTGAGAGATATTCAGCAACAACATTGGCAATATGCGGCCGCGCATTATCACGGTACAGCATCCAGCCTGCTTCACAGAAATGTGGTCTTTTGCGCCTGTTTTCAGGACATCCTTGTAGTATTGTCCAGTTACTGATGTGTGTGCAGGTACAACGTGCTGATAAACCATTCCATGAATACCACAGAATGAGATGACTGTAACTTTCCCAGCAGAAGCAACCACTTTTGCTTTTTGGGGGGTTTGTGATAAAGGAGCTTTCCATACAGCTTTGCTGTTTGTTCTCAGGATCAAAATGATGTAGCCAAGTTTCATCAGCAGTGATTACGTATGAAAGAAACTCCGGATCTTCCTCTAACATCAACTTTAACTGTATACAAACCTGTATGCGAATGTCCTTTTGTTCGGGAATCAACAGTTTTGGAACACATCGCGCACAAACACGTCTCATGTGTAATGTTTCTATCACCAACGTGTGGGTGGAGCCCAATGAAATGTTCAGTATTTCAGAAAGTGATCTTAAGGTAATTCGTCGATCCTCTCTCACAATGGCAGCAGCAGTGTTGATGTTTTCTTCCGTAAGAGCAGTAACTGGAGCACCGGGTCCACCTTCCTTTGAAATTGTCTCCTATCTTTAAACACTTTAAACCACCTTCGAGCTGTGCTGTAGGCAAGAACAGACTGTCCATAGGCCTCCTGTAACATTGTATAGGCCTCAACTGAAGATTTGTTGAGACGAAAGCAGAATTTCAAAGGCGCTATATTGATCCTCACGTGTTACTTCCCTTGCAGCGGTAGGCGATACTGAACATGTCTGAACTTGCCTGGTTCTCACAGGCGGGAACCAGGAGTACCAACAATGAAACTAATGGCGTGTTTGTTTCACATTAAACTAACAGAACATAATAAGATTGAATTATGGTGCGAAAAATTATGGGCGTAAAAAGATTATGATCATTCTTTTTGAGCAGCCCTCGGAAGAATGCAAGATCGTCAAGCGACATTTTGTGAGATTAGGGCAACCATAGGCATCAGTTCCACCAGCATATATAAAATATTGCATGATTATTTATCCGTGATAAAGGTTTGCTCTCGTTGGATACCAAAAAAAGATGCTCGTGTCAATTGGTGTACAAAAATTCTCAAGAAATACAACGGTTGTGCCTCAAATTTTTTTTAACGCTTTATTGAAACAAAAACAAGGATCATCGCTTCTTATGTGGAAGCGGGGTTAGGCGAGGGAAAGTGTGGGTAGGTTTATGCAGATCCCGCGTAAGCACTCTGGTAATTATCGTATATTTCTAGCAGCATCTATCTTGCTGCCTGGCGTAAGTATAAGGCCAGGATGGCAGGCATGGCTTGCGCCCTGGAAGCCAAACTGGGGAGTCAGGGTGGATTTTGTCAAGGTGTGCTCGGTACTAAGTGTTCAGTCGGCGTAGATGGCCCAAGTATGGGTTAACTGTTAGGTTGACAGCTCTAATTTGTTCGCCGATGGTGTGTTTGTGGTCGTATGAGTCGTGGTGGGCTTGGAGTGTTCGAACGATCCTGTGCAGGTCGATCTTGCTGTTGTCTAGTCCGTTGGCTAAGGTCTGAAGTGTAGATGGGATGTCCATGGTGGCAGATTGGTGTGTTTGCTTGATGAGTGGCTCTAGGTTATGGTACTTGTCTTCAGCTTCTGAAAGTTTGTTGATGACATCCTCCATTCGATCCAGAATTTTGCGAGTTCCGATGTGAAGAAGGCCAGAAAGGTGTGGAAGCTCTTTGCTGTCGCCTCTATGATGGTGTCCTCGAGCTGTGTGATTATCTCTGCGCTGTCAGGTGCTGTGTCCGTGAAGGTCGGCTGGATGGTCGTGGCGGCGGAGGCAAGTTGCGTCTCCAGGGCAGCCAGGCGGTTGTTTGTGTTATGGAGTTCGGTCTGGATCTTTGTTGAAGCAGTCCTGAGTTCCTCGTAGAAGGCTGGCGTAGTTGGTGAGAAATGGCCCGGGACAGGAGCTGCTGATGTGGTGGTTCTGCGCCTGTTGTTCGGATTGAGCGGGCACTGTGCCTGACCTGTGTAGTGGCCAAGGCCATCGCAGGTGGCGGCGGCGGTGAAGGTCGTGGCGCGTGCATTCGGATGTCAGTGCTGAGGCACCGCAATAGTGGCACCGAGGTGGAGCGTTGCACGTTGAGGCGTCGTGTCCGTAGCCACAGCAGCGTCGACATGTGTGGTGACGTAACGCTCTGCTAGCCTCGATTCTGAGATACTGCCCTAAGAAGAGCAGGCCCGTCCTCAAGGCAGCCTCGTAGTCGGCTATGTCGGCGAGCTGTAGCCGGACAAGGTTAGAAGGCCCTTGGCGCGTGTTGATTCTGGTGGTCTTCAGAGTAGAGGGCCAGAGCTGTTGAGCGGCGACGAGTATGTAGCGGATCGGGAGATCTCGTGGGACCCCGCGGATAACTGCCGAGTGCGGTGCGGCGTGTTCTGGAGTGTAGACGGCGTAGGGCTCCTTTGTTGGGAGTAGCGTAAGACTTGCGGCTGGAGAAGGGTAGAGGGCTTCGGCGTAGGTTAGTTGGCTTGAAGTGGACTGGCTGGCTAGTGTAGCTGCGGAGAGTGCTGGAGTTGCGTCCTGCTGCATGGACGTGGAGTCTGCTAATGCAGGCCGAGAGCGTCCGGCAGCCAGGCGTGTAAGCGGAGAACTAGGCAGGCAGGCGGTGACTGGAGCCGATTCAGCGCTGGCCCAGAACTTTCCCCTAGGCTCGCCGGCCGGCTCGCCCCCCTCTGCCAGTACCGGCAGAGAGACAATAGACGGTGCCCGAGAGGTGGCTGGTGAACTGCTGGCAGATTAAGGCTGCGGCGACTGTAGCTTCGTTGGACGTATATAAGATTGTAACAGATGACGATCATGGATCTATGCGTATGAAACGGAAAGATAACAGCAGTCGATTGTATGGGTGTTTCAAGATGAAGCAACTCCAACAAAAGTTGTTCGCTCTCGAAACACTTCTGCCTATTTTTTCAGCAAAACTGACCAAGTGGAAACAGTGACTTTAGAGGTCAATGCCGAATGGTACACAACCATTTGTTTGACGGAAGTCTTTGGTGAAGACTAGACCAACTAGATCGTAACATCGTTCTTCATCAACACAATATGAGCGTACACATATCTCGTATAAAAAGAGTATTTGAAGGCTTAAAGATAGATGGATAGATAGTTTTATTCACCTTAGGAATATACAATATTCATGGCTTCGTCAAATTTGTACCCATAAGAATAATACATTTCTTATGAGTAATACAATTATGAATAATACAATAGTAATTAAATAATACAATAGTAGTTAAATAATACAATAGTGATTAAAGTAATGCAGTAGTGATTAACAGAATAATACAAATAGTAATTAAGAATAATGCAACTTAGGTAACATAATAGTTTAATGTATTACATTTTTAAGAACTAGGCTGTAAGAGACATAATTTTTACCCAAAAAAATCAATATTTACTTTATTATTTAATTTTACTTCTTAGAAACTCATCTGTTGTCTGTGACATTACTTTTAGTAGGATATTTTTTACAGCTTTTCTGAATATTACAAGTATCACCTCCGAAGTTGCACAGGTATTTATTCACAAACATCATTTTAGGAAGCATTGATATGTTGATCATGTTTTAAGTATTCTTCCACTGAATAATAGCAAACTTCTCTTAAAAATGATTTTACAGTCAGTTTAAACCTTTTTCCGATGTTATACTTTTAATGCCATCGGGTAGTTTGTTATATAATAATACTGCTTTATGTTCGAAGCTATGTATTAATAAAGTTGTATTGTGGCTTATAATGCGTAGATCTGATTTACTTCTTGTATTATGTGTATGTATCTGTGAATTTGTTTCAAATTGAGCAAGTACAATTCTTGTCCTAACTAGAGCTTCATATATATACACACAGGGTAATGGAAGTATTTTTAGTAGGTTAAAATATGGTTTACAGCTGGTGGTGAAAGGAATATTTACTATATAACAAAAAGCCCTTTTCTGCAGTCTAACTATTTTTGATACATCTTTAGCATTTCTCCAGCTAAGTATACCATGACATTACAGAATGAAAATAAGCAAAATAAATAATTCTGAACACATTTGTGTTTACAGACTCCCTCATTGATTTAATAACGAATGTAATTCTGCTTAGTTTCAATTCTAGTTGCTGAATTTGTTTTTCCCATTTTAAATGTTCATCTAACCATATTCCTAGAAATTTGGTATTTGATTCATAGAGTAGTGATTCATAGAGTAGTGATTTATTCCCTAAATATATACTTGGGAATTGAGCAGTGTTATTTAGTTTGTGGTGAAAGCCTATAGCTACTGATTTTTCTTCATTTATTTTTAGCTTATTTTTTAAAAACCAATTGACAATTTTTGTATTAAAAGTATTATTATAGCTTAATACCTCATTCGAGGTTTTCCCAGTCATTAATATGCTGGTATCATCGGCAAAGAGTGTCAAATTGATGTTCTCGCCCGTTTTATTTAAACCTAGACCTAAATCATTAATATATAAGAGAAACAAAAATGGGCCCAATATTGAACCCTGGGGCACACCTTGCTATACTATTTTCTCTGTGGATGTTTTATTTTGAATTACACCTAAGTTTTTATCTACATAGTCTAGCTGTACAAATTGACGTCTACGTTCCAGATATGATCTGAACCATTTATAACATATTCCTCTAATACCAACTGCATGCAACTGATTTTATGGGTCATCCGCCATACAGTCCTGATGTGGCACCCAATTACTTCTTTTTTATAAATATTTATTGGTCAAAATAATACAGGCTTTGCAGATCTGGGAGAACAGATACAAAATAATCATAGAGTAATAAGATTCTAGAGGTAGGACATTGCGCCTCCTTTGAACTAATACAAATGTGATACTGAACTATTATGTGTTTCAAATGAGAAGAGTTCTGGAGTCCAGCTAATCAGATGCCGTATCACACTCAGCGTTGCCAGCTTGTTACCCCACTCCTTTTACATTTCCCTCTCTCTCTCGCACACTCGCACAACATGCAGGTCTGCTTGGCGCAGACGTAAGGGTAAGCTAATTATATTTTACAAACTTTTACAATGATGCAATTGCAAAAATCAAAATTATGTATATTTTAAAATACCATAACTATAATTATAGTTTATGAATTACCTGCTTTTATAATCCAATGGAACTGCCAGTGGCTCATCCATATCCCTGTCAATGTTACTTCCGTTAAGAGAAAATTCGTCATTGTCACTGTCTTCATCGTCTGAGTCTTGCAAATTTATGATTATAGGTTCCAAAATCTCGTCACGTGCTAATTTCTTTCTTAAAATCGTCTTCTTGAAGGTTTTCTGCGTGCCTCACGCAGTTTTCCCAGTCCTATTGTGTTACCTTGTCAATTTTTTTATAATTTTTTTATTGATCGATCAGCAGTACAATGCTTTACAGATCAGAGTGAAAAGAAGGTAACAGTACAATAAGAACAATAACACTCAGGGGTAGGCTAACAGGTCGCCCACTAACTACATTAAGTTAGAACTCCAATAATACTCTCTGAGAAATTATGTCAATATTAAAGATGTAAGATAGACATCAAGCACTAGAATCACTCGAATCAGATGTATCACTTAGAAGCAGGTCCTGTGGTAGTCTCCTCTTCAAGCGTGAGGGCTGACGCGTGCGGACGCCGATGTTATAATGCACAGCTCCTGAAACATCTTGCAGCGTGGAAAAGAAACGACGAGCGATCCTGCGAATGTAGTCGTGAAGAGGTAATAGTCCTAGTCCGTGATGGAGCTGCTGATTACGGATGAACCATGGAGCGTTGGTAGCGACGCGCATGAAGCGATTCTGTATGACCTGAAGACGACGCAGATGACATGTGTGTGCGGCCCCCCACACTTGGCAGGCATATGTAATAAGCGGACGAACGAGTGATTCGTAGAGTAACAATGAAGATTGTAGGCCGAGGCTGGAACGGCGATGCAACAGAGGTGAGAGTTTTGAAAGTCGCACGGAGGCCTGTGATATAAGACGATCGATATGAGCACACCAGGTCAGTCGAGTGTCCAAAAGCACTCCAAGGTATTTAACGGGAGTTGTAGTGGGGAGCCAAGGGACATTGTTCCTGTAGATACACAACGGAGTAAGCGGAGTATGTCGGCGAAGAGTGAAGATTTTAGCTTCGGTTTTCTGAGGGTTCAATGAGATCCGCCAAGTGCTGAACCAATGAGTTAGGCGATCTAAAGAGAGCTGTACTACTTGTTGTGCGTGCTGGAGATTAACATGAGAATAATATAGTACTGTGTCAACAGCGTAAAGAGCTAAAGAAGTCAGAGCTAAGTCAGGAAAATCAGAGATGTATATATTAAATAGAGTCGGGGCGAGGATAGAACCCTGTGGGACACCTGCGGTAATATTACGTGGGGATGAAAGCTTTCCACCAATGCGTACTGAAAAGCTGCGGTCGTAGAGGAAACTCTGGGTTAGATGTGATAAGTAATTAGGAAGACCGATGCGGTAGAGCTTAAGGAGCAAACCATCATGCCACACTCTGTCGAATGCCTGTGCCACATCAAGGAAGACAGCCGTGGTATACTGATGGACCTCGAATCCGTGAACAATTGACTGAGTTAATCGTAAAAGCTGATGGGTAGTGGAATGTTTGTGACGAAATCCAAATTGATAAGGCGGAAGAACATGGTTATGATTAAGGTAAGACAGAAGACGGCGATGAATTACTTTTTCAAACAGCTTGGAGAGGTTCGGCAACAGACTTATAGGACGATAGCTTTCGGGGAGTTGTTTGGGTTTATTGGGCTTATGGAAGACTGCTATATGGGCAAACTTCCAGGTGCGAGGAAAATAGCCGAGGCGTAGACAGGCATTGAGGATGGATGACAAGTATGCAACTGCTTTTTTGGTGAGTTTCTTGATAACAACGTTAGGAACCAAATCGTGCCTCGGAGATTCCTTAAGGGGACCTTGTCAATTTCTTCGTGAACAAGTCGTTTAACGTCCGTCAGTTTAAAAGTATTATTTCTGTTTGCAAGCCCCCTTTTTATTTGAGCCCACACCAACTCAATTGGATTATATTGGCAGTGGTGGGTAAGGTGGGAGGCGTATTACCTCGTGTCCCGTTTCAATTGCAAGTTGATCCGTGTTTTTAAACGAAAGTACTCTTTGCAATAACTCATTTTTAGTTTCTGTTTGCGAAATTTTTTTGAAGAACCTGTAAACCTTAGAAATAATGCTTCGAGCCTGACTTAGCAATACCTGCCTTTTTGATTCGTCACTCAATTCACCACAAGAAGCCTTTGCACTATTTATCTCTTACTGTACGTCATGTCAAACATTTACGTTTCAGTTCTGATTAATTACAAATATACGCGCACGCATACATGCCAGCTAATAATGATGTTCATACAGTGCTTACGTCGCGATTTATTGTTATAATACAGGTAATAGTGTTTTGTTTATTCGTATTAGAAAAACTATTTGAGCTAAAAATATGGGGTTTTCATGGTTATGTTAGATACATTACTCTACCTTCCACGTGGATCGGTTTTAGCGAAATCTGAGGTTTTAAAATCGGTTTTAGGCATCTGAGCACAGTCCGCTTAACAGGCTAGATGGACAGGAACAAACAGTGCTTAGGTATTGAATTTAACAAGCCCATTTCTGGGCTTGGGGGTTTGGAGTCAGGGGAATGTGGCCCTGTTCAGTTCTAGTTACCCAAAGCATCTTTCGGCAACCGGTAGCTCGGTCGGCGGCGTGGGTCCTGTGGTCGTAACGGCCAAGGGTGTTCACCAGTATGTTTGGATGGGAGTCTAGCTTATCGTAGATGGTGCAGGATCTCTCCCGCACCACGTCTATGATGTACGGGACCCCGGAGTAGGTATGAAGGGTGTGGGACGGGAATCTACGCCCGGTATTGTACATCATGCGCAGTGCCCTGCTCTGGACTCGCTGTAGTCTGCGGATAGTGGAGGGAGCCGCTGATCCCCAGACTTCGCAGCCATACAGAATCAGGGGAGGTATAATCGCCCGATACAGGCGTAGTTTGAGGTGCGTTGGCATGGTGGATTTGAGAATTGGGTATAACTGCGTTAGCGCGGCATGCCCTTGTTCGGCTTTGACCCGGACGTGAGGTGCGTAGGTGAGACCGCGATCGAGGTGGACGCCAAGGTATTTGGCAGTGGGAACCCAAGGGATTTGCCTCTGCCTCAACCTCAGCGACCAATCCGGTCACCCAGCTCGGACCTTAGCCAGGAGAAGAGCAGAGCTCTTCTCGGGGCTAATGACCATCCTCCACTTCTCACTCCAACGGCCAATGGCTCGGAACTGGTGCTGCAGTGGAGGATGACAATATCTTAGGTTTTTGTTACGCGCCATTATGAGGACGTCGTCAGCATATTGGCACGTAACAGTCTGTGGTTCTAAGGGGAAGTCAGACATGTAGGCCGCAAAGAGTAACGGGGACAGTACACTGCCCTCCGGGACACCCACAGCTATTGGTCTGATAGATGACGTCCGTCCTTGCACTCTCACCCTGAACGTGCGGTCTCTGAGGAAACTACTATTCAGGGCGTGATAGGGAGGAGGTACGTTGGCATCCCTGAGTTTGTACAGTAGGCCTTGGTGCCAGGTTGTGGCAAAGGCTTTCTCTACGTCTAGCAGCACCGCGACTGTCTTGAGGTTTTCCTGGAATCCCAGGGCTGTCCTCTCGGCCAGACGCAGTAGCTGCCGGGTCGTGGAGTGTCCATGACGAAAACCAAACTGGTGATCGGGTAGGAGCTGCCTTTCCTCGAAAAGAGGGGTCAGGCGGGATAGGAGCATCCGCTCAAATAGTTTTGAGACAGATGGGAGAAGACTAATGGATCGGTAGCTAGACGGAAAGACCGGATCCTTGCCGGGCTTCAGGATGCACACCACTCTCGCCTCCTTTCAGTAAACCGGAAAGTGGTGGAGGTGGAGGCACGCATTGAAGATCCGCGTCAAGTGGATGACGGCCCTCTTGGGAAGGTGCTGGAGCATGAGAGCACTAACGCCATCATGTCCAGGGGAAATGGTGGAGAGGAAGAAGTCCCAGATCGTGATGCAGCTGCTGGTTGCGGACAAACCAGTGAGCATTGTTGGCGATTCGCAGGAATCTGTAGACGCCTTAGGTGACAAGTGCTGGCAGCAACCCCCTCCCCCAGACCTGGCAGGCATAAGTAATAAGAGTTCCAACCAGAGATTTGTATAGGAGCTGTGAAGATTCTAAAACAAGTGAAGTGTGTTTGTGAAATAAAGGAAAGAGTTGTGAAAGACCAGTGGATGCCAGGGTAATGGTGCGGTCAATATGAGGCTTCCAAGTTAGCCGAGTGTCCAGTAACACTCCAAGGTACTTGACTGGAGTAATGCCTTCCTTTTTATCCCGAACATCAAGAATAATTTGCTAAAAACAACGATTTTCGCCGGCAGAAGATGCCATTGATGGCTTCAAAAACCATGTTCCGGAACTGTCTCAAGAAGTCTGCAATAAATGCTTCAAACGGATGCAAAACTGTATTTGATCATAAAGGAGAATATTTTGAAAAAAAAAAAAGCAGTTTTCAATCAGAATTATTCTCAAAATGTAGGGCAAAATATTACTAAAGGATTAAAATTTTATTTTTCCGTTTCTCGTAACCAGGAGCACTACATATTAATGGTGGATGTTCAGAAGATCTGGCCGTCGTATAATCCCTAACAGAGATGAGAGATTCCTCTGCTGACGTCACAACACAGCTGTCAGGTCTTTGTTCTGAATGGATTTAATCCGATTAGAGATGGCAAAGTCATGCTGTGTGTTTATGTGATGTGCTTATGTTTCCAGCACGGCTGAGCTGAAAAGGCAAAATTGCTCACTCTCAGTACTCATGTCCATATATCACGAAGTGGGTCACACAAGAAAGATTACCCAAAAATATATGTACTACAACAAATATAAGAAGAAACAAAAACTATACCAGCTTATTTCATATAAGAGTGAGTGCATTCAGTTTCTGAACTGTCACTTCACTCATTTTACTTCACTTATTAAGCTAGTTCAACTTTAACTTCACGAACTACTTCAATTTCCCTATCACTTCAGTTTCCTTATTTTTTCCCTACCTTTTTTTAAAAAAAAAATTTACATCCTTGCACGATAAGTAACATCCAAAAATGAATAAAATCAAGTTCAAATGAGCCCAGGGAACATAGAGCTTAGAGTTATCATACATTTATCTTTCAGGATAAGGGAAAACCTCCAAAGTCATATTGGACGATGAATGAAATGATGATCAAATGAGTGCAGGGTACATAGAGCTTAGAGTTACCAGGCATTCATCGTTCAGGATAACGGAAAACCTCCAAAGTTCAGTCATATAGGACGATGAATGAAATGATGTTCAAATGAGTGCAGGGTACATAGAGCTTATAGTTACCTAACATTCATCTTTCAGGATAACGGAAAACCTCCAACGTTAAGTCATATCGGACGATGAATGAATTTATGTTCAAGTTTGTCCAGCATACATTGAGCATAGAATTACCAGACATTCATCTTTCAAATAAGGCAAAACCGCGGAAGAAAAACTTAATTCAGATAACATATCCGAAGGAGATTTGAAATAGGAACCTGTTGAACATGAAACGCGCTATCATCTACGCTGCAGAGGTGGGGCTAGATAAGGGTTAACTAACCCTACTACAGAAATATCAAGCCAGGTATTTAATCAACAGTTACCTATACTGTTTATACACACAGACAAAACCATTTCTAAATCTGTTTTTATGATTTAATAATTCATATTGAATATAAGTCCATGTATTGCAAACTGTATTAATTTATTATTTAATCCACTGTATAGTAAACTGTGTAGAGACACGCGCATTTTCACATAGTTCGCATAGAAACATCACGTTTCGGTTACATATCTAAACAGAAATTAATTTCAAACGTGTGCATAATCCTCATATTAGTTCTGTGAGCGTGTGGCATTGCGGATTTACCGCAAATATTTGAAGATCGTTCAATACCTCACTCTCTGGCGCATTACCTACCCCTTCCATCTCTCTAGCATTTGTTTTTCAGTGATGAACCATTCTGTAGTGTTTGTACAGTGCAAGTCTGTAACCTTATGCCCTCCAAAAATTTTAAAAACTTAAATAGGTAGACAGGGACCAATATATGCATTGTCAGTAATAATAAGTACTAAACTAGGCAAAATACTTTCTTCATTCACAACGAAAAACACTTAAAATAGCATATGCAGCTCCAATTCATTTTGGTATTGAATTTTTGTACCAACCACATCATATAAGGGGTTCTGAGATGACCTGAAAAGTCATTTCAAAGCATAGAGGGAAATGCTGAGGAGAAAGCCTCGAGAAAACTTTCATTTTAAGTAAGCAAATGGTTATATAGATCTTCAACTCTTGTAAACTTAACAAAACAAGAGCGCCAAGGTACAACATAGATCTAACAGTAGTGCTTCTTTTTCTTTTGCTTTTATTTTCCAAATTTACGTTCTCCGACGTCAGATCATATCAGACGATGAATGGAATGATGTTCAAATGAGTACAGGGTACATAGAGCTTAGAGTTACCAGACATTCGTCTTTCAGGATAAGGGAAAACATCCAACGTTAAGTCATATCGGACGATGAATGAAATGATGTTCAAATGAGTACAGGGTACATAGAGCTTAGAGTTACCAGACATTCATCTTTCAGGATAAGAGAAAACCTCCAATGTTAAGTCATATCGGACGATGAATGAAATGATGTTCAAATGAGTACAGTGTACATAGAGCTTAGAGTTACCAGACATTCACCTTTCAGGATAAGAGAAAACCTCCAACGTTAAGTCATACCGGACGATGAATGAAATGATGTTCAAATGAGTACAGAGTACATAGAGCTTAAAGTTACCAGACATTTATATTTTAGGATGAGAGAAAACCTCCAACGTTAAGTCATATCGGATGATGAATGAAATAATGTTCAAATGAGTGCAGGGTGCATAGAGCTTTGAGTTACCAGACATTCATCTTTCAGGATAAGAGAAAAGCTCCAACGTTAAGTCATATAGGGTGATGAATGAAATGATGTTCAAATGAGTACAGGGTACATAGGGCTCAGAGTTACCAGACATTCATCTTTCAGAATAAGAAAAACCTCCAAAGTTAAGTCATATCAGACGATGAATGAAATGATGTTCAAATGAGTACAGGGTACTTAGAGCTGAGACTTACAAGACATTCATCTTTCAGGATAAGGGAAAACCTCCAACGTTAAGTCATATCGGGCGATGAATGAAATGATGTTCAAATGAGTACAGGGTACATAGAGCTTAGAGTTACCAGACATTCATCTTTCTGGGTAAGAGAAAACCTTCAACGTTAAGTCATATCGGACGATGAATGAAATGATGTTCAAATGAGCACAGGGTACATAGAGCTTAGAGTTACCAGACATTCATCTTTCTGGGTAAGAGAAAACCTTCAACGTTAAGTCATATCGGACGATGAATGAAATGATGTTCAAATGAGCACAGGGTACATAGAGCTTACCATAGAAAAGGTAAGAAATGCGTGTGACCAAGGAAGCCGTATTAATTTCTTCCTCTACATTTCTGTACCACGTCGTAATTTAGTGTATCACTTTTGCAATTTCGTTCTAAATGACGTAGGAGGTGTAGCGGCTGCTCAAAGCGCCTACTGGATGTCAGCAAAGGGATTAAGCAAGTTTAGAAATGACAATTATTGCTGTGATCCGTGTTTGAACGCAGAGGAATGCGGTCGGGCCTGGTGGAGAAAGGCGGCAATGCGACTGGAAAACTATTACACCGCTTTGATTCCTGCTTATACAATATTTTAATCAGGATTCATTAGTAGAGCTAACTTAGAGTCTTGTTTCCATAATTCATTTTGGCATATTGGCAGTAATAGGCCAGAAATAACGTGCAGGTAAATAAGTTAAACTCCCAGGTTAGTACAGTCATATCGGACGATGAATGAAATGGGTGAAAGATATTCAAATGAGTCCAGGGAACTTACACTAACACCCACAAATAACACTAGGGAACACGTTTTTTGTACCCGAAACAAACTAGGCCAATTCTTATGCAAAATGACTCGCTGATTCCAAAAATGCCTCTGAAAATGCTGTATCACGTAACGTTTTTGAGATATTCTTATTCTTTTATATAAAATTACAGAAATGAGGTATGATACCAACTCATATTGCCTTAATTTAAAATAATAGCCATTGACTCTTCTAAATACAGCTTAAAGGCAGTGTTTCTTCATACTGGCAATTTACTACCTTCAATACCTTTATTTCATGCCATAGGAATGAAGGAGACATACGATTCCATGTCCATTATTTTAGATGCTATTAGTTATCAAAACCATGGCTGGGAAATTTGTAGTGACCTCAAGGTAGTTGCATTGCTAACGGGACTGCAGGGAGGTTTCACAAAATATTGCTGTTGTTTGTGCTTATGGGACAGTAGGGCAACTGACAAGTATTTTATAGTGAAAGAAAGGGGGAAAAGGGAAGACTATACCCCTGGAGCAAGCAATGTTAAGTATGTGCCTCCAGTAGACCCAAACAAAGTTCTTCTCCCGCCACTTCACATAAAGCTCGGGTTAATGAAGAATTTTGTTAAAGGTTTGGACAAAAGTGGAAGTGCATTTGAGTATTTAAGAAATATCTTTCCCAAAATAAGTGAATCTAAATTGAAGGAAGGTATATTTGTCGGTCCTCAAATAAGACTACTTCTTAAAGACAGTGTTTTTAAATCAAAGCTTAAACGTGTTGAACTGGCAGCATGGAAATCATTTAAATCAGTGGTGGAAGGCTTCCTGGGCAATAACAAAGAAGAAAATTATGAAACTTTAGTCTCAGAACTATTAAGGAGCTACAAAGAAATGGGTTGCCGTATGTCACTTAAAATCCACTTTTTGCACTCTCACCTTGATAGTTTCCCTACAAACCTAGGAGCTGTAAGTGATGAGCAAGGTGAGCGTTTTCACCAGGACATTTCTGAGATGGAAAGACGTTACCAGGGTATCGCTGGGATTCAGCCATGTTTGGAGACTATTGTTGGTTCCTCAAACGGGAGAGTCAATACAAAAAAAAAAAAAAAAAAAAAAAAAAGAAAAATCAACAGTGAAACACTTCTGAGATAATTCAGGTATTGGTTTTTATCATTATCTTGTGTTTATTTATTTTAATAATAACAATTAATAATAATTATTATTTTCAATGTTATTTGGCAATAAAATACCTATTATTTTCAATTAATTAAATATGAGTTATCACATTTCTGTAAGTTTTCATAAAAAGTTATGATTACCTAAAAAACGTTACGTGATACAGCATTTTGAGGGGCATTTTTGGATTCAGCAGATCAGTTTACATAAGAATTTGCCTATTTTCTTTCGGGTATATAAAAATATTTTTTTTTTTTTTTTTTGTTCCCCAGTGTAATCGGACAGACTTTGCATTTCACTATGGAATGCTCTATAAAGCAGGATAGATTATGTGTATCAATCTCAAGGTACTCCTTGTGTTAAACAAAAATGATTTGCTATGAGCATCAATTTTAGAGATTGAAAATGTGGCTAAACTAAGAGCTTCCCCATTCAAGCTTGTTTACATTATGAGTTTACGAAACAAAACGAATCTTACAGCACAAATGAAATGCAATACAAACGAGTAGGTGAAGTCTGTCTGTAAACAAAACAACATCGTAGAAGAAGTACGTCAACTGTTCACCAAGAAGAAGACAAGAGCATAGTATGGGGCCCATTACATTTGAACAGATACTGTTAGTCATCTATTACTATAAAAGAACAAAACATACCGAGAAATAGCAGTAATTGTGAATCTTAACAAAAGTACAGTTAGTGACATAATTCAACCGTGTAAGTATGAAGGCAATTTAATCTCGAGCAAAGCCAGGGCGGCCAAAACTTCTTAACAATAGGTAGAAGGTAAAACGAAATCCGCGTATAAGTACTCCGGTGATTTGTACTGAGATTCAGGAAGAACTGGGACTGACTGAGAGCCCTGAAACGGTCAGAAGGGCCATGCAAAAACAAGATTTTAACTGTCGCGTAGTCAGTAAAAGGAAGTGATTACAATTTGCCAGAGACTTTGTTAACAAGGCAACTGATTGGTGGGACCAAGTTATTTGTTGTGACGAAAGCATATACAACCTTGCTGGTTCCGATGGTTGTGTGGAGGAAACCAAACACGGAGCTGGAAGAGAGCAATTTACAAGGCACAGTCAAACACGGTGGAGGGAGTGTAATGGTATGGGGCTGTATTTCCTCTACTGGAGTGGGAAAACTGGTGTTCATAGACACAACCATGAACAAGGATGTCTATCTTACAATATTACAGCAAAATTTAAAATAAAGTCCAGAAATGATGGGTATTTTGGACAGCTTCTCATTTTATCAGAATAATGACCGAAATATACGTCACACATTGTGCAGCTATGGTTACTTTACAACTGTCCTCATGTACTGCATCCACCCCCTCAGTCCCAGGATCTTAATCCCATAGAAGCAGTATGGGATAAACTGGAGAAGGCCGTGAGGAAGACCTCATCACCTCCAAGCAGCAGAGCTCCAAGTACCTCCAAGTGCAGACATGTTCAGTATCGCCTACCGCTGCAATGGAGGTAACACGCGAGGAACAATATGCGGCTTTGAAATTCTGCTTTCGTCTCAAACAAATCTTCAGTTGATGCCTATACAATGTTACAGGAGGCCTATGGAGAATTTGTTCTTCCCTACAGCACAACTCGAAGGTCGTTTAATATGTTTAAAGGGGGGCAATCAATTTCAAATGAACGTGGACCCAGTGCTCCAGTTACTGTTCTTACACAAGAAAACATCAACACTGCTGCTGCCATTGTGAGAGAGGATCGACGAATTACCTTAAGATCACTTTCTGAAATACTGAACATTTCATTGGGTGCCACCCACACGTTGGTGACAGAATCCATTACACATGAGACGTGTTTGTGCGCGATGGGTTCCAAGACTGTTGATTCCCGAACAAAAGGACATTCGCATGCAGGTCTGCATGCAGTTAAAGTTGATGTTAGAGGAAGATCCGGAGTTTCTTTCAAACGTAATCACTGCTGATGAAACTTGGCTACATCATTTTGATCCTGAGAGCAAATAGCAAAGCTGAGTATGGAAATCTCCTTCATCACCAACCCCCCAAAAAGCAAAAGTGGTTGCTTCTGCTGGGAAAGTTATGGTCATCTCATTCTTTGATATTCAGGGAATGGTTTATCAATATGTTGTACCTGCACACACATCAGTAACTGGACAATACTACAGGGATGTCCTGAAAACATTGCAAGTTCATATCAGGCGCAAAAGACCACATTTCCATTAAGTAGGCTGGATGCTGCACCATGATAATGCGCGGCCGCATATTGCCAACGTTGTTGCTGAATATCTTGCAAAATCAACGTGAAGTGCATCCCTCACTCTCCCTATAGTCCGGATTTAGCCCCATGTGACTTTTTTATATTCCCAAACTTGAAGAAACGCCTTCGTGGAAGGCATTATCCATCATCAGAAGCAGTGGTGAAGGCTGCGGAGGCGATTTTGAGGGATATCTCAAAAAATGGTTTCCAGCATGTCTTTGAAGACTGGCAGAAACGCTGGGACAAGTGCATCGCATTCAGGGGAGACTATTTTGAGAACGACCATCAAAATTATAAGAATGAGAGAAGGTACTTTGTCAAAAAAAAAAAAAAAAAAAAAAAAAAAAAAAAAAAAAAATATGACCATTCTTTACTGAACAGTCGTCGTGTAAAAAGTGCATGTACGATGTTCAAGTCTTTGCGGAAACTTGTGGCAGTAATAGTTTGTGGTTTTAAAACAAAATAAAAATTAGATAATCACCACCGAAGTATCGAAAAAATTTCAAGGTAATTTTCTCAAGTATCGTTCGATATCAATACCCTGCGAGTATCGAGATTATCGATATATCGCAAGTAACGAGGACCCATCTGTAGTAAAAAACCAAATAAGATCGTTTTCCCAACTTTAATATAATTTAATAGTTTGTTTCTTAGGAGGCATAAGTATGAGTGCATTCAGTTCCTCAGACAATACCGGATATGCTGACTCTGCAGGTGACCTCTGCAGCCCACACTAACGGAAGTGTTTCCGGTCAATGCTGTACCATTCATCAACGCCAGAGTTGGCAGGAAAACGCCTCTTGGAGTCTTAACGAATCATTAATCAGCGCACTCGCCTTCAGTTCATCGGGCGCACGGAATTCCGAGTGTTGCTAATTGGGACTTCCACATCGATTGTTCCTGCCAAGTTATCGCCAAAGTTCCAATCCTTATTGTCCGTGAGTTACATTTATGACAAGTGTAAATGGATTGACGCTCATCAACAAAACATACGAGTGTATCTACGCACATATGTAACAAAATGGAGGTTTTTAAATTGACCAAAATATTGGAGTTTTATGTTATGAATTTAAATTTCAAGTTTTTAAAGTAAATTTATGTTAAATTGTTTAGTATATTTAAAGAGAAATGAATTTATAAAAAGAATTATATAACTATTTTATGGTTGAAATATTTTAAAATAAATTGTAATTTGAAAGCCATGGGGAATATCGAGAAAAAACATGTATTCCAAGTTATAAACACAACTGCGATTTATTTTAAGTATGTGGCCCCAACCTTCCAGGTCAAAGCTTATGCTCAATTGCCGAGTGTCACCAACACAAGTAACGCCTTAATGTAGCGTAACAAAAGGGAAGCTGGTACAGATGTGATCTCGTTGCAGTGCCAAGAGTTCGTAACCCATATGTCACACGGAACAATACCATCTGTACGTGTGTGTCGCAACAAAGCCATTAACTGCGTCTACATGTTCCTCACCTTCAGTGACAAATGATGCAACACTTCCGGCTTTGGGCGTGTTCATGAGCGGCTACAGGGCTGGACCAAAAGCTCCCCTAAATTCTTTATACAGGCCCAAGCATCTGCTCTCAAACGATCAAATATTTGGTACAAACTATTGCTAGAAACACTTATTCCTCTATTTACTGCATATTAATCAAGATAAACATTATCTTATTGTTAATCTTCTTATGGGAATACTGTAGATTTTAAGTGATAGTCAAGTGTTTTAAAACTCGTTGTCTAGGTGACGTCTTTGAAATTCCGTTCTCTTTGTATGTACAAGAGATAAATAATTAAGGTACAAGGAAATATGGGAATACAGTAGACTTTAAGCGATAGTCCAATGTTTTAAAACTGGTTGTCTAGGTGACGCATTTGTAATTCCGTTCTCTTTGTATGTACAAGAGAAAAAATGAAGGTACAAGAGAATATGGGAATACAGTAGACTTTAAGTGATAGTCAAATGTTTTAAAACTAATTGTCTAGGTGACGTCTTTGCAATTCCGTTCTCTTTGAATGTCCAAGAGATAAAAAATGAACGTACAAGGAAACATGGGAATACAGTAGACTTTAAGTGATAGTCAAATGTTTTAAAACTGGTTGTCTAGGTGACGCATTTGTAATTCCGTTCTCTTTGTATGTACAAGAGAAAAAATGAAGGTACAAGAGAATATGGGAATACAGTAGACTTTAAGTGATAGTCAAATGTTTTAAAACTGGTTGTCTAGGTGACGTCTTTGTAATTCCGTTCTCTTTGAATGTCCAAGAGATAAAAAAATGAAGGTACAAGGGAATATGGGAATACAGTAGACTTTAAGTGATAGTCAAATGTATTAAAACTTGTGGTCTAAGTGACGTCTTTGTAATTCCGTTCTCTTTGAATGTCCAAGAGATTAAAAAATGAAGGTACAAGCAAATATGGGAATAGAGTAGACTTTAAGTGATAGTCATATGTTTTAAAATTGGTTGTCTAGGTGACGTCTTTGAAATTCCGTTCTCTTTGTATGTCCAAGAGATAAATAATAAAGGTACAAGGAAATATGGGAATACAGTAGACTTTAAGTGATAGTCAAATGTTTTAAAACTGGTTATCTAGGTGACGTCTTTGTAATTCCGTTCTCTTTGTATGTCCAAGATATAAAAAATGAAGGTACTAGGGAATATGGAAATAGAATAGTATTTAAGTGATAGTCAAATGTTTTAAAAATCGTCTCGATGTTATCTTTGAAATTCCGTTCTCTTTGTATTTCTAAGAGATTAAAAAACTGTAGGTACAACGAAATATAGTACGTCCTTTCTTATACTTAAAGACGAATATCTGGTTACTCTAAACTCTATGTACCCTGGGCTCATTTGAACATCATTTCATTCATCGTCCGATATGACTTAACGTTGGAGGTTTTCCCTTATCCTGAAAGATGAATGTCTGGAAACGCTAAGCTCTATGTACTCTGTACTCATTTGAACATCATTTCATTCATCGTCTGATATGACTTAACATTGGAAGTTTTTCTTATCCTGAAAGATGAATGTCTGGAAACGCTAAGCTCTATGTACTCTGTACTCATTTGAACATCACTTCATTCATCGTACGATATGACTTAACGTAGGAGGTTTTCTCTTATCCTGAAAGGTGAATGTCTGGTAACTCTAAGCTCTATGTTCTCTGTACTCATTTGAACATCACTTCATTCATCGTCCGATATGACTTAACGTTGGAGGTTTTACTTTATCCTGAAAGATGAATGTCTGGTAACTCTAAGCTCTATGTTCTCTGTACTCATTTGAACATCACTTCATTCATCGTCCGATATGACTTAACGTTGGAGGTTTTACTTTATCCTGAAAGATGAATGTCTGGTAACTCTAAGCTCTATGTACTCTGTACTCATTTGAACATCACTTCATTCATCGTACGATATGACTTAACGTAGGAGGTTTTCTCTTATCCTGAAAGATGAATGTCTGGAAACGCTAAGCTCTATGTACTCTGTACTCATTTGAACATCACTTCATTCATCGTCTGATATGACTTAACGTTGGAGGTTTTCCCTTATCGTGAAAGATGAATCTCTGGTAACTCTAAGCTCTATGTACCCTGTACTCATTTGAACATCACTTCATTCATCGTACGATATGACTTAACGTTGGAGGTTTTCCCTTATCGTGAAAGATGAATGTCTGGTAACTCTAAGCTCTATGTACCCTGTACTCATTTGAACATCACTTCATTCATCGTCCGATATGACTTAACGTTGGAGGTTTTCTCTTATCCTGAAAGATGAATGTCTGGTAACTCTAAGCTCTATGTACCCTGTACTCATTTGAACATCATTTCATTCATCGTCCGTTATGACTTAACGTTGGAGGTTTTCTCTTATCCTGAAAGGTGAATGTCTGGTAACTCTAAGCTCTATGTATCTCGGAGTCATTGAATATCATTCGAATGTGACTTAAGGTCGGAGGACGTAAATTAAAAAAAAAAAAACGAAGGAAAGTAAAATAGCTGACACGGCAGCAGAGGCAGCAGTAAGAAACACAGAAATAAGGAAAAGGCTGTGCGTGAAGAAAGTACAAAATAGAAAGGCGGACAAAGGAATTAAAGAAAGGAGAGGACGTTGAATGTGTTGTATGTGCCTACGGGCGGGTTATGTAAATTAGATATGGCTGGCGAGGGCCGACAGGCATGTGTAAATGTCAGAAGCAAAAGGTCTTGCTTGCTTGCTAAATGGGTTAACACTAACAAGATACATACATAGTACAAACAGCTTGTTCTTGGCGGTGCATTATTTCGGCCTACCTGCGTTCTCGGCACACAGTTCCACGCCATTCAGTTGTTCAGAGAACTCTGGGCTCTGTACATAAATCATTTGACCATCGCTTAGATTCGATTGTCATCCGTTCCACTGTATATGAGTTGAGTATATCAATATGTTTTTGTTTTATTTCCGGAAAAATGAGACAAATTACTTTGTTCCAAATTGCATATATTTCTCACATTTACATACATAGTAAAATATAGATTTTTTAAACTTCTGTTAACATCCCAAGTTTATAAGATTATTTTTTGCATAATTCATTATAATTTGTAGCTAGATTTGAAAGAGCGGTCCAATTTTAGTTGTACATAGATGTTTACCACGGAATTTAATCTTGAAAATACAGAAGCGTGAGTAATTCTATGTAATTTTACATTTTAGCGGTTTATTTTCGATTTTAAGTATCCATTTTCTTGACTTTTTTCTCTTTATTTACATCGAACGATACTTCATAAAATTGGCTCGTTACTCTCTGGACACTTCGGTGGTGATTCTGCAAGATTTTATTTTATTTTACGAAATATTATTGCCCCAAGCAGAAAAAATAATTAGCCACTAATTGTTTGTGTATTCCACCTGCAATAGTTCTTCTGAAAGGCTATTCAGCGCAGCAGGAGTCATATGTGACAGAAAAAGAAGTAGACTTGACCCTGAAAAACTGAAAAAACTAGTATTTTTTTTAACAAAACTTATAAAAGTGGACTGTTTTGCTTTTAAATATCTAGTGTAAAGTTTAAAAATAAGAACACTTGTGTTTTTAAGTTCTGTTTCATTAAATATGTGTACCTATTTAATTTCATTGGAATTACACAGTTCTACCAACCTTCTATTTTGTACTGAAACTAGAAGTAGAAATGACAACATCGATAGCATCGTATAGCTGAAACGAGAATCGAGAAAAAACTGGAATCGATCCATCCGTAATTATAAACATTATACATAAGGATAACTTTTCAAACATTAAAAATGTCACTCAAGCTCTATATACAAGGGGCGTCCAGAAAGTAAGTTCTGTTTCAATTTCTCTCCGCTGCATCGCTGCGATCGCAGTTCCTCACATGCGCGGTAGACGCTCTGTATCAAGAAGAAATGTGCGCCATTGTGAGATCGCTGTCAGCCACGTACGCTTTGTTGTGCTTGTGTACAATGTCGGTGTTGACTGCAAACCCCGCCGCTTGTGAAATCAGAACTGTGATTCGTTTTCTGAATGCTAGGAAAGTGAAACCAATTGAAATGTATCGGCAAATTTGCGATGTTTACGGATAAAATTCGATGAGTGATAACATGGGTCCGACAGTTCAATGATGAACGTAGTGAAGTGCACGATGAAGAACGAAGTGGGCGTCCATCTTTGGTTACAGAAGAACTGGTTCATACGATTGATGACAACATCCAGGAAAACCGCAGGTTTACAGTTAGTGCTCTCGCTATGGAATTTCCCCAAATCTCAGGATTACTATTTCATGAAATTGTTACCGAAAAACTGAAATTTCGTAAACTTTATATTTAAGTTTTATTTATAAGTCACTATGTTTACACTCAAACTTCACTTACTTGTTGTATAATTGAAACGTTTTCAAGATCATTCGATCTCATCCTCAGCTGTTTGGTGACTAAATGAACCTTCCTCTTCTTCCACTACTACGGAGCTCCGATCACTCTGCCATCTGGTGTTAGGGGCACTAAGTTTTAATACTTCATTTAATGCCGGGATTTCAAAATTTATAACTTTATCACGGTTTTTGTTTATGAATATTTTTTCCCAAATATCCAATTCTATGGGTGTACTTAAAGATTTTAACAGTTTAATGTTGTGGCCAATGTTGTGGTTTTCTGTCCAAAAATGGTGTGAAACTGCAGATTTTTCTGTTTGTTTCAACTTAATGTTCCTCTGGTGTTCTTTTTGCCTGGTTAACAAGTTTCTCTTAGTTTTTCCTATGTAGCTTTTTTCACAGGTTTCACAATTAATCTAATAAATTCCTGATTTCAAATTGTTGGGGATTGTATTTTTCAGTGGTTTATTTAGCAGGTTCCTCAGACTGAATTTGTTTTGGGGTGCTAGTTTTAAGTTTAGTCTTTTGAAGATTCGTTCAAATTTTCTAAAAGCCCATGGATGGTAGGTGATATTTCTATATTGCCAATTTGTTTTAAGTGGTGTGAGAGTGGTATTTTTTGATATTATCTTCAGTTTTTCCTTTCTCTTCATCATGTTCCTTATGATGGCTGGGTTGAATCCATTTAATACCGCTATGTCTTTTATGTGTTGTTGTTCTTTCAAAAATTCCTCCTTACTCAGTGGGATGTTGTATAGCCGGTGAATTAGACTTCTAAAGGCAGCTAGTTGATGTTAAACTGGGTTGTATTCATTTTTCTTTATGTAATTATCTATGTGTGTGGGCTTCCTGTATATTCCAAAATCTACACCATGACGATTTCTAGTTATCTTGAGGTCCAGAAAGTGTAGGATGTTGTCTATTTCTACTTCCATAGTAAATTGGATGTAATTATCTTGCAGGTTTAGTAATTTTAGAGAATCTTCTCTAAGTTTTTTCGGAATGATAGCAAAAACAGCATCAACATATCTCTGCCAAAATTTATAAATCTGTGGGAAGGCCTTTACTATGTGTGTTTCAAAATAGCTCATGTATAGGCCTGCTAAAATAGGCGAAAGTGGAATCGTAAACTTTGCTCACGTTGGAAGCCAAAGATTCTTACTGAGCAACTTCAAACAAAACGGATGCGTAGTGCACTTTAGTTTTTGACCCGTTATGATCAAGGCGGCGAAGAATTTTTGACACTGAGATGAAACTTGAGTTTCTTAAGAAACCCCTTAAAGTAAGCAACAATCGATGAAATGGAGGCACACCGCATCCCCAGCAAAGGTTAAGCCGAAACAAATCTTGACACCTCGAAAAATGATGTGCTGTGTTCTGGGACAGTTGAGTCCAGAGGTTCTACTCCCATTAGTCTTGAACCCGTAGGAACAAGACCCGGGCCTCTTTCAACCAGGGAGTTATCCGAGCTATCCCAAAGTGCGCTCGGCGTCCTCCGTGGGGCTTTCCATAGGGCAAGACCTGGGTTACTAACAAGCCCCCCCCCCATCTGATCCAAGGACACAAGACGGGATGGAAGTGGATACGCCACTTACGCGCGCCAACACCAAAGGTGAAGGTTACCGATATGACCTCGGTGGGCCATCTGGTGATCTAGCACACCTTCTACTAGCTTTGCAGGCTAGTACCCGGGAATATTAATGGCACCCTCAACCCCGTCCTTAGACGTACCCGATTCCCACGGATATTGGGAACCACTGCCCCCTAGAGACCAACCCAATCCGAACAACTCCCAGAGGGAGGGGCTCGAATGTTCGGCCCGAGGTTCCTCTAGTAACGTCAGAGGTACCACGAGTGCTAGAGGCCCGCAGCGCCAGCACCGCGACAGCTGAAGGGAACAGATCCCCTCCCCTACGGAGAGTGTTCTGGGACAGGAAAGGCATCTTACTCATTGATTTCTTACCGCGTGGTCAAACAATGAAAGCAGATGTTTATTACGAGACACTTAGGAAATTGCGCCGCGCAATACAGAATAAGCGCCGAGAAATGCTGTCAAAAAGTGTTGTGTTTCTTCACGACAACGCACGACCACACACCTCAAATGCGATGAAAAACATCCTACAGGGATTTGGCTGGGACGTGTCTGACTAACCCCCCTAGAGCCCTGACCTCGCTCCTAGCGACTTTCATCTGTTTTTGCATCTCAAATCTCTCCTTGGCGGTCAACACTTCAACAATGACGGAGAGCTCAAAGAAAATGTTTCCAACTGGTTGAAGACACAGGCGGCAAACTTCTATGAAGAAGGTATACAAAAACTTGTGCCTTGCTATGACAAATGCCTGCAAAATTTCGGCAGTTATGTGGAAAAGTAGTTTAAGAGTTGTAGAATTTTGTGCAATGAATAATTTTTCTGTATCTGTACACAATTTAATTTTATTATAAACAGAACTTGCTTTCTGAACGTACCTCGTATTTACCCACATGATTGTTGGTGAGGGTTGGACATTGTCACTTATAATTGCAGTTATGAATTTATATCCGAATCTAGGAAAGAGACAAACCAGGTTGTCATTTCCATGTTAATGAGTGCGTACAGTCATAGCCTCTGCATTAGTTACACAAGTCCTATAATCTGAGAACTCAAAAATGTTAATGCTACAGTTTTCTTATCAGGTTCTTCACGGAATAATTATGTAAATTACTCTTATACCTACGCAGGGGGTGTCTTAGAGTTTTAATTATCACCCGGTATTTTTTATGTTAGACTGATGAACATTTTTCAGTGTCATCATTGATGCCTCGGGACATAATGTTGGTGGTTTCAGTAATTTGAGTCCTTTTGTTTCTTTACAGTGAGTGCCAGAAATAACTGAGGTGTAAGATGGAGAAAATTGAGGCTTGTAGTGTGATCAAGTTCCTAATTTGAAGGGTAAAACTGCCCGAGAAATCCATGATGAGATGACGGCAGTTTATAGAAATGACTTCCCATTCGTATGCCATTATTGTGAGGTGGAAAAGGAATTTTCAAACTGTCAATCTGTCCCTGACAGATGAGCCAAGAGCTGGTAGACCGTCAGCTGTCACAGTGAAGAAAGTGGAGTGTTTAATACTGGAAGACAGACGAGCAACCATCCAAATGATCATGAATGAGACACATCTTAGTTATGGTAGTGTGTGGAAAATTATTCATGACGAACTGCACATGTCTAAGGTGTCTGCACGGTGGGTTCCATGTTTGCTAACCTCTTTACAAAAGCAAACACGGCGTGACCTTTAAAGACAGATGTTGATGCTGTTGGGACAGGATGAAGATGATTTCTTTGATCGTCTGACAACCATGGATGAATTCTGGATCTATCAGTATGATCCAGAGACAAAAACCATGATCATGGAATGGAAACATGCCAATTTGCTCCCTCCCAAAAAGGCAAAGGTACAAAAGTCAGCTGGGAAGGTCATGCTTTCAGTTTTCTTGGACTGTCGTTGAGTCATCCTTAAAGATTATATTGCCAAAGGTAAAACCATCACTGGCAGATACTACTGCAATCTTCTGGACAAGTTACGAGCAGCTCTGATTAAGAAACGACGCGGTATACTCTCCAAAGTTGTTCGTCTTCTGTCTGACAATACACCAGCTCTTTCATCTCAAGTTACAGTTGACAAAACAAAGGAATGTGGTTTTAGGACCTTACAGCGTCCGCCTTATTCGCCCGATCTCGCACCAAATGGCTTTTTCTTGTTCTCGAAAATGAAGAATACGTTGCGTGGTCGTCGATTTGACAACACTAATGGCGTCGTTAATGAAGTGGAAGAGTTGTTTAAAGTGAATTCTGCAGTTTACGACATCCCCTCGTATGTTTTCCACTTATATATTAGTAATAATGTATAAATTAATTTATAAATGTCTGTACAACAACGTGTATAAATATACATGTCAGCCAATTTTTTTAATTATTACGTAATTATTCAGTAATTTTTCAAGACATTTTGCGTATAGGAAATCTAGTTAAAACCATAAAAAAACATTTGAAAGCTATGACGTGGCACGTCTTGCCTAATTTATGATTATTCCTAAGCTAAACGACATCCTTTCAACGTAACGAGAGTATAAGAATCATGTTTACACCTATCTGTAATGGAAATAAAGTGGGCGGACGTATGACGTCAGATTTTCTCTCGTTATTTTTTTCTGTGACCTACTTTATTAACTTTTTGATTAAACAATTTACGAAAGTATCTCCCTCCGGCATTTTGTAAACGGTTTACCGTGCAGTTTATGGTAGACTTTTTTTTTTTTTTTTTTTTTTTTTGTAAACAAATTGTGCACTGATATTTTTCGGGAATATCGTCAGGCGAATGTTGAAGTAAAGTTTGTTATCCACTGGTCACGGAATTATTAAGAAATTGATATGCGTCTGTTTCATGCGTGTTAGCTTTCATATTTTTTATATTCTATGGATCATTGTAGACATGGGGGCATGAGTATAGCAGTGTTTTAGTTTAGAAACGTAGAAATTCGACCAGACATTGTTACAGTAGAGTATATTTATTATTCTACTAGTATTAATTAACTTTATGAAACATTAAATGACTTTGAAATGTATAGTAATGACACTGGATTGAGTAAACTACAGCTAGGTCATTTCCGTTTCCTTGTTTAGTGTTGTTAGCAAGATTTCGTGCCGTAGTGAAGATTTGATTTAAATCAAAAGACTTAAAACAGAAACGAAACGGAAAAAGAAGGTTTACAAACTTAAAAGAAATTAAACGAGTGAAAACCTGGCGCCCTGAAAAGATGCTGGAGCATTTTATTCATATTATTTACTACAGATAAAGGTAGTATACCAATTTGCTCTTTTGTAAGTAAGGTACTGAATGACAAAGAGAGTTTACGAACTCTTATGTGGTAATTTGCCGCGGTGGGTGCGAAGAAATGTAAGAATACGCGGGGGATGTGAAATATGTTTCAGTAGAAAATAAGCAAAACTATCATACCTGCGGCAAATTTTAATAATGAAGAAACAGTTGATATTGTTATAAATACGTGGTTGTTAATGGCACGAGTATATGTTTTTCTAAAAGCTTTTGACCAACCTGCCGACACTTTTAGGTATTCTTTTATATTAAAATTGTCGTGTGCTGGTAATGGCGGTATTGAACGATAAGGATGCCTGCTGCCAACTTACAAAATACTCAATATCTCGACTACGCTTTGAGGCAGAGAGCATTCAATCCTGGATACTGTGAGATTTGTCATGTTGGCATCCATGAACTGTAGTACAATTTTCAGTGGGTCTTCGAAACAGGTTTAGCGCGCGACCAAGTGACGGAACAACCAAATCTGCCGCAGGTATAATAGTTTATCGGGTACTAAAAGATATATTGTCTGTTCTAACACACACTCTCTCACTATTTTACGTCGATTTAACTACATGATCAGATTGTGTGGATCTGTTAGAAGATGTCTCGTGACTCGATGTGCGGTGGGCAGTTAGGCATTTACGCTCTCAGTGTACCATACCATCTTGCTTCGTCGCGTGTGCACAGAGAGACCTTAGTGTTGGGTAGTTGTATGCTTGCGTGACGAGTAGATGGTATCAGGATGCCCTTCAGTCTACCTATCTGTGGATAGGTGGCAGAACATTCACTAGCACCATCAAATTTAATTTTCAATATTATATTAGACTTACGATGTTACTCTGGGCTATGCTATTAAATATCCAGTCTGTATTTCCCTTGATGACTGAGGGAAACCATGATATAAAGAGTCAGATTGGTTAGCCCAGGGATTTGAACCCACAACTTGCAGAATATGGTTCAAAGGCATTTCCGCTTGGTTGAAATAAGTTGGTACAGTAAAACCTCCCTAAAACCAACTCTTTATATGCTGGAAACCTGGAAAAAGGAAAATAAATTTCGGAATGAAGCCTTTTCCCATGTAAAATACTCTAATCCGGAAAATTGTCTATTTTTGAGAACCGTTTGCGTAAATAAACTGATTAAAACCGATTACTGCAATCATTTTGAGGGCGACTGTACTTGCACAAGTTCCATTTAATTTTAATTTTACGTCCTCCAACGTTAAGTCATATCGGACGGTGAATGAAGTGGGTGAAATGATGCTCAAATGTTTCCAGGGTCCATGGAGCTTAGAGTTACCTGACATTCGTCTATCAGGATAAAGGAAATACCCGCAGGCAGACGCACTACCATCTACGCTACCGAGGCGGGAAACTGTTTCGTAGTGTGTTCATTCTTAGTTTCGTTGTTACTAGTGATCAAGTAGGAGTGGAAGAAAACTGTGAACTTCGGTGATTTGAAAAAAAAAATGTATGTACATAAATTGTGTAAAATGAATACTAAACCTAAGATATTATCACTGGAGGAAAAACTCAAGGTTATTGAAGAACACGTAAAGAACAAAAGTCCAGCTTAAGAATTGACTGTGTTGTTTAAAGTGACCTAAACTCAAAGTTATGAGATTCTGAAGAAAAAAAAAACACAAATTAAAAACGAGTGGTTAAAGGGTACAGCACGGCATGTGAAACGCATCACAAAATCTACAAAGTATGATGAGCTAAATCTTGTTCTGTTTGACTGGTTCGTTACTGCACGCGCTAAAGGAATTCCGATTTCTGGACCATTGCTTCAGACTTCCAATGGATGGCTCCAGAGTTTCAAACATCGCCATAACATTGTTTTGAATGCTGTGTGTGCTCATGCAAATGATGATGATATGCAGACAGTTGAAGATTGGAAAGAGAAGATTAAAAACAGAGTAACTAGGCGATATACTACAATTACACTGCGCAACAATGAAAATGTTTCGGGCTTTAAAATAATGCATTTATATGTATTTTCATCTGCTGAATTCAAAAATCTTCATAAAAATGATCGATTAGCTCTTGTTTTTAAGATAAAGCGACATTGCAATTTTTAGAGTGAAGATTTTAAATTTGGGGGAATTTTTGGGGGGGAGTTGGCACATCTGTCAAATAACAAAACACAACCAGAGAGAAATTTTGAAAATTAAGTGATGCAAACCTTAAGGAAGGCATTTTTGTCGGACCACAAATAAGAGAACTTGTAAAGGATCATGCATTTGACCATGTTTTGGAAGGGAAACAAAAGGAAGCTTGGGAAGCCTTCATGGGTGTTGTTCATGGATTTTTAGGTAAAAAAGAGATGACAACTACAAGCATTTGGTGACAGTGCTCCTGCAAAAATACCGTAACCTTGGATACAACATGTCCCTTAAGATCCATTTTCTCCACTCCCATCTAGACTTTTTCCCTCCTAGTTGTGGAGCTGTTAGTGATGAACATGGGAAGAGATTCCATCAGGACATTTCTGTTATGGAACAAAGATATCAGGGCCGTTGGAATGAAGTAATGCTTGTGGATTACTGTTGGTCTTTGTATAGGGATTCTGCGGAACTCCATCACAAGAGGCAAGCTAAAAGACGACGAAGTCAATAGGCCACCACATGATTCTCTTCAGACACGACTATCTGCGAAGTATTTTTCCAGCAATTTAGGTATTTTAGCATGTAATTACCAGTTGAAAAGATCAAATGCACTTTCATTGTTGTTAGCATGTATGTAATTAAAGTGTATCATTTTCTCTCAATTCGTTAATATGTAATACTTCCACCTTGTGTATATCATAGAAACTAGAGCTAATAAAAATCTTTCATTGTCATATTTGGTTTTCTCAACCCAAAATTAGTAGGAATTACCTCATGAAGTGCTCGAAACATTCAAAACTTGTTTTTGTTGCCCAGTGTTGTTTTATGTTAGTTCATAATATATATCAGACCATTATTATTTACACTTCATTCTATATCTTTTTTAACTGTAAACCCGATTTAAATATTTGAAGCCCTAGCTATAAGTTATGACTTCTTTATAAATCTTTGCGTTGAAACATTAACAAGGATTCGAAGTGATAACTCCACTAGTTGAAAGAAGGCCAATAGCTTGCTCTACATTGACTGTACGGTAAGCCAGGTATATCTGCTACCGACATTTTACTCTCTACGCAAGAACAATAATAATTAAGGGCCCCCACCCTAATCACCAGGGTACAGAGCGGTCTACTGCAAGATAACGAAATTAGAGCGATGAAAGCGCTACCCGTGTTCTAATTTACAACCAGCTACCACACCTGTACCCGGCATGAATACACGATTATTAAAAATAATGGCAACTTTCTAAATCCGGCACAGCTCTGTAATTTACTTTACCCGCCGAATGTGTTGCCCGTTTTAATGCTTTACTAAGTGCGCCTGCTTTTTATCTGCCTTTTTACCCTTTGAAACATCAGAGCCTGTCGATAAGCCCTTTAGAGGGAGTACGTTGGAAAACTGCACAACATTATTATTATTATTATTATTATTATTATTATTATTATTATTATTATTATTATTATTATTATTATTATTATTATTATTATTATTATTATTATTATTATTATTATTATTATTATTATTATTATTATTATTATTATTATTATTATTATTATTATTATTATTATTATTATTATTATTATTATTATTATTATTATTATTATTATTATTATTATTATTATTATTATTATTATTATTATTATTATTATTATTATTATTATTATTATTATTATTATTATTATTATTATTATTATTATTATTATTATTATTATTATTATTATTATTATTATTATTATTATTATTATTTTCTGATCTCTACATGCTCCACTACATAAGTAGTACTACATGCTTTTCACTCTTTTTGTGATTTTTGTATACATTGGTTGTGTAGTTTTCTTTGTTACATTCTCAAAACACTTGTTTTGCTTTCTTTTTCCAGTTTTGATGTGAACATGTTAGTATTTTGCTTGTATTACACATTAGTTCCTTTTAGTACTTGAAAGTTTACAAATTTTGTAAATGATTTTAAATGTCTTTTAATTAGTATTGACTTGTGTGTTGGCCAGTTATCAGTTCTAAGAACACTATGTTTAAGAGTTTCTCTTGCACTATTCACCACACTGCACTCGAATATTATGTGATCCACCGTTTGCGCTCCCATCCTGCATGAACACTCAGGGCTGCTAACGATCTTGAGTCTGTTGAGATAAGTGTTGATATTTCCGTGTCCTGTAAGTATTGTTGTCATGCTTGGTGTTAGGTAGAACTTGTTTGTGAGTCTGCTTTCCACTGTTGGGAAGAATTCCTTTGTGGTTGTTCCTTTTGTACTCTGTTCCCATTTTTGCTGCCATTTGTTTTTTTGTTGATTTCCGAAGGATATATTTTTTTTTTTTTACTTGTTCCATTTATACCCCGCCATTAACTACAATGGTCATATCGGTGGCCGTTCTCCTTTGGAACATATCGAAGCTGTTAACTCGTATTCGTTAGGTTTTAATCATTACTTCACACACACATTCACACTCTCATTCATACTTCCAGATTCTGTGGAAGATGGGGAATTATCTTGGTCGGAGAAACATCCCCACTGCCTGGAATCGAACCCGGGAACCCTAGCACGGCAGGTAGGTGCTCTACCGACTGAGCTACGGGGCCAGCCCCGAAGGATTTGTTTTATTGCTGTGGGCGGTAATTTGTTGTAGTATATTTCATTAGTTTTTGCTGCATTCTTTGCCAGTCTGTCAGCCAGCTCATTACCCTCTATTCCAATATGAGCCTTTACCCATTTGAATTGTATTTTCCAACCTTTTGCTCTCAGTATTGTTGTAGTTTTTCGTATTTTCTATGTTAGGTTATTGTGATTATTGCAATAGTCTATGGAGTCAATTGTTATTCTGCTGTCTGTGTGTATGGTTACTGTTTTGTTATCTGTGTCTTCAGTCTCCGTCGTTTCTAATAATTCCAGCGGTTTTGCAATTGCCAGTTGCTCTGCCTGATTATTTGAGCATCTTTCATTGACTTTGTATTCTTGTTGGTTTATCAGCTGGTTTTGTCTGTATATGGCTACTCCTGCTCCCACTCCTACGTCACTTTTGCTTCCATCTGTATATATTTGCCACACTGTATTTTCATTGTTTGCTATTTTTGGATCTCTTGTGCCTTGAAAGTCAGATGGGTGGAGCCAATTCTTTGGGTTTTCCGGGCGGTCTATTTGGTATTCAGTGATGGTTTTTCCTGTTTTTATGTTATATAGTTCAGCTACCTCTCTTGCCTTTAAGTCTATGGGTATTGTTCCCGTGATTATGCGGAGTGCTTCATGGGAAATTGTCCGATATGCTTTTGCCATACTTGTGAGCATTAGTCTTTGAACTCTAACATATTTCATTTGGTTGTGTTTCTTTTCTAATGATTCTATCCAGACTGGTGCAGCGTATAGTAGAATTGGCAGTATTGCTCCTTTATATATATATATATATATATATATATATATATATATATATATATTATCATCATCATTATTGGATAAATGGATCGGTTGTTTAAAGGAGTACAGAATTAAAAATTCTTTTCGCAAATCAACTTGCCATATTGTTTACCAACGTACGTCAGTTAAGAGGAAATTAAAATTACTGTGTTGCCAGTGTTATGAAATCTATACATTGATAAACCTTATTTAAGATATGACGTTAATGCCCGATTTCACCAACAGGTGTCAAGAATTAACGCGAGCTTAGCAATAGCTATAACAAAAATTGCATTTCACCAACAAGTGTTAGCGTAACACTAGTGTTAAACCTCCTGTTAAACTAACAAGCCATATTTCTGTTGCTAAGTCCTTAACAATTGTAAATAGTCAAGATGGCGGGCATGAACGCAGCTGTTGATGTCGATTTGCTATATTTAAGACCGTCTAAATGGCATTCGTAATAGAGTACGGCCTATGACGAGAAATGATTTTGAGGAGCTATCAGAAGAAAATGTTCTACAGAGGTATAGACTGTCGAAACAAGTTGTTATGAAGGTTACTGAGGAAGTACCAGAGAGGTTAGCACGTGCATCAAAAGAAATATGCCGATCTCGTCTTTACTTCAAGTATTAACAACTCTGCGATTTTATAATTCACTGAATTATGTGGATAATACATTGTTCACCTCCCGTTTCGAAACTTTCAAGTCACTCGTCACTTGTCCTTCTTCGCTCCTCGTTTTAAATTTACGTAATACTGAGTTAGAACATGCATCGAAAGGAATATGCCAATCTCGCCTTTGCTTCAAGTATTAATAACTTTTGCTATTTTATAATTAACTGAATTATGTGGATAATACACTGTCCACCTCCCGTCTTGAAACGTTCAAGTCACTCGTCACTTGTCCTTCGCACCTCGTTCTAAATTTACGTAATACTGAGTTAGAACATGCATTGAAAGGAATATGCCGATCTCGTCTTTATTTCAAGTATTAATAACTTTGCGATTTTAAAATTCACTGATTTATGTGGATAATAGATTGTCCACCTCCCGTCTTGAAACGTTCAAGTCACTCGTCACTTGTTCTTCTTCGCTCCTCGTTTTAAATTTACATAATACTGAGAAAGTCGTTTCGTGCTTCCAGTAGTGACACATGCATTTGAATAAAAGAATGAACCCAGGGTTCGTAGACCGCACATTATTCACCTTCTTGGAATAAGAGAAAAACCTTAGGCAAATAAACGTTATTCGAACTCATCCGGACATTATCCAGACGTTTAAGTTAAAGAGGTCCGGATTAACGAGGTTTTACTGTATATTTAAAACAGAAAGTTACATGTCAGTAGATTTACTGGCATATTAAAGTACTCGGGACCAAATTCCAGCGCAATAGCGGCATTGATATTATCCTGACTTTATTTCAACTACTCTTCCCCCATCCCATAACAATGCCCCATAACCCACACCTTTCCCATTTCCACCAAGGCACAAGCAATGACTCAGTTTAATATAAACATGACATTATTAAAAGAATCCCTCGCACAAAGAACGCCCTACCGTTTTCTAAAGATCATCTAAGCGAAGTAAAAGGTGTGTTAATCACCTTCTAAAACAACAAAACAAAAGAAGTCAGTCATTAGCACCTGGAACAAGTTACTCCGATTCCACAGTCTTTTGTTAACAAGTTAACACGAAAACAAGAGCGCAACGTTTGCCTTTGTCGTTAAGTATGGAAGTGTAGAGTTATCGGGTAAGTGCCAACAACAGCGCTTTTTAATTAAAACGGCGGTCACTTCAGAAAAACACTCTTAATCTCTTATCCACCTCGTAAGAAACCTACCATCTGTTTACATATCCGCTGTTGTCGAGGTTTTTACTTCGGCCCACACACCTCAACATAGGTTATTTTAATCCAATTCTTTGCAACATTTACGAGAATGTCAAGGTGGCATCATCGTACATAGGCACACATTATCAGAGCATGCCATGTCATATTATATACATGAATTTATCCCAAACTTGTCCTCTTTTTTCGTGTGATGCATTGGCCTCCTTATTGCCAGTTCAAAAGACTCTTCTGCTTTTACTCTTGCTTTAAATTCTTAATTTACGTCTTACAAAGTTAAGCCATATGGGAAGATAAACCAAAGGAAGCCTCAAATGAGCCCAGGGTCCAAATAGTTTAGGTTTACCTGACATTCGTCTTTCAGGATAAGGGAAAACCTCCACCGTTAAATTATTACGGACGATGAATGAAATGATGTTCAAATGAGTACAGGGTACACAGAGCTTAGAGTTACCAGACATTCATCTTTCAGGATAAGAGTAAACCTCCAACGTTAAGTCATAGCAGACGATGAATGAAATGATATTCAAATGAGTACAGGGTACATAGAGCTTAGAGTTACCAGACATGCATATTTCATAAGAGAAAACCTCCAACGTTAAGTCATATCGAACGATGAATGAAATGATGATCACATGAGTACAGCGTACATAGAGCTTAGAGCTACCAGACATTCATCTTTCAGGATAAGGGAAAACCTCCAACGTTAAGTCATATTGAACGATGAATGAAATGATGATGAAATGAGTACAGGGTACATAGAGCTTAGAGTTACCAGACATTCATCTTTCATAAGAGAAAACCTCCAACGTTAAGTCATATCGAACGATGAATGAAATGATGATCAAATGAGTACAGCGTACATAGAGCTTAGAGTTACCAGACATTCATCTTTCAGGATAAGGGAAAACCTCCAACGTTAAGTCATATTGGACGATGAATGAAATGATGCTCACATGAGTACAGGGTACATAGAGCTTAGAGCTACCAGACATCTTTGAGGATAAGGGAAAATCTCAAACGTTAAGTCATATCGGACGATGAATGAAATTATTTTCAAATGAGTACAGGGTACACAGAGCTTAGAGTTACCAGACATTCATCTTTCAGGATAAGAGAAAACCTCAAACGTTAAGTCATCGGACGATGAATGAAATGGTGTTCAAATGAGTACATGGTACATAGAGGTTAGAGTTACCAGACACTCATCTTTCAGGATAAGAGAAAACCTCAAACGTTAAGTCATATCGGACGATGAATGAAATGGTGTTCAAATGAGTACAGGGTATATAGAGCTTAGAGTTATTAGACATTCATCTTTCAGGATAAGGGAAAACCTCAAACGTTAAGTCATCGGACGATGAATGAAATGGTGTTCAAATGAGTGCATGGTACATAGAGCTTAGAGTTACCAGACATTCATCTTTCAGGATAAGGGAAAACCTCCAACGTTAAGTTATATCGGACGATGAATGAAATTATGTTCAAATGAGTACAGGGTACATAGAGCTTAGAGTTACCAGACATTCATTTTTCAGCATAAGAGAAAAACTCCAACGTTAAGTCATATCGGATGATGAATGAAATTATGCTCATATGAGTTCAGGATACATAGAGCCTCACTGGCCTTTCTTTTGCTAAAGTTTCCAGCTTCACTATAGTTGGAGCTCATTGGCTGAAGCAATTTCTCTCCATCGCAGATTCTAAACAGGTCAACAAAATACACACTTCACACACTCGCGGAATTTCTGCCTTGCGTAACGTGACGTGACGTCACAAGCAGGCGGCAACTTGACACATAGTGGAGTACTTTGTGCCGATATATTCCGACCACACACACATACAGTCCTGCTCTGGATGCATACACAATTTGCGAACTTCTGTCTCTGTAAGGGTTTTGAGGTTATAATATCCCGCTAGCTCACTCCGACTCTGCGTTATTCATTTTGCTCAACAGTCGTGAGTCGATGTTTACTTGTTTTCTAACTTTAAGATACGGCAGCACTGCCGTACTGCAACACAGAAGGAAAAGTCTATATTTTACTATTTGATAATCGTGTATACTTCTATACTCTTAAGTTGAGAAAGTGCTTCACTTGGGGTTAAAATTCACCTCTTTTTATTTTTACATTTTATTATAGTGTCATCCCTCTAGATTACAAATAGGAGGCATGTTTTTTAACTCAGTACCGTTTTGGAATTAAAAAAGACGTGCATAGATATCGCAATAATTTTATTTTTACATGGAAGCCTGTACCTTAATCTACTTTTCGACATAATTCCTGTGAATATTGAGGCACTCGTTATAATGTGGCACCAGTTTCTGAATGCCCTCCTCATAAAATTCTGCCGCCTGACGTGTTAACCACTGTATCACAATTGTTTTGACTTCGTTATCGTTTTGAAGACGCTGACCGCCCAGATGTTTCTTCAAGTGCAGGAACAAATGGTAGTCGCTGGGCACCAGATCAGGGCTGTATGGAGGATGATCTAGAGTTTCCCATTGAAAAGATTTGATCAGATCTTTGGTCCGATTAGCCACATGTAGACGGGCATTGTCATGCAGCAAAACGATACCCTTACTCAACTTGCCACGTCTTTTGTTCTAGATTGCACGGCGCAGATGGTTCAATGTCTCACAATAAGACGCTGCATTGATTGTCTCATTACGAGGCAGAAACTCCACTACCAATACTCCTTTTGTCCCAAAAAACTGTGCACATGATTTTCCGGGCAGAAATTGTTTGCTTAAACTTCCTTTTTGTGGGTGATGATGAATGTTGCCATTCCACGGATTGTTGTTTCGATTCTGGTGTGATGTAGGCCACCCATGTTTCGTCACCAGTAACAATTTGGTCTAAAATATCTTCACCTCCATTGTGGTACCGCTCAAGGAAAGTCAATGCGCTGTCTAAACGTTGGGTTTTGTGCAAATCCGTCAGCATTTTCGGAACCCAACGTGAACACAATTTCCGGTACTTCAAGTTCTCGGTCACAATGCGATAAAAAACACTACGAGAATATTGAGGAAAATAGTCGCACAATGATTAAATTGTAAAGCGTCTGTTTTCTCTCACCTTTTCGTCCACTTTCTGCACCAAATCTTCAGTAACGGCCGAAGGACGCCCACTACGTTCTTCATCAGGCACATTTGTGCGGCCATCTTTAAATGATCTCACCCATTTCCTTACCATTCCATCACTCATAGTATTTTGTCCGTAAACTTCACAGATCTCACGATGAATATCGATCGGTTTTACGCCTTTAGCACTAAGAAATCGTACAATAGCCTGCTTCATGGAAATGTGGTCTTTTGCGCCTGATATGGCCTTGCAATGTTTTCAGGACATCCCTGTAGTATTGTCCGGCTACTGATGTGTGTGCAGGTACAACATGCTGATAAACCATTCCATGAATATCAAAGAATGAGATGACCATAACTTCCCAGGAGAAGCAATCACTTTTGCTTTTTTGGGGGTTGGTAATGAAGGAGATTTCCACACTGAGCTTTGCTGTCTGTTCTGAGGATCAAAATGATGTAGCCAAGTTTCATCAGCAGTGATTACGTTTGAAAGAAACTCCGGAATTTCCTCTAACATCAACTTTAACTGCATGCAGACCTGCATCCGAATGTCCTTTTGTTCACCCAATGAAATGTTCAGTATTTCAGAAAGTGATCTTAAGGTAATTCGTCGATCCTCTCTCACAATGGCAGCAGCATTATTGATGTTTTCTTCCGTAAGAGCAGTAACTGGAGCACCGGGTGTACCTTACTTTGAAATTGATTTTCTCCCCTCTTTAAACATTTTAAGATACCTTCGAGCTCTGCTGTAGGGAAAAACAGACTCTCCATAGGTTTCCTGTAACTTTTTACAGGCCTCAACTGAAGATGTGTTGAGACGAAAGCAGAATATCAGAGCCGCATATTGTTCCTCGCGTGTTACCTCCATTGAAGCGGTAGGCGATACTGAACATGTCTGAATTTGCCTGGTTCTCACAGGCGGGAACCAGGAGTACCAACAATGGAACTACTACGGCGTGTTTGTTTCACATTAAGCTAACAGAATATAATAAGATTGAATTTTAGTGGGGAAAATTGTGACCGTAAAAAAATTATGATCATTCTTAATTGCACAGCCCTCGTGTTAACAAAACCATTCATACAAAAGTGGGCTTTGTCGCTGAAGATGATATTTTGACAAAAATCCGGGTGAGCTTCCAATTGCTCCATAGCCCAGACAGGGATACACGGTCAACGTATAATCATTGGGCTTTAGTTATTGTAAGCCTACAACTTCAAACCCAGAGGCAGAATACTCCAAGCATGATCGGCGACAGCCCCAATTCTTGCGCTGGACCAGCAGTTGATTTGTTTTTGTTCTCGCGTACACTCTTACGAACGGCACCTGTACTTTCGTTGGAGCGCTTACGTCGATTACCTTCGGGCCTTCTTCGATCGCTGACAGAATCAATTCTTTGAAACGTATCGATCAAACGTGGAATCGATCTCTCGCAGGGACGATTATTCACACCGTAAACTTCATTCGGTACACGGAAGGTTAAGCGAACAAATGATCCAATACAATTTTTACGAATTGAAGATTTCTATGGAAGAAGGAAAATTCTTGTTGCAATTTTCTATCGCCTTATTTTTTACATAAATCTTACTTTTAAATAATTCCAGTATTAACAATGAAATGTACTTTCCCCTTTTGTTGCTCCTACAGTGTTAGAACACCTAGTAACCAGATAAGTCAGTTTTCCTTATTCGTGTGAAACTCCGAGGTCACATACGGCTTAGTAATAAATATCTCATTTCAGGGAAACACTTAGATATTTTAGCCATTTACGTAAACAATAATTTTGTGTACCTTATCAGCTTTTGCATTATACAACCTGAAAATTTAGACGTATGTTCAACAAAGTAGGAAGGTCAAAGGATGGGAGTATTTACTTCACGCTCATCGTTGCTGGATTCTTCAGAATCCACGTTATTTGAGTTTCATTAATGAAATATTAACTGTTTCATTCTTATAGGTATAATACAGTACATTACTTCATTCGTTTACCATAAAATAAGAAGAATGACAGCAGGAACTACAATAAATGAAGTAAATATAACCATAATAGCTGAAGAAAATGATTTAAAATACTACCTGATGTTGTATAGTGAAGCATAACCCTTCTCCCAGACATACAGTCTACCATTTGTTATTTTCACATCACCCTAGTTACGACTCTTTGCTATTCAAAGCCTCCAATATCATCTTACACTTACTAGAAGTAAAGCTCTTTAGTTTTTGTATTGTTTTGTTCCGTCCACTTCTTTATAACTGCTCCAGTTTTGTCAGATTGTGCCTGGGATTTTATTATTACCTAGTTTATTTTCTGATTTGTTAGCTTGAATCTCCTTAAAAAACGTAATTCTTAGTATAACCACTGAATGTAAAATTAAAGTAGGTGAGGAATGTCTTTAAGGCTCGCTAAACTTAATTTATGTCAGAAGTACAGATGGCAGCACAAGGATTTCACTCTGTCCCAGTTAAACTTTAGGGAGTAACTAGATAATAAAGTAAAGAAAGTAGAAGAAAACGATATATTAGAATAAGAATCATAACTGTAGCCTAATTTCATAATTACAGACGAAAATTATATACTAACAACAAATAATACAGAAACATATCACAGTCACTCAGTGCTAATGCTTACAGTTTTACTTATAAATTTGCCATTGATTCACGTTGTAAGGCGCCTCAGGCGTGGTATCGAATTTCCTGTATCAATTTTTGGATTGGGGTCGGCCTGGATAGGTCTGACCTCAACATTTTCAGTAGGCTATATTAGATATTTGTAAAATGAAAAACAGTTAATTTACATAAAAGATTAATACTTAAATGGATACCAGCATATTGTGGAATACGTGTAATAAAACAGCTGACTTTCTAGCCAAAAAAGGCAGTAAAATTACGTCAAACTCATCTGAATCACTAAGTTACCACTCTATCGAAACAATAACTATATAAATGTATAACAAAAAAAAAATAAAGAAGTTATATATTACAAACAAAAGAAAAACTATGGAAAAATTTATGTAGCAACTCTTAGACTTCTAGGAGGCCATGATTGTTTCAATAAACATTTATTCAGGATTGGTGTAGTGTCCTTTCTGTACACATAAAGAAGATATGGATGGAAACCGCCCACCCTGCTACCCAATCTTTAGTCAATGTACCAACATAACATCAAAATACTGGAGTGCATAACCAGCAAACCCCATAAGGCTTTCTCATTCGTATGAACAAGTTTAACTGAAGACTTAATATTGGAAAACCGTAGAGTCCATTGAATAGTCATACACGGCTCTGCTATACTGTACACGTTCTCATCTATTATACAACCATTCTTACAAATAATTGTATTTAATTCATGTTAATCTTGATAGAATTTAAATTAATATTAATTTTATTGTAGGTTCAACGAGATCAGAGCCCACCTCAGTATCGTAGATGGTTGTGTGTCTGCCTCGCGTTTTAAAGGTCCCGATATCGATTATCGGTCAGAGTGAATTATATAGTTAAGCTTTTTCGAGGGCTTTTCCCTATCCTGTAAGATAACTATATGGTAACTCAAAGCTCTATGTACTCTGAACTCATTTTAACATCATTTCATCCATCGTCCAATGTGAAGTGATGTTGGAGGTTTTCCCTTATCCTGAAAGATCAATGTCTGGTAACTCTAAGCTCAATGTATACTGAACTCATTTGAACATCATATCACTCAACGTCCAATATAACTTAACTTTGGAGGGTTTCCCTTATACTGACAGATGAATGATAATTCTAAGCTCTGTGTACCCTGTACTCATTTGTACATCATTTTATTCATCGTCCGATATGACAACGTTGGAGGTTTTCCGTTATCCTGAAAGATGAAAGTCTGGTAACTCTAAGCTCTATGTACCCTGTACTCATTTGAACATTATTTCATTCATCGTCGGATATGGCTTAACGTTGGAGGTTTTCGCTTATCCTGAAAGATGAATGTCTGGTAACTCTAAGCTCTATGTACCCTTTACTCATTTGAACATCATTTCATTCACCGTCGGATATGGCTTAACGTTGGAGGTTTTCACTTATCCTGAAAGATGAATGTCTGGTAACTCTAAGCTCTATGTACCCTTTACTCATTTGAACATCATTTCATTCATCGTCCGATATGGCTTAACGTTGGAGGTTTTCTCTTATCCTGAAAGATGAATGTCTGGTAACTCTAAGCTGTGTGTACCCTGTACTCATTTAAATATCATTTCATTCATCGTCGGATATGGCTTAACGTTGGAGGTTTTCTCTTATCCTGAAAGATGAATGTCTGGTAACTCTAAGCTCTATGTACCCTGTACTCATTTAAATATCATTTCATTCATCGTCGGATATGGCTTAACGTTGGAGGTTTTCGCTTATCCTGAAAGATGAATGTCTGGTAACTCTAAGGTCTATGTACCCTGTACTCATTTGAACATCATTTCATTCATCGTCGGATATGGCTTAACGTTGGAGGTTTTCTCTTATCCTGAAAGATGAATGTCTGGTAACTCTAAGCTTTATGTACCCTGTACTCATTTAAATATCATTTCATTCATCGTCGGATATGGCTTAACGTTGGAGGTTTTCGCTTATCCTAAAAGATGAATGTGTGTAACTCTAAGCTCTATGTACCCTGTACTCATTTGAACATTATTTCATTCATCGTCCGATATGACTTAACGTTGGAGGTTTTCGCTTATCCTGAAGGATGAATGTAAGGTAACTCTAAGCTCTGTGGAGTAAGGATTCATTTGAAGGTAGTTTCATTCTTCATCCTATGTGCTTTAGTTTTGTTGGACCTAAGTTAAGAAAACAAGGAAATATATTTGATGCATTCAGCTTACGTCTGGTCTACTTATCATTCATGCACACGATGATTTTCCCCTGTTAACCTTTCTTGGTCATATGTTTGAAACGAGTTTAACCAGACCTAGTTTAATAGCGTGTACATAAGGCAGACACAATTACTTATCATTCCTTAAAGGTTAAGTTTCCTATTTGTGATACAGTCTGTAGGAACGGTTCTGTAGGATTTAGGTGGCAATCCCATCAAGGAAACAAACAGCTCTGTGTCGACATTGTCCCAAGTAATAAATTGTGGAACAAACTGACCTTTACGCAAAGATTTCCCCTTGACATTCAAAACCACGTGTTGAAAACGATTTGGACCTTGTGTATGGATATTTATGGCTTCAATAACTGGTCTCGCCATATCGACGCTTTTATGGTTTTATTAAATTATGGTACTGACAGTGCGATGTTTATTTGAGAAAGAGGGCTTTTGCAGCAGTTTTTAGGTGCACGGGTTTTAACGTGTTTTGTTTCAGAGCACATATATCGGAATGCATTTGTTTCCAAACTGTAAGGAAAGTGACTATAATGTTTTGCTGTCACATGGCCATCTCTAATCTACAAACTACTGGTCTATAGCACCTTTCCTTTCCCTTTACATCAACAAATGGATATACAACATTAAGATTACAATTATAAAATCCATACTGAAAAATGCCATATATTCTTAAATCCTGAAAATCCTATCATGTTATGTTGCCCACCATTGACTAATAATTCGGTCCCCATACACCTAACCCTAGGTTTTTGTGTAATGGAGGCCCTCTGCTCCTTTTTACACTTTCTGCCATTTCACCTATCCCACTCTACATTTTTCTCTTAATTGTTCTTAGCCATCTCTCTTTAACTTTCCCTAAATAATTCCCTATATTTCTCCTGTTCTTTTCTTCTTTTACTGACAACATTTTTCTAATTACTACTTCATCCCCCCAAATTGTCCCATTTACGTAGCCAAGCCTACTCTCTCCATATCTTTGTTTGACTACAATTTAATATACAATGGAAATCGCATTCTCTTCTCCACACAATGGACATTTATTTAGCTCCCTCTCTTGACCTATACCTTTCAAGTTTCTCACTCCTGTTCTCGCCCAAGCAAAACCTTATCGCCCTAACTTACTACATATATCTATATATCCTTCCCTCCCCCAGGTTCTATTGCACCTATGCCCACATGGTATGTACCTATGGTCCCTTACCTGTACTTCAAAAAAGACTGTAAAATATTTTAAAGGTGGTTTTTATATGTTACGTTTGAAATTAAGTTGTAATTGCATTGATGGAACATAAAAAAATGAATAACGACTTTCAGTTTGAGAAAAGAGTAACTACTGAAAGCTTAAAAACAATGACAAGGCATATTTGGAAATGATTCACAAAACAAAACAAAGTGCATTTGACATAAATTGAGTGTACATTGTTAGTAGCAAATTTTGTGTAATTCTGAAAGGTTTATCAGTTATGTAAAAGTCATTCTGAATAAACAAGGCCACACAGCCTATTCCAAAAAGTTTCATATATGCATTTTATTTGTTATTAAAATATCTAAGCATATTTTATTTCAATCGAAATAATTAGAGGATTTTCTTTTTAGGAGAAATGAAAACCAAGCAAAAAATTTTCCATGTTTTTAGCTTAACAGCATTTTTTAAAACAAAAGGTCTTAGTTTCACATCGTTGGGAGGTGCTAAAGTTAAATAACTGCTGTTTTTAACCTAGGGATCTTGTTTTTAATTATACCTACATTCACACACGTGCGTTCTCACGTTGTACGAGAAATTTCTCTTTTTCGTTGAGGGAGCCGTGAAAGACTGTTTCCAATAAAACCTATATTTATATCAGAACTGGGTCCATATAGGAGCTTCTGGTTTTGTTAAAATACGCGTGGACTCTTTGTGAATGCGTGGCAGAGATGGCAGCACTATAGAGTGCATAGAAGTATAGTGGTAGCGACGAGAGGACTGTTTTTCATACTTAAAATGGCAACGTTTTCATTGCAAGGAAGGCCTGTAATCATTCGTTTTCTTCAGTTTCGTGGTGTGACATCTATTGAAATTCATCGCCAGTTGAGTGAGGCATGTGGTGATGGTACCATGAATGTGTGTAATATGCGTTCCTAGGTGCTAAAGTTCAATAAAAGCAGAGCACTTCTCGCATTTTCAGATCTTCATGCAGGACTGTGTGCACAAATCCCACGGAATTGCCAATTTTAGAGGCGATGTCTGCAACGTTCAATCGGCGATCCTCCAAAACAACGTTCTCCAATCGCTGGATCATGTCGCTAGACCGGCTGGTGTAAGACTGTGACTGTCTTGGTTTGTTGTCACACGGTGAAAATATGACAAGAGTATCTCCAAACTCCGTTAAAAATGTTTCGATTGTTTTACATGTATTTTAGCTATTTCCCAAATTCTCTGGATAACACTAGGGAACACGTTTTTTGTACCCAAAAAAAATAGGATAATTCTTATGCAAAATGTCTCGCTGATTCGAAAATGCCTCTGAAAATGCTGTATCACGTAACGTTTTTGAGATATTCTTATTCTTTTATATAAAATTACAGAAGTGAGGTATGATACGAACTCATATTGACTTAATTTAAAATAATAGCCATTGACTCTTCTAAATACAGCTTAAAGGCAGTGTAGCTTCATAATGGCAATTTACTACCTTCAATACCTTTATTTCATGGCATAGGAACGAAGTAGACATACGATTCCATGTCCATAATTTTAGATGCTATTAGTTATCAAAACCATTGCTGGGAAATTTGTAGTGACCTCAAGGTAGTTGCATTGCTAACGGGACTGCAGGGAGGTTTCACAAAATATTGCTGTTTTTTTTTTTTTTGTGCTTATGGGACAGTAGGGCAACTGACAAGCATTTTATAGTGAAAGAATGGGGGAGAAGGGAAGACTATACCCCTGGAGCAAGCAATGTTAAGTATGTGCCTCCAGTAGACCCAAGCAAAGTTCTTCTCCCCCCACTTCACATAAAGCTCGGGTTAATGAAGAATTCTGTTAAAGGTTTGGACAAAAGTGGAAGTGCATTTAGTGAATCTAAATTGAAGGAAGGTATATTTGTCGGTCGTCAAATAAGACTACTTCTTATAGACAGTGTTTTTAAATCAAAGCTTAAACGTGTTGAACTGGCAGCATGGAAATCATTTAAATCAGTGGTGGAAGGCTTCCTGGGCAATAACAAAGAAAATTATGAAACTTTAGTCTCAGAACTATTAAGGAGCTACAAAGAAATGGGTTGCCATATATCACCAAAATCCACATTTTGCACTCTCACCTTGATAGTTTCCCTACAAACCTAGGAGCTGTAGTAAGTGATGAGCAAGGTGAGCGTTTTCACCAGGACATTTCTGAGATGGAAAGACGTTACCAGAGTATCGCTGGGATTCAGCCATGTTCGGAGACTATTGTTGGTTCCTCAAACGGGAGAGCCAATACAAAAAAAAGTCAACAGTGAAACACTTCTGAGATAATTCAGGTATTGGTTTTCATCATTATTTTGTGTTTATTTATTTTAATAATAATTAATAATAATTATTATTTTCAATGTTATTTGGCACTAAAATACTTATGATTTTCAATTAATCAAATATGAGTTATCACATCACATTTCTGTAAGTTTTCATAAAAAATTATGAATACCTAAAAAACGTTACGTGATACAGCATTTTGAGGGGCATTTTTGGAATCAGCAGATCAGTTTACATAAGAATTTGCCTATTTTGTTTCGGGTATATAAAAATAATTTTTTTTTTGTTCCCCAGTCTGCATTTTCTTTAACTCGCATTGACCCTGTTTCCAATTGTTCAGAAAACGAGTTTTTGCTATACATGCTTTAACAGATGATATCTCTGCGACTTGCATTGAATTAACTGTGCAATATGCAGTGTGGGTTTTTCCAACATATGTCCGTCTCCGCAGAGCTCTTACGAATAACACGTGACGTACTATGATTAATCACCCTTGAGGTTGGAATAACGTAAGCTCGTTTTCAGATGTTGAATTCGAATTCGAAATTTTGCTAAAATTTAACATGCATTTCTAACATACTCTACAAGACGTTTAATAAATTACACCACATCATCCTGAAAGATAAATACGTGGTAACTCCAAGCTCCATTTATCCTGTACTATTTAAACACCATTTCATCCATCGTTCGATATGACTTAACGTTGGAGGTTTTCTCTTATCCTGAAAGATGAATGTCTGGTAACTCTAAGCTCTATGTACCCTGTACTCATTTGAACATCATTTCCTTCATCGTCCGATATGACTCAATCGTTGGAAGTTTTCCCTTATCCTCAAAGATGAATGTCTGGTAACTCTAAGCTCTATGTACCCTGTACTCATTTGAACATCATTTCATTCATCGTCTGATATGACTTAACGTTGGAGGTTTTCTCTTATCCTGAAAGATGAATGTCTGGTAACTCTAAGCTCTATGTACCCTGTACTCATTTGAACATCATTTCATCCATCGTTCGATATGACTTAACGTTGTAGGTTTTCTCTTATCCTGAAAGATGAATGTCTGGTAACTCTAAGCTCTATGTACCCTGTACTCATTTGAACATCATTTCCTTCATCGTCCGATATGACTCAATCGTTGGAGGTTTTCCCTTATCCTCAAAGATGAATGTCTGGTAACTCTAAGCTCTATGTACCCTGTTCTCATTTGAACATCATTTCATCCATCGTTCGATATGACTTAACGTTGTAGGTTTTCTCTTATCCTGAAAGATGAATGTCTGGTAACTCTAAGCTCTATGTACCCTGTACTCATTTGAACATCATTTCCTTCATCGTCCGATATGACTCAATCGTTGGAGGTTTTCCCTTATCCTCAAAGATGAATGTCTGGTAACTCTAAGCTCTATGTACCCTGTACTCATTTGAACATCATTTCATTCATCGTCTGATATGACTTAACGTTGGAGGTTTTCTCTTATCCTGAAAGATGAATGTCTGGTAACTCTAAGCTCTATGTACCCTGTACTCATTTGAACATCATTTCATTCATCGTCCGATATGACTTAACGTTGGAGGTTTTCTCTTATCCTGAAAGATGAATGTCTGGTAACTCTAAGCTATATGTACCCTGCACTCATTTGAACATCATTTCATTCATCGTCAAATATGACTTAACGTTGGAGGTTTCCTCTTATCCTGAAAGATGAATGTGTGGTAACTCTAAGCTCTATGTACCCTGTACTCATTTGAACATCATTTCATTCATCGTCCGATATGACGTAACGTTATAGGTTTTCTCTTATCATGAAAGATGAATGTCTAGTTGCTCTAAGCTCTGTGTACCCTGCACTCATTTGAACATCATTTCATTCATCGTCAAATATGACTTAACGTTGGAGGTTTCCTCTTATCCTGAAAGATGAATGTGTGGTAACTCTAAGCTCTATGTACCCTGTACTCATTTGAACATCATTTCGATCATCGTTCGATATGACTTAACGTTGGAGGTTTTCCCTTATCCTGAAAGATGAATGTCTAGTAGCTCTAAGCTGTATGCATCCTGTACTCATTTGAACATCGTTTCATTGATAGTCCGATATGACTTAACTTGGAGGTTTTCTCTTATTGTGAAACATGAATGTCTAGTAGCTCTAAGCTGTATGCATCCTGTACTCATTTGAACATCGTTTCATTGATAGTCCGATATGACTTAACTTGGAGGTTTTCTCTTATTGTGAAACATGAATGTCTGGTAAATCTAAGCTCTATGTACACTGTACTCATTTGAACATCATTTCATTCATCGTCCGATATGACTTAACGTTGGAGGTTTTCCCTTATTCTGAAAGAAGAATGTCTGGTAAATCTAACCTCTATGTACCCTGTACTCCTTTCAACATTATTTCATTCATCGTGTGATATGACTTAACGTTGGAGGTTTTTCCTTATTCTGAAAGATGAATGTCTAGTAACTCTAAGCTCTACGTACTCTGTACTCATTTGAGCATGGTTTCATCCATCGTTCGATATGACGGAGGTTTTCCCTTATCCCGAAAGAGATTGTCTGGCAACTCTAAGCTTTGTGTACCCTGTACTCATTTCAGTACCGTTTCATTCATTTTGAGATATGAGTTAACGTTGGAGGACGTTATACGAAAGCTGGGAAAAGTGAATTACGACGAGACAGTCCTTATACTCATGCAGATGCGGTTAATTTAATATTTCCATGGTTACCTAATAATGGTTAAAATTTACTCTGCTTGTTTAACGTTAATTACGAAGCGACCTAAACATGGAAATCTATTACTGTTTGTAATTATCTCAAACAGAGCAGGATGTGGGAGTGTTTAATGAAGAATTGGGTTTCCCCTCACAAGGAACAGGCTGCGGGATATTAATTAGACACACTGGCGCCACATATTTCTCTATACCAATGACTCACTTCGATGTTCACTTGTCTCACACATTTGAGCTAAATACGGCTTTATAGACGAGAATAGCCTATACGTTCTCGTATCTAGGTGAATTACCGAGAGATTTTCAATTGTTTCAACTTGGATATGTAAAGGATACATACCATTCTGCAAATTTTAACAGGAATGCATGTTTTGAGAACTTATGGAAACAAAAAGCAATCAGTTTCAGGAAATATGCATTCATTTTTGTTTATGTGGGGAATGTAAACAAAAGCACGTCTAAGTGTGCAACATCACTGGCTGTTTAGCCTTGTAACTCTGTGCAGATGAAAAATATAGTTCTCGTACCACTTTAAAATAATTTACAGCTAATGTAAAGTGTATGAACAACTTCAGACTATTCCAAAATGCTACAAAAAGTAAATAATGACTATTTTATTTGGTATATGTAAGAGTAATTTCTATGTACGAGGGCTGTTCAATAAAGAATGATCATAATTTTTTACGGTCATAACTTTTCGCACTATTATTAAATGTTATTACACTCTCTTGACATAATGTGAAACAAACACACCGTAGTAGTTTCACTGTTGGTACTCCTGGTTCCTGCCTGTGAGAACCAGACAGGTTCAGACATGTTCAGTATCGCCTTCCGCTGCAATGGAGGTAACATGCGAGGAACAATATGCGGCTTTGAAATTCTGCTTTTGTCTCAACAAATCTTCATTTGAGGCCTATACTATGTTACAGGAGGCCTATGGACAGTCTGTTCCTCCTGCAGCACAGCTAGAAGGTGGTTTAAAATGTTTAAAGAAGGGAGACAATTAATTTCAAAGGAAGGTGGACTCGGTGCTCCAGTTACTGCTTATACAGATGAAAACATCAACACTGCTGCTGCCATTGTGAGAGAGGATCGACGAATTACCTTAAGATCACTTTCTGAAATAATGCGCATTTCATTGTGTGCCAGCCTCACGTTGGTGACAGAAACATTACACATAAGACGTGTTTGTGCGCGATGGTTTCCAAGACTGTTGATTCCCGAACAAAAGGACATTCGCATGCAGGTCTGCATGCAGTTAAAGTTGATGTTACAGGAAAATCTGTAGTTTCTTTCAAACGTAATCAGTGCTAATGAAACTTGGCTACATCATTTTGATCCTGAGAGCAAACAAGAGAGCTCAGTGTGGAAATCTCCGTCATCATCAAACCCCAAAGATGCAAAAGTGGTTGCTTCTGCTGGGAAAGTTATGGCCATCTCATTCTTTGATATTCATGGAATGGTTTATCAGCATGTTGTACCTGCACACACATCAGTAACTGGACAATACTACAGGGATGTCCTGAAAACATTGCAAGTCCGTATCAGGCGCAAAAGACTACATTTCCGTGAAGCAGGCTGGATGCTGCCTCAGGATAATGCGCGGCTGCATATTGCCAATGTTGTTGCTGAATATATTGCAAATATCAACGTGAAGTGCATTCCTCGCCCTCCCTATAGTCCGGATTTAGCTCCATGTGACTTTTTTCTATTCCCTAACTTGAAGAAACGCCTTCGTGGGAGGCGTTATCCATCATCAGAAGCAGTGGTGAAGGCTGCGGAGGCGATTTTGAAGGATCTCTCAAAGAATGGTTTCCAGCATGTCTTTGAAAATTGGCAGAAACGCTGGGACAAGTGCATCGCATTCAGGGAAGGACTATCAAAATTATGAAGATGAGTAAAGGTACGTTGTCAAAAAAATATGTTATCATTCTTTATTGAACGACCCTCATAACTGCCTTTTGTTCCGTTACCGGTAAGGTAGGCTAGGATCACTGATAAAGAGTAAGTAGCAATGCTTTTGTTTTCTTAGCCGGGGAGTCCTAATAACAACTTTTGAGGTTCGCACATCAGTGGCTCCTGCACTGCGTAATCACAAATGGAGGGTCCATTAATAGCCGCTGGTGCAATAATACAGATCTTCTAAGACGCAACAGGAATATTTTTTGAAGATCAATCATCATCACAATGTACCCTTTACATGAATTATTGTCCGATTATTTCTATTTCCTTATAAACTATTCTAATTTGAAACAGAAGGCATATGCAGTGCGGGTCGTTCAATTGTTTCCACAAAGAAACCTTAATATCTCCTAGACTAATAACACTGGGCAACAATGGAAACTTTTCGGGCTTAAAAATAATGAATGTACATGTATTTGCATCTGCTGAATTCAAAAATTGCCATAAAAGTGATAGATTAGCTCTTGTTTTGAAGATAAAGTGACATTTCATTTTTAGAATGAAGATTTTAAATTTGGAGGAATTTTTTTGGGAGTTGGCACTCCTGTCAAATAATAAAGCACAATCAGACAGAAATTTTGAAAATTAAGTGATGCAAACGTTATGGAAGGAATTTTTGTCGGACCACAAATAAGAGAGCTTGTAAAGGATCCAGCATTTGGCCAAATTTTGGAGAGGTAAGTAAAGGAAGCTTGGGAAGCCTTCAAGGGTGTTGTTCATGGATTTTTAGGCAACAAAAGAGTTGACAACTACAAGCATTTGGTGATAGTGCTCTTGCAAAAATACCGTAACCTTGGATACAACATGTTCCTTAAGATCCACTTTCTCCACTCCCACCTAGACTTTTTCCCTCCTAGTTGTGGAGCTGTTAGTGATGAACATGGGGAGAGATTCCATCAGGACATTTCTGTTATGGAACAAAGATATCAGGGCCGTTGGAATGAAGTAATGCTTGCGGATTACTGTTGGTCATTTTATAGGGATTCTGCGGAACTCCATCACAAGAGGCAAGCTAAAAGACGACGAAGTTAATAGGCCACCACATGATTCTCTTCAGACACGACTATCTGCGAAGTATTTTTCCAGTAATTTAAAACTCTTAGCATGTAATTACCAGTTCAAATAATCAAATGCACTCTCAAAGTTGTTAGGTTGTATGTAATTGAAGTGTATCATTTACTCTCAATCCGTTAACATGTAATACTTCCACTTTGTGTATATAATAGAAAATAGACCTAATAAATTTTTTTCATTGTCATATTTGTTTTTCTCAACCCAAAATTAGCACGAATTCGCTCATGGAGTGCTCGAAACTTTAAACAATTATTTTTTGTCGCCCAGTGTAATGATAGAACTGTTGAAATTAGATTGCATTGTAGACAAACTTACCAAATTTCAGTAGATTTCCACATGTACGCCTTTGATGGCCCGAAGAATACCAAGACGGAACTCTTATCTCCCTCCATGTGTTCCGCAGCATTACTGTTGTGACGGAATCACACCACCTTCGGAGGTCAGTGTAGGCTAACATGGTTTAAGACAGCGAGCCTAAGAAAACGTGAGAAAAAATATTAATGTAATATATTTAACATTAGAAATCATGTCGACATGGATAATGGAATGTTTTATAGCTAATGCAACATCAACATAACAATATATTTACTTCATGGGGTCCATTCCATGGAAGAACTGAGAATTATACTATATTTAGATATTACATTTCGGCTAACCAATAAAATCATTGCACTTTCTACTGTACCATGAGTTCCGCCATTTGAAACCTGCGTCTTGCCTACCATGCGCATGCGTATACCGTCATATTTTCCTTGTTACGAAGCTAGGAGAGTTACTACACAAGACAAACTGAAAGCATATTCATACCTTGAATGTGTGAGGAGATATTGACATTTCTTAGTGGTAACGAATCAACGGGACACAGAGTATTAATGCTGTTTGCAGAACAAATGAATACCTTTAATTTTTGGAAGTTATATCTGACACATTTCTTTCATAACTCAATTTTAGCACCAAATCCAGCAGAATGAGCTGGAGTTTCGATTCCTTGTGACTAGATGCGCAGATGTTTTATTTCTATTTGCTAGTGTTGGCAGCTGTTTTCGATATTTTGCTTTAGTCAGCGTTAAAATGCAGTATACATTAAGTAAATGACTCTTCCTTGTCAAGTAAAACTGGATTACTAATCCACTTACAGCTACCCAAAGGCAGGGGCGGTTCCTTCATGCCCTACACCCACTGATTCTGAATATACAACAGGTGCATTTTGCACATTAAAGCTGTACTTGTTTGCATTGTTTTATATACAAACATGTTTCAATTACGCTTATCGTCTGTAGTTGCCCATGACAGCAGAAGTCGAAATAAACAGAGGTTAGCTGTAGGAGCCGCAGGTTTGCAGTGAAGAGTTAACCTAAGATTTCGCCCAAATGTAGGCTCTCTGAGGGGTTTGCGGGAAGATGAAGAGATGGGAGTGGCTTCTTATACATTGCTTAAATGAAGGTTTATAAACCTAGCGCCTCCTACTCTTAGCAACGGCTATAGCGTGACCTTCAGGCTTAGCTTCTGTGTGCTCTGCTTTTCGAACACAGGGAGAATTTAATTAAATGCATGGAGGTTATTCAGAAGAGAGCTCTGTTAAACAACAACGCCACACTTGTTTAGGCTTCTGGGTTTATGGCCACTTTGAAAGATTATAATTTTGTATTCCGGCTATCTTTCTTCTACAAGATCATACCCCATGTGGACATTTTGTACACTCAGCTGCAGAAACGAGACTGCAATGCAACGTTTGCCATCGCCCAGCTAAACGCATTTGAAAGGGAAGTGTAAAAGGTAAGAAATAGCGTGGATATCGAGGAACACGAAGAAACTGCAATTAAGAGGAGAAGAATAGAAGATCATGATGTGAAAAGAAGAGAAGCGTGACATTCCTAGAGAAGCAAAGGACAGATTTAGCTTCACGGAACATCTGGTAGCCTCAACTTTGTTTCATCAAGAAAATTTCTAAGACATTTCCAGAGGATTCCCTAAGACAAATAATAAGGTTCTATCCTTTTATCATTGCAACAAAAATTCGTAGAGAACTGACTGTAATTTACAGTCGAGAGGAATTTCGTGGAATGTCCGGCGCTTTGTGCTTGATGGACTTCAATAAGGAAAACAATTTATGTACTACATTCAGCGAATATGTCAAACTCCTCCGAGTACTGTTAACTATGCCAATGTCTACCGCTGAAGCAGAATGCTGTTTCTCAAATTTAAAAAGAATAAAAACTTTCCTTAGGAACACAATGTCACAGGACCGATTGACAGCATTAGCAATGCTTTCAAGAGAGAGATTTTGTTATGAAAATCAGCGACTTCAGCGTAAACGTTATCAATAGATTCGCCAGATCTAAGGAGAGTACAGCAGAGAATCTGTATAAATAGGTGAGTCATTACTACACCAGCCGCCACTGCTCAAAGGGCATACCGAGATAATTTGGTGTTTGCAATCCTCCCAAAAGAAACACGATACTGGGACTGGTAAACAAATTGGAAAGAACTGGGGCTCTGGTGAGTGGAAAAGTCAGGCATCGTCCATCTAGGTTGTTGTTGACGTAAGAGCACGACTGGAGCAGTCTCCCGAAATATCATTAAAACGTTTGTCGTAGGAGACAGGGTACACCTACTCAATGTGTCAGAGAGCTGCGAAAAGTGCAGTTCATCAGCTATAGGAACCAGATGAGGTTAAAAGATTGACTTCTTGTCGTTGGTTTCAAACGTTCACTGTACAAAACCCTGCCATATTGTTCACAGATGAAGCTTGGTTAGAGTTATCCGGTTATGTGAACTCAAAGAACTCACGCCAGGAGGCCATCGAAAATCCACATGTCATCCATGAGGCACCTATGCTAAAATCAGAAATAGGTGTGCAATATCCACACAGACAATAGTTGGACCATTTTTTTTTTTTTTTTAACCAGACTATGAACACTGCAGAGTACCGACTAATTGTCATGGAGTTTGTTGAGCAACTGCACGATATGGAGCTAAGTCAAGGATATTTTTAGCAAGATGGCACTACATACCACACATAAAATGAATATATGGAATTAATTGCCAGCTTCTTTGACGACCAACCTGTGGCCACCGAGATCTCCGGATTTCACATCGCCGTATATCCTTCTATTGGGTTGATTAAAACACAGGGTTTACGCCACACGTCTCCCAGACATTAGACGATCTGAAGCACAACAAAACACAAGAGATTCAAGATTTTGACAACTGAGTCCTCCAACGAGTGGTAAGGAACATGGAATGGCAGTTGAGTTGTGCCTTATGCAGGATGGATGACATTTTAAACATTTGCTATAAAGGTACAAGGGCTGTTCAATAAAGAATGACATAATATTTTACGGTCATGATTTTTCGCACTAAAATTCAAACTTATTATATTCTGTTAGCTTAATGTGAAACAAACACGCCGTAGTAGTTTCAATGATGGTAGTCTTTATTCCCGCCTGTGAGAACCAGGTAAGTTCAGACATGTTCAGTATCGCCTACCGCAGCAATGGAGGTAACATGCAGTTAAAGTTGATGTTAGACGAAGATCGGGAGTTTCTTTCAAACGTAATCACTGCTGATGAAACTTGGCTACATCATTTTGATCCTGAGAGCAAACAGCAAAGCTCAGTGTGGAAATCTCCTTCATCACCAACCCCCAAAAAAGCAAAAGTGGTTGCTTCTGTTGGGAAAGTTATGGTCATCTCATTCTTTGATATTTCCCGTAGGGGAGGCGATCCGTCCACTTCAGCTGCCATGGTGCGGGCGCTGCGGACCCCTAGCACTCGTGGTACCTCTGACGTTACTAGAGGAACCTCGGGCCGAACAGTCGAGCCCCTCCATGATAGGGAGTTGTTCGGATTGGGTTGGACTCGATGGGGAAGTGGTTCCCGATAACCATGGGAGATCGGGTACGTCTCTGGACGGGGTTGCAGGAAGCCATTAATATTCCCGCGTACTAGCCAGCATAGCTAGTAGAAGGTGTGTTAGATCACCAGGCGGCCCCACCGAGGTCATATCAGTAGCCTTCCCATTTTGGAGTTGGTGCGCGTAAGTGGCGTATCCACTTCCATCCCATCTTGAGTCCACAGGACCAGATGCGGGGGCTTGTTTAATGGGAGTAGATCCTCTGTCATGAACTGAAATTCTTTGATATTCATGGAATGGTTTATCAGCAAGTTGTACCTGCACACACATCAGTAACTGGACAATACTACAGGGATATCCTGAAAACATTGCAAGTCCATATCAGGCGCAAAAGACCACATTTCCGTGAAGCAGGCTGGATGCTGCGTCACGATAATGCGCGGCCGCATATTGCCAATGTTATTGCTGAATATCTTGTAAAAATCATCGGGAAGTACATCCCTCACCCTCCCTATAGTCCGGATTTAGCCCCATGTGAGTTTTTTCTATTCCCTAACTTGAAGAAACGTCTTCGTGGGAGACATTATCCATCATCAGAAGCAGTGGTGAAGGCTGCGGAGGCGATTTTGAAGGATCTCTCAATAGATGGTTTCCAGCAGGTCTTTGAAGACTGGCAGAAAGTGCATCGCATTCAGGGGAGACTATTTTGTGAAGGACCATCAAAATTATGAGGATGAGTAAAGGTATGCTGTCAAAAAAAATAATAATAATTCTTTATTGAAAAGCTCGACTAAATAATCAACAAAATTCCTCTACATTTTAGAAGAATAAAGCTGTGGATTTTTGAACTTTGTCAGCTGCATCGCCTTAAGAGTCAAGAGCCAGAGAGCACTTTGACAAAGATAGACCACTAATATTAGTAGTTTTGCGTTTTCTAGCTGTAGGATCCTGCGCCTAAGAACTGTGGTACACCAAACAAGAAATCCCTACCCTTGCAACCATATGTTCCGAATGGTTTCCATTTGATTACACTGTATAAAAAGTTGATTTGAGAGAGGGCTGGATGGAAAGGGTAGCAGATATAGAGAACCAAAGAAAAAGGGAGGAAAGAGCAGAAAAAAAAAAAGATTTCCCAAGCGGGGGTATTGAATTGCTATATATTGATTGGTTAAAGGAGAGCTTTTGATACTGCACTGAAAGAGGTGATAGCAACTTGCATTTTACTCTTAGAGCTCTGTGTGAACTTCAACTGGTTACCATGACAACCATTTGTTCTTAATGCAGGAGTACTGCAACACTCGATTATTTCAATACTGCAAGAAACAAAAACGACTAACTGGAAAATATGTTTGAGCTATGTAATGTGATATCAACGTATGGACCCCAGATATCATTGATAAAACAAACCTGATGGCCTTCCAAGGAAAATATACTAAAATAAAAGTAACTCAAGTACATGTCAGAGCACATATACTTAAGATGCAATTTAACGTATCTAGTCTATCGAAATTTAAACAATAAAATAAATTGAAAAATTGTGGAATATCCCATAAAGCAAAACAAGATAGGAACGACATTGGTGATACCAACGCTAATGTACGGTAATCAAACTGATTTTTCTTTTAAATTTACGTCCTCCAATGACAATGAATGAAATAAGGTTTAAATGAGTCTACCGTACACAGGGCTTAGAGTTACCAGACATTCATCTTTCAGGATAAGGGTAAACCTCCAACGTTAAGTCATATTGGACGATGAATGAAATGATGTTCAAATAAGTACAGGGTACATAGAGCTTAGAGTTACCAGACATACATCTTTAAGGATAAGGGTAAACCATAACGTTAAGTCATATCGGACGATGAATGAAATGATGTTCAAATGAGTACAGGGTACATAGAGCTTAGAGTTACCAGACATTCATCTTTCAGGATAAGAGAAAACCTCCAACGTTAAGTCATATCGGATGATGAATGCAATGATGTTCAAATGAGTACAGGGTACATAGAGCTTAGAGGTACCAGACATTTATCTTTCAGGATAAGAGAAAACCTCCAACGTTAAGTCATATCGGACGTTGAATGAAATGATGTTCAAATGAGTACAGGGTACATAGAACTTAGGGTTAGCAGACATTCATCTTTCAAGATAAGAGAAAACCTCCAACGTTAAGTCATATCGGATGATGAATGCAATGATGTTCAAATGAGTACAGGGTACATAGAGCTTACAGGTACCAGACATTCATCTTTAAGGATAAGGGAAAACCTCCAACGTTAACTCATATCGGACGATGAATGAAATGATGTGCACAAGAGTACACGGTACATAGAGCTTATAGTTACCTGACATTCATCTTGCAGGATAAAGAACAACCTTCAACATTAAGTCATATCGGAAGATGAACGAAATGATGTTCAAATGAGTACAGGGTACATAGAGCTTAGAGTAACCAGACATTTATCTTTCAGGATAAGAGAAAACCTCCAACTTTGTCATATCGGACGGTGAATGAAATGATGTTCAAATGAGTACAGGGTACATAGAGCTTAGAGTTACCAGACATTCATCTTTCAGGATAAGAGAAAACCTTCAACGTTAAGTTATATCGGACGATGAATGAAATGATGTTCAAATGAGTACAGGGTACATACAACTTAGGGTTAGCAGACATTCATCTTTTAAGATAAGAGAAAACCTGCAACGTTAAGTCATATCGGATGATGAATGCAATGATGTTCAAATGAGTACAGGGTACATAGAGCTTAGAGGTACCAGACATTCATCTTTAAGGATAAGGGAAAACCTCCAACGTTAACTCATATCGGAAGATGAATGAAATAATGTTCAAATGAGTACAGGGTACACAGAGCTTAGGGTTAGCAGACATTCATTTTTCAGGATAAGAGAAAACCTCCAACGTTAAGTCATATCGGACGATGAATGAAATAATGTTCAAATAAGTACAGGGTATATAGAGCTTAGAGTTACCAGACATTCATCCTTCAGGATAAGGGAGAACCACCAACGTTAAGTCATATCTGACGATGAATGAAATAATGTTCAAATGAGTACAGGGTACACAGAGCTTAGGGTTAGCAGACATTCATTTTTCAGGATAAGAGAAAACCTCCAACGTTAAGTCATATCTGACGATGAATGAAATAATGTTCAAATAAGTACAGGGTACATAGAGCTTAGAGTTACCAGACATTCATCCTTCAGGATAAGGGAGAACCTCCAACGTTAAGTCATATCTGACGATGAATGAAATAATGTTTAAATGAGTACAGGGTACATAGAGCTTAGAGTTACCAGACATTCATCCTTCAGGATAAGGGAGAACCTCCAACGTTAAGTCATATCTGACGATGAATGAAATAATGTTTAAATGAGTACAGGGTACATAGAGCTTAGAGTTACCAGACATTCATCCTTCAGGATAAGGGAGAACCTCCAACGTTAAGTCATATCTGACGATGAATGAAATAATGTTCACATGAGTACAGGGTACATAGAGCTTAACTTTTATCTTTCAGGACAAGGAAAAACCTCCAACGTTAAGTCATATCTGACGATGAATGAAATAATGTTTAAATGAGTACAGGGTACATAGAGCTTAGAGTTACCAGACATTCATCCTTCAGGATAAGGGAGAACCTCCAACGTTAAGTCATATCTGACGATGAATGAAATAATGTTTAAATGAGTACAGGGTACATAGAGCTTAGAGTTACCAGACATTCATCCTTCAGGATAAGGGAGAACCTCCAACGTTAAGTCATATCTGACGATGAATGAAATGATGTTCACATGAGTACAGGGTACATAGAGCTTAACTTTTATCTTTCAGGACAAGGAAAAACCTCCAACGTTAAGTCATATCAGACGATCAATGAAATGATGTTCAAATGAGTAAAGGGTTCATAGAGCTTAGAGTTACCAGGAATTTATCTTTAAGATAAGGGAAAACCCCGGAAAAGGGAACCTTACTTCATAACTCACCGTGACCGAGATGCAAACTTGGGACTTCTTGAACGTGAGCCAGACACGCTCGATTAACGTACCTGTTCAAAGTAATTTAATGCAGAATAAGTGTATGCCAATAATTCAATACTTAATATCATTGTAAGTCGCTTTCTCATTTTTCTCCTTGTTATACGAGAACCGAATTTCAAAGGCTATTAAAAATGTTCACCATCGCTTAAAGACTTCTGTATTTTACTAAACCTACGAGAAATATTTCAGAGGACCTTGTATACAAATATTTGTTTGTGAGTATATTTGTTAAAGAAGCATAAGACATTTAACTGTTGCAGGAGTAGACCAATCAGGTGAATGTGTCCATAAATAGAGTTAATAATCAAATGGACAGCAAACAAGCGCGGCTGTGAGAGGTTAGGTAACCACTGTTTATTTTTAATGCACAAAATGTACCTGCCTGATGTATGCTCAGCGATATTGGACAAACTGAAGTATTAGCTCGGCTTGGTTACCATGGAAACTTTAATATGACGTGCTTCTTTCCGTCCGCATTAGGAATATAACAGCTTTAACAAAGCTTTCACCAACCTTCGTATACACAAATGTATACTGCTAGACTGTAAGGGTACAAATGTATCCATTGGGGCTATATCTTAGAGAAATTGATAGCTTACTTTACACCTTCAGAAACTACCGCTTCTGTTATTTTATCTTATAACTGGCAATATTTAAGCGAAACGGGCAAGATTTTGAACATTTATGCCTTATGAATACTCAACATTTCAAAAAGCTAACTCCATTCCAGTTTTTATCCCTAACATAGAAAATACATTCATGCATAACTCACACTGACCGAGATTTGAACTGAAGGCCTCTTGATCCTGTCTGACTCACGTTCAAGAGAAACCGAGTTCAAATGTCGGTTAGGGTACTTATCTGGATAAAGTTTTTACCGGGGGGTGGTTTTAGCTTTTCCGAAATGATAAATATCTGGTACCTCTAAGGTCTATGTACCCTGTACTCATTTGAACATCATTTCATTCATGCCCGATATGACAACGTTGGAGGTTTTCTCTGACTTAGAAATGACTGTCTGGTAACACTAAGCTCTATGTACCCTGTACTCATTTGAACATCATTTTATTCATCGTCCGATGTAACTTAACGTTGGAAGTTTTCTCTTATCCTGAAAGATGAATGTCTGGTAACTCTAAGCTCTATGTGCCCTATACTCATTTGAACACCATTTCATTCATGCCCGATATGACAACGTTGGAGGTTTTCTCTGACTTAGAAATGACTGTCTGGTAACACTAAGCTCTATGGACCCCGTACTCATTTGAACCTCATTTCATTCATCGCCCGTTATGACTTAACGTTGGAGGTTTTCTCTTATTCTGAAAGATGAATGTCTGGTAACTCTAAGCTCTATGTACGCTGTAGTCATTTGAACATAATTCCTTTCATCGTCCGATATGACTTAACGTTGAAGGCTTTATCTTAAACTGAAACATGAATGTCGGTTAACTCAAAGATCTATGTACCTTGTACTCATTTGAACCCTCATTCATCGTCCGATATGGCTTAGCACTGGAAGTTTTCCCTTATCCTGAAAGATGTCTGTCTGGAAACTCTAAGCTCTATGTACCCTATACTCGTTTGAACATCATTTCATTCGTCATCCGAAATTGACTTAGCGTTGGAGGTTTTCCCTTATCCTGAAAGATGTCTGTCTGGAAACTCTAAGCTCTATGTACCCTGTACTCATTTGAACATCATTACATTCATGGTCTGATAAGACTTAATGTTGGAGATTTTCTCTTATCCTGAAAGATGAATGTCTGGTACCTCTAAGCCCTATGTACCCTGGACTCATTTGAACATAATTTCATTCATCGTCCGATAATACAACGATGTAGGTTTTCTCTGACTTAGAAATGACTGTCTGGTAACACTAAGCTCTATGGACCCTGTACTCATTTGAACATCATTTCATTCATCGTCCGATATGACTTAACGTTGGAGGTTTTCTCTTATCCTGAAAGATGAATGTCTGGTAACTATAAGCTCTATGTACCCTGTACTCATTTGAACATCATTTCATTCATCGTCCGATATGACAACGTTGGAGGTTTTCTCTTAAGCTGAAAGATGAATATTTGGTATCTCTTAGCTCTGTGGACCGTTGACTCATTAGCAAATCATTTCATTCATGAACCTGAGGTAGACATTCTACCACATACACTATAGAAGTGGACTGCCTTCCATGTTATACGTCCCCGTTGCCATATCGGAAATGGGTGCATAATTTCAGGAGAGTTCTTTGGGGACAGAAGTAATGGATGGAGGAATTGTTGACGTTTGGTTCTTTGTTGTTTGATTAAGCTTGGCAGGGGAGTCTGATAAACTTATCTTACAGTTGTCATCTTGGTTATTGAAGGAAACATCTGCCTAAAAGCTGCGGTCTTGTTTACAGCTGCTAGCATTTGTCCCCTCGAGTGTCAGTTGTCTACTGGGTTCTGAGTACAGAACATCGACATCATTTTGCATGTTCTATGGAAAAGCTTCATTATGATGGTTCCGGAATATGCCAGGACACATATATTAAGTATCTAATTAAAGTTTATAAGCAGAATCAAATTTGATATCTGACTTTATAGATAAAATCTAACAAAGAAAGTATCAGTATACTCATATCTGTATTTGTTTGAGAGTTTCATGGCATCATCTATGCTCTTTATGCGACCTGTATGCGGAGGCTAGCTGGAAATACCCGAAATATGTTCAAATACGTGGGAATATATACGCATTGTACGGGAGGAATTTTTTCCCCTGACTGGCCTATATAAGAAGCGCCGGCTTCCAGGACAACCTCAAAACCGTCGAGGTGCTGCTGGACGTGGACAAGGCCTTCGCCACAACGTGGCACCAGGGACTGTTATACAAGCTCAAGGAAGCACAACTCCCCGCCCCATACCTCACCCTGATCAGTAGTTTCCTCCGGGACCGAATCTTCAGGGTGCGGGTCGAAGGCAAACTCTCCACCGTCAGACCCATAGCGGCGGGAGTCCCGGAAGGCAGTGTACTGTCGCCGTTACTCTTTGCTGCCTACATGTATGACTTCCCCACAGAGCCTCGCACTGTCCTGTGCCAATATGCTGACGACGTCCTCATATTGGCCCAGAACAAAAACGTCCGCTACTGCCTCCCTCCACTGCAACGATCACTCCGGGCCATCGGCACGTGGAGTGAAAGGTGGAGGATGGCCATCAGCCCGCAGAAGAGCTCTGCCCTTCTGCTGGGGAAGGTCCTCCGCTGGCGCCCGGTAGGAGACCTGCGGTTGAGGCAGAGAAGGATCCCTTGGGTCCGGACTGCCAAATACCTGGGTGTCCGACTGGACCGCGGCCTCACATTCACCCCACATGCCCGTGAAAAAATCGGCCTCGGCCATGCAGCGCTCAGGCAGTTGTACCCTATATTCCGCTCGACCATGCCCATCCGCCTGAAACTGCGGGTGTACCGTGCGATCATCCCGCCCCTGATCCTGTATGGATGCGAGGTCTGGGATCGGTGGCTCGTACCACCATCCGCAGACTGCAAGCCCTGCAGAACAGGGCGCTTAGGATGATCTATGGTACTGAACGTATGTTTCCCTCATACATTCTCCACACCCATTCTGGCATACTTTACGGTGAGGACGTTGTGCGTGAACGCTCGCGCTCATTGTATGCCAGGATTACATTCCATCCCAACCACCTAGTGAACACACTAGGGCAGTATGACCATCGCTTACCTAGGAGGAGAAAGAGCTACCGCCTCCCCAAGGACGCCCTTGGGTGGTGAGACCAGCCTCTCATCCCCTCAAGTCTACACTCTGTTCCGGCCACACTGAGGCCGGACCCGGCCCGCCGGCTGAACCCCGCAGCCGGGTCCCCCGGTGTGACACCGATAAACACCTTAACACAACGATCCCTAACTTACCCGACCTCTCGCTCCTGGCCCCGCCACGCTGGACGGACACTGCAACGCAGACTGCCAACAGCGGGGCGGTTCAGGGCACTGGCCTCCTTGGAAGCTAACCCCGCCACCAGGAGAATTAGCAGAGGTCGAATCAGGTCCTTCAGTTGACAACGACATCCAAGCTTTGGAAAAATGACAAAATCTTTAAGACCGCACTGGTAAATCCGCACAGCGGATAGGTACCGTGGCGATCTACCCACCGTCCGGGAGCACCCGGACGACTTGTTCTCGCTCTTGGCTCTCTCAGGAGGCACAGAGCTGACAAGGGATGCCCAGTGGTTAATTGCAAGTTGTGGCATGCGGCACTTTCCAGGCTTCACTTTGGACGTTGCGGTTCTACTCTGCAGCACACGGTTTATATACAGAAGGCATTACGGGAGGGTGTCGTATAGCTTTAATAATCACCCAGTAGTTTCTATTCTAGAGTGATGAAAATGTTTCAGTGTCATCACTGTTCCCTCGGGATATAATGTTGGTAGTTTCAGTGATTTGAGTCCTTTGGTATTTTTACAGTGAGTTTCAGAAGTAACTCAGGTGTATGATAGAGAAAATTGAGGCTCGTATTGTGATCAATTTCCTACATTTGAAGGACAAAACTGCCCGGGAAATCTATGTAATCGATTTAACCTCATATGACACCATTGTGAGGTGGAAAATAATTTTCTTATACATTGTCCGAGATCGCGATTTCATGTAAAACGTTTACGCATCTTAAGCTAGAAACAAAGCTGTCGCCATAGTTACTAACGCTAGATGTTAATTTGTTCTTCTTAGTGCGAGGACTGTTCAATAAAAAATGATCACAGCTTTTTAACAACGTACCTTTACTCATTCTCATAATTTTGATGACACTTCTCAAAATAGTCTCCCCTGAATGTGATGCACTTGTTCCAGCGTTTCTGCCTGTCTTCAAAGACATGCTGGAAAACATTTTTGAGAGATCCTTCAAAATCGCCTCTGCAGCCTTCACCACTGCTTCTGATGATGGATAATGCCTCCCACGAAGGCGTTTCTTCAAGTTAGGGAATAGAAGAACTAACATGGGGCTAAATCCATAACAGAATATAATAAGATTGAATTATTGTGTGAAAAATTACGACCGTAAAAAATTATAATTCTTTATTGTACAGCCCTGGTACATAAGTAATCGTGTCTCATTGCCATCAATTATCCACATTGACCTTTAGATAATTCGTGGTTTTCTGTACTGAGGAGCTATAGTTCTCATTTGGATCGCATCCCCTATGCACAAAATGTAGATCACAAAACAGGAGGGAAAAAAGTATGTGCATTTTATTTTTAGCATCTCAAACGGACAACATTTTACATCATGTGTGTAGCTCTTTGAGCATTGAAGACCACTGTCCTTTCAAAAATTTAATAGCTGCGTGTTGGTTTGCAGGCTTCATATTAATGTAACCCAATTTCAATCCTATTTTATTGAACAGGAACATCAGAAAGGCACTTTATTGTGACTTTTAATGACGTACGCTCAAAGGGGCAAGCTAAAAGGCTTAAAATCTTTCTAACTGAGTTATTGAAGGGTTGTTAAACCTGAATATAACATTCAGATAAAATTTCCCTCTGAATTTTGCAGAAATGTGTTATCAAGAAGCATTTTTGCTATGATTTTGATGAAACTTGTTAGCTTAAGTATTTAGAAATCAATTTAAAATATAAGATAAAGGTTTATTACCCTTAAACATATTTAAAAACCCCAACAATAAAATCAACACCACTCGTGCCTGCCTCACGTTCAAGAGGTAAAATCTTGGTTAGGGTGAGTAACTGGATAGGCTTTTTAGGGGTTTCTCCTTATCCTAAAAGATGAATTTTGATAACTCTAAGCTCTACGTACGCTGTACACATTTGAACATTATTTCATTCATCGTCCGATATGACTTAACTTTGAAGGTTTTCCCTTATCCTGAAAGATGAATGGTAACTAAGCTCTATGTACCCTGTACTCATTTGAACATCATTTCATTCATCGTCCTATATGACTTAACGTTGGAGGTCTTCTCTTATCATGAAAGCTGAATATCTGGTAACTCTAAGCTCTATGTACCCTGTACTCATTTGAACATCATTTCATTCGTCGTCCGATATGACTTAACGGAGGTTTTCCCTTATCCTGAAAGATGAAAGTCTGGTAACTCTAAGCTCTATGTACCCTGTACTCATTTGATCATAATTTCATTCATCGTCTGATATGACATAACGTTGGAGATTTTCCCTTATCCTCAAAGATGAAAGTCTGGTAACTCTAAGCTCTATGTACCCTGTACTCATTTGATCATAATTTCATTCATCGTGTGATATGACTTAACGTTGGAGGTTTTCCCTTATCCTGAAAGATGAACGTCTGGTAACTCTAAGCTCTATGTAGCCTGTACTCATTTGAACATCATCCATTCATCTCCCAATGAATGTCACTTTTGCATTTTTAAGTAAATGTAGAATAAATTTGCGAAATAACTCGTTTGTCATTTATTTGGATTGGAAGGTTCTAAAAATGTTAACATAGCATTAGTAGCTTGTAGAAGTCCAAAGTATGTTCCTATAATAAAAGCCAGCAAAAGATATTGTAAACTGGACGCGAAAAGAACGCGTATCTGCCAGCAGGTGTACAGTCGAGGCGATTCTATAGCCTTGACATGACTTACCATCCATCACCGCGATAGACCTCGCTCCAATTTGGGATCGTTTTGTCACCTTCATTTGTTACCGTACAAAAAGGTTACCTACACTGTTGTGGCTGGGCGTAACAGCTGCAAATCCGTCCAATGTATCCTATATCGAAACGAAGGCGATTTTGAAGAATCTCACAAAAAAATTGTTTCCAGCATGTCTTTGAAGACTGATAGAAACGCTGGGACAAGTGCATCACATTTAGGGGAGACTATTTTGAGAAGGACCATCAAAATTATGAGCATTAGTAAAACAAAAAGTAGTAAATAAGGCTTTGGAACAAATTCCTAAGTAAAAATCCCTCTAAAATTATATATACTGTAACGAATGCTTCGTGTAATTCAAGAAATGAAACAAACAAAAGTAACTTAACCAAGTGGAGTTTGGAATATGTATTGGGTTTCTTCGGTGTGACAGTGCTATTGTCGCGAGCATTGTTGGGGCCGGGCGCACAAAGGATGCGGCGCGGTGAGATAAAGGCCAGGTAGTGCACCACGGAGATAAAGATAAAGATATTGCGGAGATAAAAGACTTGCCAAAATACATAAAGTTAGATACTAGAAGGTTTTAGTACCACCTTGTTTAGACCAGAAATATGAGTAGAGGAAATAAAAGAAATTGCGACACGCCAGTAGGGAAAGCAGTAAAGAGAGAGTCGAAATGGAAGTTCATTCGTGAGCGTACCGCGATGTTTTGAAAGTAAACTCTTTTGTTTGTAGTTACGCTAACGGCCTTGACGATTGTATTTGGATATCTTACGTATTTCTGTAAGGGTTGACCAAAGTGTATAAATGGAGATAACAAAACACTACTGGAAACAAGATTATAAAATCGTTGCCGCAGCTCTAAGAATATGTGAAGTGGAAGGAAAAGTTGTCGTTGGTGAGCGTGTGGCACAACGATGGTTCCAACATTTCTACAATGCCACCTCGTGGATGGTAGCGTGTCTGCCTCACGTTCAAGAGGTCCCAAATTCGAATTTCCGTCAGTGTGAGTTACCTAGATAAGGTTTTTTCAGGGGTTTTCCTTATCCTTTAAGACAAATGTGGGGTAACTCTAAGCTCCATGGACCCTGGACTCATTTGAGGTTTATTTCACCCAATTCATTCACCGTCCGATATGACTTAATGTTGGAGGACGTATATGACAAAAAAGGAAGAAGTTTCAGCAATGCAGAGGAAAACACCAAAGATTTAACATATTCTGGAAGACCTCAAGTATGGAATATTGAGGATAGAGTCTGTTTAGCTAACTCGGCACGCCGGCCGACTCCTTTGACGAACACTTATAATCGTTCTGCAACACAGACCCTCCAGCTGTACGACCATTTCCCTTACTGTTACTGGGTTTTCGGTCTCTATACCACGCTTTTCCCTTAATTTTGAAAAATCCCTCTCTTCCGGGGTTTCAATATCCATATGACTTACACTTCTTGAATGTTTCGGTGCATTATCTTCCTGATCACATCATTCGGAGCCCTGACGTGAACGTCGCCCTCTCTCATTTCTTGCAGGTTACATGGTCAGATTTCACCACGATTTACACCGACGGTTCTAAATCTGCTGATGGAGTAGGTTACGCATACGTCTGTCCTTCTACTAATGCCCTGGCTCGATACCGCCTACCTATGGAGGCTCCCAGCTACACTGCGGAGGTTCTGGCCATTCGTGACGCTTTGCAATATGGGATTTCTCAGGGCTTCCCCAAACTGCTGATCTTAACCGATGCGCAGAGTGTGCTGCAGAGACTCTCATCTCCTTCCTGGACGAGAGATATGCACTGTTATCTTTACGAGATACTGACGTTGGTGAACAGCGCTACCATAGCCGGACATCAAATTCACTTCCTTTGGATCAGAGGGCATGTCGGAATTCGATACAATGAAGTCGCCGATCGTCTGGCAAAAGAGGGACTCACCCAAGGCACCTTCCAAGGCATCCAACTGCCCTACAAGGATTTCTTCCCCGTCCTTCATCGTGATGCCTATTGTCGCTGGAATGACGCCTGGATTCGTTCGCAGTCCATCAAAGGCAAACACCACGCCGCCGTTCAGACGCATCTATCCACGACCCCTGGGTTCTCCAGCTTCAGAATTGCACGTCGACATCTCACCTCCATCATTAGAATGCGACTTGGACATGGATGTTACCCTGCGCATCTTCACCGACTACGTCTCATCGATTCCCCTGTATGTCCTGATGACCCAGGCGAAACCGCTGACCTCAATCATCTCCTGTTCAGTTGCTCTCGCTACCGAGCCCACCGTTCTTCCTTCCTCCGCCGCCTACTTCAGCAGTCTGTTCCTTTTCCCGCTAGCGTCAACACCATATTACAGTTATGCCACAAACTTGTATACCAAGCTCTTCTACAATTTCTTAAAGAAAGTGATCTACAGATCTAGTCTCCTCCCATCCTCTTAATTTTCCTTACATTATTTTTCTAATTTTTCCCCACGATGGCCATATGGGATTTTACCGAAGGCCAAAAAAAAAAAAAAAAAAAAAAAAACCACAGACCCTCCTCCCAGACCGTTCTGCAAGGTTGCCACCTTTCTCGATACGTCATGGGTATCGTACGAGGTTTCGTGTAAATAAATTATCTTATGTCCATTACTGCGAAACTTCCTTAGTTTTGACTATATATATCGCCAAGCTGTAATTCTACTGGATTCCATAATAACCCTTAACTTATTCAAAGTGCTGTTATTGAAGCCCAGCTCCTTTAGGAGACCGCACAAAGTGAAGCGCCCATAAGGAAAATCACAAATTTCTTGGAAATGTGCAACCAATTCGTCTAAGGTAGGCGCTCTCCCTTTTGCATAGAATCTATAAATTTCTTGACGAATTAAATCGCATGTGAAATTATCTACTTTAGAGAAACGTTTCCTTTTGTTTTCACACTTGATCAGCGTCTTTGGTATTCTTTCGTCACAATATTTCTTACTGTATTTCTGTGAATACCCAGAATTTATCATCAGGTTCATTGCACGACCCCTTACCAAGATTATTTGTCAGCACATATTCATATGTGTTCAAAACAAGCGCTTGAATTTGCTTAGAAACAGTTCCCCTTATAACTTTGTTTTTTGAGGCTTTTCCAGTAATATAACTCGGCCCAGTTATTCACACTGTTGTCTTTGATTATTTTCACTTAACTGAAAGCTATCTACTGCATTTACCACTGCATTTCCTTCTCATGGTCTCCACATCGTGACACACAACGAATTTCTGCACGTAATGAAACAGATTAACTGGAAGTTGGAACTTTGGCAAATGAGACTCCACGTGGAGTAGACATGCGGCTGTCACTTCGAGAAAATCAGGGTTGCTATTGGTCCTCAACGACAGTGTTCCATTTCTGAAGTGTAGAGATAGATTTATGACGGTCATTAGTGGGCGGGAGGGTCAGGTTCCTTTGACTGCGGACTGCACACGCGTTAACTAAACAGACCTTACCTGACTGATTTTGCGATAAAATTCGCAAAAATTTCACGTAGGCTTTTAGAAGGACTTGGTGCATCAAAAGATGTCATACTTCGCCACATTAAGGCACTTGGAAAATCATACAGAGGCTGTAGATATCTAGTAAATGAACTGACACCTCAACATGCTGAAGGTGTCGTCAGCTTATCCGTAACCGTATGGATGATAGATTTGTCAGGAGAACTGTCACTTGTGAAGAAAAATGAGTATAACCCTGATGCCTCGAAATAGTGGCTTAGTCCCCGCCAACCTGCCAAAGTCATCGTTAAACAAAAACAGTTCGGTCCCGAAGTAATGTTGCGTGTCTGGTAGAATTTTGAAGGCGTTATTCATTGGAAACTTGTTCCAAATGGGTGGACAACTGATGCGGATCTTTAGTCTCAACAAATGGAACGAGTTCATGAAATTTTCAGACGGAGTTACCCAGCATTAGTCGCATTCTAATGATGGAGGTGAGATGTCGACGTGCAATCCTGAAGCTGGAGAACCAAGGGGTCGTGGATAGATGCGTCTGAACGGCGGCGTAGTGTTTGCCTTTGATGGACTGCGAATGAATCCAGGCGTCATTCCAGCGACAACAGGCGTCACGATGAAGGACCGGGAAGAAATCCGTGTAGGGCAGTTGGATGCCTTGGAAGGTGCCTTGGGTGACTCCCTCTTTTGCCAGGCGATCGGCGACTTCATTGTATCGAATTCCGACATGCCCTCTGATCCAAAGGAAGTGAATTTGATGTCCAGCTATGGTAGCGTTGTTCACCAACGTCAGTATCTCGTAAAGATATCAGTGCATATCTCTCGTCCAGCGGGGAGATGAGAGTCTCTGCAGCACACTCTGCGCATCGGTTAAGATCAGCAGTTTGGGGAAGCCCTGAGAAATCCCATATTGCAAAGCGTCACGAATGGCCAGAACCTCCGCAGTGTAGCTGGAAGCCTCCATAGGTAGGCGGTATCGAGCCAGGGCATTAGTAGAAGGACAGATGTATGCATAACCTACTCCATCAGCAGATTTAGAACCGTCGGTGTAAATCGTGGTGAAATCTGGCCATGTAACCTGCATTGTGAGGTGTTGAGCTCAAGGGAGAGTTCGACGTGGTTCGCTACGGGCCGGACTGCCACAACAACAATGAAAAACTTCAGGAATTGCGAAGAATCGAAGTGCTACAACACCCAGTATACAGCCCTGATCTTAAACCATCAGATTATCATATTTTTCGATCCATAGCCCATTTTTTACGTAGAAGAAATTTTGACAATATTGAAACAGTGCAAGTGGGTGTCATGGAATACTTAGCATCAAAAAGCAGAAACTGGTACCATCGTGGGGTAATAAAACTCACAGAACGACGGCTCAAGACCAGAGAGGTCTTGTAGTGATTCTAGAGTGTACTTTTCATGCCAACTGAACAAACAGTAAGTCACCAAAGATAACCACTGCAGGGGAAAACGCCATAGTTGGCTTATGCTGAATTCCTACTAATTTTAGGTTGAGAAAATCAAATATAAGAAGGAAAATTTTTATTAGCTCTAGTTTCTATGATATACACAAGCTGGAAGTATTACATATTAACGGATTGAGAGAAAAGGATACACTTTAATTACATACATGATAACAACAATGAAAGTGCACTTGATTTTTATAACTGGTGATTACATGCTAAGAGTTCTAAATTGCTGGAAAAATTCTTCGCAGATAGCCGTGTCTGAAGAGAATCATGTGGTGGCCTATTGACTTCGTCGTCTTTTAGCTTGCCTCTTGTGATGGAGTTCCGCAGAATCCCTATACAAAGACCAATAGTAATCCGCAAGCATGACTTCATTCCAACGGTCCTGATATCTTTGTTCCATAACAGAAATGTCCTGATGGAATCTCTCCCCAAGTTCATCACTAACAGCTCCACAACTAGGAGGGAAAAAGTCTAGGTGAGAGTGGAGAAAATGGATCATAAGGGACAGGTTGCATCCAAGGTTACGGTATTTTTGCATGAGCACTGTCACCAAATGCTTGTAGTTGTAATCTGTTTTGTTGCCTAAAAATCCATGAACAACACCCTTGAAGGCTTCCCAAGCTTTCTTTACCTTTCCCTAAAAAATTTCGCCAAATGCAGGATCCTTTACAAGTTCTCTTATTTGTGGTCTGACAAAAATGCCTTCCTTAACTGTTGCATCACTTAATTTCCAAAATTTCTCTCTGGTTGTGTTTTGTTACTTGTAAGGTGTGCTAACTCCCAAAAAAAAAAAATTCCCCCAAATTTAAAATCTTCACTTTAAAATATGCAATGTCACTTTATCTTCAAAACAAAAGCTAACCTATCATTTTTATGGTAATTGTTGAATTCAACAGATGGAAATACATGTAAATTCACGATTTTTAAGCCTGAAACATTTTCGTTGTCGCCCAGTATAATTCGTTGCTTCAGTCGCATTTTCGAAAGGCCGTGACAGTTACTAATATTCATTATTGCTTCTAATAAATAAGAATCCTTGCTGTGGGTTACAGTGACTTTCCTATAGTAGGTGCCGCCCTCTCGACCTTGTAACCAATCTCGCATGAAATTGCCGGATATTAGAGAGCTAATGACAGGGGACGGAGTGCGGCCGGGGGAGGAGGGGGTTGCCACGGTAATCATATCGTCGTGGCTTGTTATCGCGTCAAGCAAAAACACAAACATATTAGCTCTCTATGCCCCCAGCATACATAACTTCTGCGTAATTCGGAAGCTCCGGATATTTCAACTTTACGGCGCTGAAACACGTGGATATATCTTATATAAATTCTGTGACAGATGTCATCCTTTGTTCCGAATAAGTGGCAAGCTAGCTTAGTTAACAATGCTCAACCTCGGACGTTGTGATCAACAATCACTTCTAGAAATCTTAGGTTAGAGGTTAAAAGCTTCAGCTGAAGGCTCCAAATACCTCATTTATGCAGCCATGTGAGCCTGCTCTCGCTGCAGACATTTATCCTTCAGTATAAGAGAAAACCTCCAAAGTTAACTGATATCAGAAGATAAATAAAATGATGTTTAAATGAGTACAGGGTCCATAGAGCTTAGAGTTATCAAACATTCATCTTTCAGGATAAGAGAAAACCCCCAACGTTAAGTCATATCGGACGATGAATGAAACGATGTCCATATGAGTACAGGGTACATAGTGCTTAGAGTTACCAGACATTCATCTTGCAGGATAAGGGAAAACCTCCAACGTTAACTCATATCTGACGATGAATGAAATGAACTTAAAATGAGTACAGGGTACATAGAGCCTAGAGTTATCAAACATTCATCTTTCAGGATGAGAGAAAATCTCCAACGTTAAGTCATATCGGACGATGAATGAAATGATGTTCAAATGAGTACAGGGTGCATAGAGCTTAGAGTTACCATACATTCATCTTTCAGGATAAGAGAAAACCTCCAACGTTAAGTCATATCGGACAATTAATGAAATTATGTTCAAATGAGCACAGGGTACATAGAGCTTAGAGTTACCAGACATTCGTCTTTCAGGATAAGAGAAAACCTCCAACGTTAAGTCATATCGGCCGATGAATGAAATGATGTTCAAATGAGTACAGGATACATAGAGCTTAGAGTTACCAGACATTCATCTTTCAGGATAAGAGAAAACCTCCAACGTTAAGTCATATCAGACGATGAATGAAATGATGTTCAAATGAGTACAGGGTACATAGAGCTTAGAGTTACCAGACATTCATCTTTCAGGATAAGAGAAAACCTCCAACGTTAAGTCATATCGGACGATGAATGAAATGATGTTCAAATGAGTACAGGGTACATAGAGCTTAGAGTTACCAGACATTCATCTTTCAGGATAAGAGTAAACCTCCAACGTTAAGTCATATCGGACGATGAATGAAATGATGTTCAAATGAGTACAGAGTACATAGAGCTTAGAGTTACCAGACATTCATCTTTCAGGATAAGAGAAAACCTCCAACGTTAAGTCATATCGGACGATGAATGAAATGATGTTCAAATGAGTACAGGGTACATAGAGCTTAGAGTTACCAGACATTCATCCTTCAGGATAAGAGAAAACCTCCAACGTTAAGTCATATCGGACGATGAATGAAATGATGTTCAAATGAGTACAGGGTACATAGAGCTTAGAGTTACCAGACATTCATCTTTCAGGATAAGAGAAAACCTCCAACGTTAAGTCTTATCGGACGATGAATGAAATGATGTTCAAATGAGTACAGGGTACATAGAGCTTAGAGTTACCAGACATTCATCTTTCAGGATAAGGGAAAACCTCCAACGTTAAGTCATATCGAACGATGAATGAAATGATGTTCAAATGAGTACAGGGCACATTGAGCTTAGAGTTACCAGACATTCATCTTTCAGGATAAGGGAAAACCTCCAACGTTAGGTCATATCAGACGATTAATTAAATTATGTTCAAATGAGCACAGGGTACATAGAGCTTAGAGTTAGCAGACATTCATCTTTCAGGATAAGGGAAAACCTCCAACGTTAAGATATCGAACGATGAATGAAATGATGTTCAAATGAGTACAGGGTACATAGAGCTTAGAGTTACCAGACATTCATCTTTCAGTATAAGGGAAAACCGCCAACGTTAAGTCATATCGAACGATGCATGAAATGATGTTCAAATGAGTACAGGGTACATAGAGCTTAGAGTTACCAGATATTCATCTTTCAGGATAAGAGAAAACCTCCAACGTTAAGTCATATCGGACGATGAATGAAATGATGTTCAAATGAGTACAGGGTACATAGAGCTTAGAGTTACCAGACATTCATCTTTTAGGATAATGGAAGTTCTCCAACGTTAAGTCATATCAGACGATGAATGAAATGATGTTCAAATGAGTACGGGTACATAGAGCTTAGAGTTAACAGACATTCATCTTTCAGGATAAGAGAAAACCTCCAACGTTAAGTCATATCGGACGATGAATGAAATGATGTTCAAATGAGTACTGGGTACATAGAGCTTAGAGTTACCAGACATTCATCTTTCAGGATAAGAGAAAACCTCCAACGTTAAGTCATATCGGACGATGAATGAAATGATGTTCAAATGAGTACAGGGTACATAGAGCTTAGAGTTACCTGACATTCATCTTTCAGGATAAGAGAAAACCTCCAACGTTAAGTCATATCGAACGATGAATGAAATGATGTTCAAATGAGTACAGGGTACATAGAGCTTAGAGTTACCTGACATTCATCTTTCAGGATAAGAGAAGACCTCCAACGTTAAGTCATATCGAACGATGAATGAAATGATGTTCAAATGAGTACAGGGTACATAGAGCTTAGAGTTACCAGACATTCATCTTTCAGGATAAGAGAAAACCTCCAACGTTAAGTCATATCGGACGATGAATGAAATGATGTTCAAATGAGTACAGAGTACATAGAGCTTAGAGTTACCAGACATTCATCTTTCAGGATAAGGGAAAACCTCCAACGTTAAGTCTTATCGGACGATGAATGAAATGATGTTCAAATGAGTACAGGGTACATAGAGCTTAGAGTTACCAGACATTCATCTTTCAGGATAAGGGAAAACCTCCAACGTTAAGTCATATCGAACGATGAATGAAATGATGTTCAAATGAGTACAGGGTACATAGAGCTTAGAGTTACCTGACATTCTTTTTTCAGGATAAGAGAAAACCTCCAACGTTAAGTCATATCAAACGATGAATGAAATGATGTTCAAATGAGTACAGGGTACATAGAGCTTAGAGCTACCTGACATTCATCTTTCAGGATAAGAGAAAACCTCCAACGTTAAGTCATATCGGACGATGAATGAAATGATGTTCAAATGAGTACAAGATACATAGAGCTTAGAGTTACCAGACATTCATCTTTCAGGGTAAGAGAAAACCTCCAACGTTAAGTCATGTCGGACGATGAATGAAATAATGTTCAAATGAGTACAGGGTACATAAAGCTTAGAGTTACCAGACATTCATCTTTCAGGATAAGGGAAAACCTCCAACGTTAAGTCACATCAGACGATGAATGAAATGATGTTCAAATGAGTACAGGGTACATAGAGCTTAGAGTTACCAGACATTCATCTTTTAGGATAATGGAAGTTCTCCAACGTTAAGTCATATCAGACGATGAATGAAATGATGTTCAAATGAGTACGGGTACATAGAGCTTAGAGTTAACAGACATTCATCTTTCAGGATAAGAGAAAACCTCTGTTGTTGTCATATCGGACGATGAATGAAATGATGTTCAAATGAGTACAGGTTAGAGTAAAAATATAAGATTTTGGTAGTATCATGAAATATTATATTTTTGATCTATTCTTTCAAACTCCACAACAGAATTTGAAGGTGAAGCGATATGTCACGCACAGAGGGATACTGGAATTCCCCGCTATCTGTCAAGTCTAGAAGGTCACATATGGTTACATAGTAATTATTACATCCATTCATTTCCTGCTTAAGGAAGGAGGCTCTTTCTTTGGTCTGGAGGAACACTAGAGCTAACGTAGCAATTCTTGTATTTCTTAATAACAAAATCCTATAATTCTGTGGCTGCGTTATACACTTGTTAAAAATTGCTCTTAAAAATTTTGTTTTTAGGTGGCCATGAAAGTAGTCAAAATGTTTATTCACAGAAAACTGATAAATTATGGCTTTTATATTTAAATATAACATACGAAAGCTGTTCAATAAAGAATGATCAAAATGTTTACAGTCATAACTTTTCGCATTAAAATTCATGTTATATTCTGTTAGCTTAATGTGAAACAAACACGCCGTAGTAGTTTCATTGTTGGTACTCCTGGTTCCTGCCTGTGAGAACCAGCTAAGTTCAGACATATTCAGGAGCACCTACCGCTGCAAAGGAGGTAACACGTGAGGAACAATGTGCGGCTTGGAATATACTGCTTTCGTCTCAACAAATATTCAGTTCAGGCCTATACAAGTTACAGGAGGTCTATGGAGAGTCTGTTCTTCCCTACAGCACAGCTCAGAGGTAGTTTAAGGTGTTTAAGGAGGGGAGACAATCAATTTGAAAGGAAGGTGGACCCATTGCTCCAGTTAATGCTCTTACGAAAGAAAACATCAACACTCCTGCTGGCATTGTGAGAGAGGATTGACAAATTAGCTTAAGATCACTTTCTGAAATACTGAACATTTCATGGGTGCCCCCCACACGTTGGTGACAGAAACATTACACATGAGACGTGTTTGTGTGCGATGGGTTCCAAGACTGTTGATTCCCGAACAAAAAGACATTCGCATGCAGGTCTGCATGCAGTTAAAGTTGATGTTAGAGGAAGATCCGGAGTTTCTTTCAAACGTAATCACTGCTGATGAAACTTGGCTACATCATTTTGATCCTGAGAGCAAACAGCAAAGCTCAGTGTGGAAATCTCCTTCATCATCAACCCCCAAAATAGCAAAAGTGGTTGTGGTTGCTTCTGCTGGGAAAGTTATGGTCATCTTATTCTTTGATATTCTTGGAATGGTTTATCAGTATGTTGTACCTGCACACACATCAGTAACTAGACAATACTACAGTGATGTCCTGAAAACATTGCAAGGCCATATCAGGTGGAAAGAACCACATTTCCGTGAAGCAGTCTGGCTGCTGCACCATAATATTGCGCGGCAGAACATTGTCAATTTTGTTGCTGAATATCTTGCAAAAATCAACTTGAAGTGCATTCTTCACCCTCCCTATAGTCCGGATTAAGCCCCATGTGACTTTTTTCTATTCCCTAACTTGAAGAAACGCCTTCGTGGGAGGCATTATCCATCATCAGAAGCAGTGGTGAAGGCTGCGGAGGCGATTTTGAAGGATCTCTCAAAAATGGTTTCCAGCATGCCTTTGAAGACTGACAGAAACGTGGGACAAATGCATCGCATTCAGGGGAGACTATTTTGAGTAGGACCATCAAAATTATGAGGATGAGTGAAGGTACGTTGTCAAAAAAATGGATCATTGTATATTGAACAGCCGTATATACTTGGGTGAGAATATCCAAGCCATACTTAATTTCATGTTTATATTTCCTATTTAAACAAAATATTTATTTAACTAAGAATACAAGTCCTGATTTCCAAAAACACCAAAGGAAAAATTTTCTTAAAAATTTGACCTTTCATTTACATTACATTTTGCAGTTAATTAAATGATGATAGTTGACGCTACAGGCCATGTAGACCCTTTGTCTCCGTAAGCACCCTCTTCCATTCTACTCGGTCCTCTGCTTTTCTTCTCCAGCCTTTAGCTCCCAAATTTCTCGTCGTCTTCTTCATCATCTACCCGTTTTTTCCTGGGTCTTCCTCTTCTCCTTCTGCCATCCAGCTTTCCCATGAATATCTTCTTAATTACACTGATGTCTCTGCACATGGCCAATCCACCTTATTCTTCCTTGTTTAATTTTCACTACTATATTTGTTCGTCCAAATAGGCACTATAACTTCATATATATTTCTCAGCATCTTCCTTTCCCACCGTATAGCCATTGTTCTTCTCCGGTTGTCAACACCCAACCTTCTGAACCATACAATTACTATTTCTCTCAGTACAGTTGTATATATTTTAATTTAAGTATTCCTACTGACGTCCCTTGATTTAAGCATTTTCTGCAAGGCATAGAAACACCTGTTACCACTTGCTATTCTTTCTTGAATTTCCCCTGATGTTTTACTATCTGCTGTTACTATAGATCCCAGGTACTTAAATTTTTCCACTCTCTGGTATTCTTTCTCATGTAATGTAACTGTAGGTTCTCTTCTTGCATCCCCATCACCTCCCATCTTCATATATTTGGTTTTACTAACGTTCACTAACAATCCTAGATCTTGTGCTTTCTCTTCCAACATCCTCAAGAGCTCTTATATTCCTTGCAAGAATTGCCACATCGTCAGCATATGCCACTATTTGTACTGATCTGGAAAGTATGGTTCCTCTAGGGTTAATGGGTAACTGCCGCATTACTTTTTCCAGTGCTTAATTAAATATCCCTTGACATAGGTCTATCTTCAGATTTCAGGTATTTGTAATATAATTACACATTCGTAACGAAATGCAATTCACAAAATTTCCCCTGCATCATCTCAAAATGGTTACTAAAACTAAAACTACATTAGGTATTTATAAAGAGATAACAAAAGACGTTGGAAAGAGAAAAGTGTGTAGGTATCTGTGACAGAAGGCCAAGAGAAGTATTTCTATAATATGATGTCTATAATTTGGACTTAAATAAAATTTGGCAGAACAATTTGTTGTTATACCCCAGATAAGATTAAAAATATAAAGCCTCTAGCATCAAAATTGTAGAACACCTAATTCTGTCGTGTTTATTTGTTATACAAGAGTTAAAATCCTTTTAACTTGTACATAATACACTGTTTTAGACACTCTTGAATATTTAGAGATATATTTCTCATGGTTCTGATATTCATCTTGTTGCGATGTTCATTTGTCTTTTATAACATTAGTGTTGGCAACATAACCTTCAGAAAACCACAATATTGTACATAAGGGAGGCCGTGGAAATAACAAAACGATAAAAATAATGTAACAAAAGTATCACTAATTAATAGATTAGAGCTTTATCTGGATTTATTATTCATTTGAGAAAACTGGAATGCACGTACACAAGTATTTCAATCTGAAATAGTTATTGCTGGTGCTGTATACATGGTGTCATTTGTTCTTTGGTTAGAAACTTTGGATCATTTTGGCTGGTAACTTTCAGACATACGTTTCCAAAACGCTATAAGTTCGCAGTATTTACAGATGTCATCGTTCTTGACACAGCTGTATCGTTGAAAAGTTTATCCACAATGTTGAAGATGCCCATGTTTGGCTTTTTTATTTTTGGCTTTAATAGCAGGCCAAATTAATTAGTTACGTTTCTATGACCTATTTAGTTTTCTGCACTCACGCCATCTCCTGACCTGGTATTTAATTTACTGCAGTGTTTTGTTCAGGAATGCAACTATTGGTAGTCTTTTGTCGTTGTTGTTTGTTTTGTTATTTCAATTTAGTACTTACAACATTTCTTATAAATATCCTGATGATGGGAGCAATGTACGATTCCGTAACATCGATTTCTAATGATCTTTTCACCTGGCTTGTTTCCCGACAATGTCTTATATATATTACCTACTTTGTTCAAAATAAAAGGAGACTTTTTAGGAGAAAAAATAAACAAATAATGCTTTTAAATCTTTGTGTGATACCAGTGGCCATTTCCTAATATGAGGTTTTATTTACGCTACCTGGAATCGATTATTTTGTGTGTCAACTCGATTGGTTCGAGTCATTACTTATTTCAGGTAGTAAAAGCAGCCATGTTAAGTATTTTTACCTGGTCGTGTTATTGCCAAACGCTCTAATCCTTTACTAGTTACTATATCGTTATAAAAAGACACACGATAAAACATATCCAGGTCAAGGATTGGCTATAACCACTCATTTGTTTCTCTTTGATGTGAAAGGTCTATTACGTCACAGACTGACATCTCGAATTGCCATGTGTGTTGGCGAATTCTGCCGTGACCTCAACCCCTTCAGACATTCACTGAATTCATTACGAACAAAGTGTTGTTTTAATATATGGGTCAACAAAGGTAGGTTAGTGCATAAATAACAAATATGTGATCAACAATTCAATGATCTGCTAAATCCAGATGCTGAATGTGCATTAAAACTCTCCTCGGTTCTTTACTTTTCCTACGGTTGGGTTCTCGATACTTGCGATACTTCGATATTATCGATACAAGCATGGTATCGACATCCATCGATACTTCAGAAAACTCGCTCGATTTCTTTCGATACTTCGATGGTGTTTCTACAATTTTTATTTTAGTTTACAATCACAACACATTATTGCCACAAAGTGGAACATTACAAAACCCGAGAAATTATCAGGAATGTGGTAGCTGTACAGTAACATTATACAAGCAAATAATCGTATGTCAATTGTCAGTTAACAGTTCCCAAGAAGAAATCACTACATATCTCAACGACGATTTGTCACCTCTTTCTAGTATACTGGATTACTGAAAAACAAATTAAAAATTGCCACAATTAAGAAAAAACCTGTATTCCACTTGCAACAGTTTTCTTTGAAAGTCAATATAACACAGCAGGTCTCATATGTGACAGAAAAAGAAGTAGACTTGACCCCGAAACAGTAAAAATGCTAGTGTTTTTTAACTAAAACTTATCAAAGTGGACTGTTTTAATTTTAAAAGTCTAATGTAGAGTTTAAAAATAAGAAAACTGATGGTTTTAGGTTCTGTATCATAAAATATGTGCACCCATTTAATTTTATTGGCATTACACACTTCTACCAACATTCTACGGGCTGTTCAATAGAGAATGATCATAATTTGTTTACGGTCATAGTTTTTCGCACTAAAATTCAATCTTATAATATTCTGTTAGCTTAATGTGAAACAAAAACGCAGCAGTAGTTTCATTGTTGGTACTCCTGGTTCCCGCCTGTAAAAACCAGGCAAGTTCAGACATGTTCAGTATCGCCTACCGCTGCAATGGAGGTAACATGCAGTTAATGTTGATGTTAGAGGAAGATCCGGAGATTCTTTCAAACGTAATCACTGCTGATGAAACTTGGCTACATCTTTGATCCTGAGAGCAAACAGCAAAGCTCACTGTGGAAATCTCCTTCATCACCAACCCTCAAACGCAAAAGTTGTTGCTTCTGCTGGGAAAGATATGGTCATCTCATTCTTTGATATCCATGGAGTGGTTTATCAGCATGTTGTACCTGCACACACATCAGTAACTGGACATTAATTACTACATGGATGTACTGAAAACATTGCAAGTCCACATCAGGCGCAAAAGACTACATTTCTGTGAAGCAGGCTGGATGCTGCACCACGATAGTGCGCAGCCGCATATTGCCCATGTTGCTGAATATGTTGCAAAAATCAACTTGAAGTACATCCCTCACCCTCCCTATAGTCCGGATTTAGCCCCATGTGACTTTTTTCTATTCCCTAACTTGAAGAAACGCCTTCGTGGAGGCATTATCCATCATCAGAAGCAGTGGTGAAGGCTGCGGAGGCGATTTTGAAGGATCTCTCAAAAAATTGTTTCCAGCATGTCTTTGAAGACTGGCAGAAACGCTGGGACAAGTGCATCGCATTAAGGGGAGACTATTTTGAGAAGAACCATCAAAATTAAAAGGATGAGTAAAGGTACGTTGTCAAAAAAAATTTGTGATCATCCTTTATTGAACAGCCCTCGTAGATTGTATTGAAACTAGATGTATAGTAAAAATCTTGGAAAATATCGACCCACCTTAATTTTTACATATCCTGCACAAACTATACTTATAAAATATTATTCAGGATTTTCCCTCAGCATTTTAGCGCTATCTCCACCTCAATATTTACACGAAGCTTGGTTACACGAGAGCTGGGAATTTACTTTTTGGTGCACTGTTACTTGTATAGTTACAGTTCCTCGTGGTAAAATTCAAAAATACTTAATTCTACATCTTAAAACAGTTGTTATCTACCTCAAAGCAGCTCGTTTATTAGTTTTCATTAAATTTACTGGCTAAATTCACTGGTGGCGCCACACAGTGGTGTAAAATTAAAACATGTTCTGAATAGATGTGCAGATTAAGTGATTAAACAAGAGGCTTACTTTTTTGAAGTAATGACAGATTATATGAATGTACCACATACGGAATCTGAATCATCAACCGAATTTTACGAGCAGCGAAGAACATAACAGAAGGTCGTCAAAATGTCAAGGAAGCAATATAACAGGTCTCTTCAATGGTGCGAGTTAAGAAAACACAACTTAGGTGATTATAATCTAAATATACTGTTGCCATACGTTGAAAATAAGGCCCAAATAACATAAAAACTATTAGATTATCTCATATATAATATCGGTTTACTTATTTTGGTGTTTTGAAACATTTATTGAGTTTCTTTGGTTTGGTAATGCTAATTACAGAATGCCATGGCAGTGACGTGCATCGTGAGCATGTATCAGTCTTCAGTTGTTAATAAACAATCACAAAATGGAGATAACAAAGTTTGAACTTAGAGTTCTCCTAAAAAATTACTGGAAACAAGATTAGAAAGTCGCTGCCGCAGGTCAAAAAATACGTGAAGTGGAAGGAGAAGGTGTCGTTAGTGAGCTTGTGCACAATGATGGTTCCAACGTTTCAACAATGGAGACGAAAACATTAAGGGCCGTATTCATAGTTATCACTTTGGTCTAGATTATCTTCCGACTAACTTGGTCCGGACCAAAGGTGGTCTAACTTTTTGGTATTCATAGCCCCGGACCAAGTAAAGGCGTGGACCAGCACGGAGCAAATGTTACACAGCGTAGAAAGGTTCTTCTGCGCATGCACCAGCCCCATAGAATGCTAAACAAACGACAGTGTACCTACAAGTTTATAAATCTCTGTGGTAGTTTCACAGCTGTTTCTTAATCATTCTTACGGTTGCTGCTGCTGTTTGAGGTTCGGTAACAAAGTTTGTTGTGTTGTGAATATGGATAATATGAAGAAGCGTGGTATAAATTGGTCAGAGGATGACCAGTGTTTTCTCTAGTCCAAAAAAGAATGAACATTATAGAAAATAAATCCGTGTCGACGAATACAAATGTGAGAAAGGAGGAGGCATGTAGTTAAATTTATAACGAGTTTGCTGATAATGTGGCTTACTGATGCAGGTCTGTAGTGTTGTCTTGATATCCTCTTGCATAATACCGAAGTGAGTGTCAATTGAGATACTCAGGCCGCGGTTACGTACAGGTTAGGACGAATCATTTCTTTCAGCTTTCTGGTGTTCGCTTTACTAAACCTCTATCTGCTTTTGAAGTTCAGGTCGTCGTGCTTCACAATAATTTCTATTCTTGGCAGATAACTTTTCCTCCATGTTTTTTCCCCCCGAATTCTACGCACTACAGCTACATTTATCACTTCGTTGTCGTCCATGATGCAAAGATAGTCCACCTTCAATCTACCCCTTGGAGCTGGACCAAAATTTGATCCGGACCAACGTGTTTACTCCCAGGACTATCGCTAATGAATAAGAAAATCGATGATCCACCGCTAGTCCACCGGAAATAGGAAGTTGGTCCGGGCCAAGTTTGACTATCAATACGGCCCTTTAGATTTAGCACGTTCTGGAAGACCTAAACCATGGAAGTTTGAACATACATGCTAAATTCTGCGAGAAAATCCGCAAAATGCATCTGTAGGATTTCAGAAGAACTTGGCACATCAAAAGATACCATACCTCGCCACATTAAGACACTTGGATATAATTACAGACATAATTTTCCGCAATAAAATTCAATCTTATTATATTCTGTTAGCTTAATGTGAAACACACACGCCGTAGTAGTTTCATTGTTGGTACTCCTGGTTCCCGCCTGTGAGAACCAGGCAAGTTTAGGCATGTTCGGTATCGCCTACCGCTGCAATGGAGGTAACATGCAATTAGAATTGATGTTAGAGGAAGATCCGGAGTTTCTGTCAAACGTAATCACTGCTGATGAAACTTGGCTACATCATTTTGATTCTGAGAGCAAACAGCAAAGCTCAGTGTGTAAATCTCCTTCATCACCAACCCCCAAAAAGCAAAAGTGATTCCTTCTGCTGGGAAAGTTGTGGTCAGATGTTCATGGGATGGTTTATCAGCATGTTGTACCTGCAACCACATTAGTAACTAAACAATACTACAGGGATGTCCTGAAAACATTGCAAGTCCATATCAGGCGCAAAAGACCACATTTCTGTGAAGCAGGCTAGATGTACCACGATAATGCACGGCCGCACATTGCCAACGTTGTTGCCCGAATATCTTGCAAAAATCAACGTGAAGTGCATCCCTCACCCTCCCTATAGTCCGGATTTGGCCTCATATGAGTTTTTTCTATTCCCTAACTTGAAGAAACGCCTTTGTGGGAAGCATTATCCATCATCAGAAGCAGTGGTGAAGGCTGTGGAGGCGATTTTGAAGGATATCTCAAAAATGGTTTCCAGCATGTCTTTGAAGACTGGCAGAAACGCTGGGACAAGTGCATCGCATTCAGGGGAGAATATTTTGAGGACTGTCAAAATTATGAGGATGAGTAAAGGTACGTTGTCAAATAAGTTGTGATCATTCTTTACTGAACAGCACTCTTATGTTAATTTAAGTGTCTACTATTAATTAAAATTTAATAACCCGCTTTTTTATAATTTTATGGTTCTATCCTGTTTCAAATACGTTTCTTCCCTCGAGATATTTTTGTACAGTAGGTATATTTGTGCCTAATTTCCCTTCTGTTACACAATGAGTGTGGATTAATTACATGACTTTGATGTTCTTTTGTTTTGTTCTTGTTTTCCCATGTTTCTCTATCATATATATCCAATTTAAATAGTTGAATCTATCAATTAATTTATGGTATTGCAATAAAGAACTAAGGTTATGTAATATAATTCATAACGAGTTAATTTTTAGATTTCCTTATAGCTTCTGCTCTTAGATTATTCGTTAAAATAAAAGAATACAGATGCTATAAACAAATTTAACTGATAGTTTTAAAATATACGATTTTCTATTGTTTTACTTACTTTTTTATATGAGGCTTTACCAAATAGTTTCATATCGTATCGTCAGTTGGAGGAAAGAATATTTCATTACAAATTTTAACACTGGTAACTGCATTTGTGTTGGCAACACTGACCGGAAGTATAGGATTATCAGCAGGAAGTCGCACATTTTCAGTAGCCTTTGGGCTATAGTCATTTTAATAAACGTGCGGTAGAAGATAGGATTGTATACAGATAGTAGTATCAAGCATACTACATGAGTACCAACTTCTAAACTTCAGAATCCCTAACTATCTTATCTATAGGTCTTAGAATGCTGAAAGCAGAATTTGAAACTATAAAGTCTTAAGGAGTAGAATACTAAAGGTCGGAATATACATTTGTTGACACACATTTAGACTAAATTTCTCTGTTCAGTTGTCTTCAATGAAACAGTTGCGTTTCTATGGCATTACGTTAACTGGGAGATGTCTTATAAGTACATTATTTGCCAAACCCAGCATAGAAATTGGACGTTAGGTGTTTCATCATTGATCATTGGTGCGGATGTTAGCTGTCTTTAAGATGCTAATTTGCAAAGTTGTAAACAAAATAAATTAGCAAACATTTGGGAACAGAGGCGAGCTAGCCACGAGTTGAACACCGCCTGCTTTGCTTCCCCGGGTCGAATCGATACAAGGGGTTGTTGCGCGGAGGGGTTTGCGCATCCTCGACATGAGGGTTGTTCCCACCCCTAGCGGCAACAAAGAAAGGACTCTAAAAAATATGTATCTCTGTCTATATGTGAAATGCGGGGTGGGAGACGCTTTCTTGATAGCCTACTTCCCTGCAAGTATCAATCGCGTATCACTTTAGCCACCACAACGGGAGAGAAGTAAGTCAACACAAGAAGACAGGTAACATATCAGAACCTGAACAGAGAAGCTATTTCCCCCTTCTAAATCTGCAGCCTCCATCGTTAAGTCACATCGAACGATGAATGAAATTATGTTCAAATGAGTACAAGGTACATAGAGCTTAGAGTTACCAGACATTCATCTTTCAGGATAAGGGAAAACCTCCAACGTTAAGTCATATCGGACGATGAGTGAAATGATGTTCAAATGAGTACAGGGTACATAGAGCTTAGAGTTACCATTCATCATTCACGATAAGGAAAAACCTCCAACGTTAAGTCATATCGGACGATGAACGAAATGATGTTCAAATGAGTACAGGGTACTTAGAGCTTAGAGTTACCAGACATTCTTTTTCAGGATAAGGGAAAATTTCCAACGTTAGGTCATATCGGACGATGAATGAAGTGATGTTCAAATGAGTACAAGGTACATAGAGCTTAGAGTTACCAGACATTCATCTTTCAGGATAAGGTAAAACCTCCAACGTTAAGTCATATCGGACGATGAACGAAATGATGTTCAATGAGTACAGGGTACATAGAGCTTAGAGTTACTAGACATTCATCTTTCAGGATAAGGTAAAACCTTCAACGTTAAGTCATATCGGACGATGAATGAAGTGATGTTCAAATGAGTACAGTGTACTTAGAGCTTAGAGTTAACAGACATTCATCTTTCAGGATAAGGTAAAACCTCCAACGTTAAGTCATATCGGACGATGAACGAAATGATGTTCAATGAGTACAGGGTACATAGAGCTTAGAGTTACCAGACATTCATCTTTCAGGATAAGGTAAAACCTCCAACGTTAAGTTATATCGGACGATGAACGAAATGATGTTCAATGAGTACAGGGTACATAGAGCTTAGAGTTACTAGACATTCATCTTTCAGGATAAGGTAAAACCTCCAACGTTAAGTCATGTCAGAAGATAAATGAAATGATGTTCAAATGAGTACAGGGTACATAGAGCTTAGAGCTACCAGACACATCTTTCAGGAAAAGGTAAAACCTCCAACGTTAAGTCACATCGGACGATGAATGAAATGATGTACAAATGAGTACAGGGTACATAGAGCTGGGAGTTGCCAAACATTCATCTTTCAGTATAAGGGAAAACCTCCAACGTTGTCATATCAGACGATGAGTGAAATGCTGTTCAAATGAGTACAGGTACAAAGAGCTTAGAGTTACCTGACACTCATCTTTCAAGATCAGGGGAAACCTCCAACGTTAGGTCATATCAGACGATGAATGAAATGAAGTTCAAATGAGTACAGGGTACATAGAGCTTAGAGTTACCAGACATTCATCTTTCAGGATAAGAGAAAACCTCCAACGTTAAGTCATATCTGACGATGAGTGAAATGATGTTCAAATGAGTACAGGGTACATAGAGCTTAGAGTTACCAGACATTCATCTTTCAGGATAAGGGAAAACCTCCAACGTTAAGTCATATCTGACGATGAGTGAAATTATGTTCAAATGAGTACAGGGTACATAGAGCTTACAGCTACCATTCATCTTTCAAGATAAGGGAAAACCTCCATCAACTAAAAACTTAGACAAAATATTAAAGAAAAAACAAAAGAAATGTATAAAAACATGTGAAGGGAGCTTACACTTTAAAACTAATGCCAGATGGAGTGCTCCGTCACGTCTCTTAATTTTCTTTAGTGGTGCACTTAAGTGGTATCATTATAGGCAGTTGCGTACTGGTATTTTAGGTACTTAAAGCCATAAGCTTCTCATTTAAACCATTTGCTCTGAAGATATTTTGGTTTAGTTCTTTGAAACCTGTATCTTAGTACGAAGGTGAGTAAAATGTAAACCTCAAATTTGTAATAACAAACAGAAATTTCGCTCCATTATCCTGCAAGTGTGCTACAAACAGAGTGCAGAATGGACTGTAGGAGGCAGCATAGCGCAGACTTACACTTGCCGTCGTAGTATCAGTATAAAAATAGCCGCCCCAATTTAGATTTGCAGCAGAGAAGAACAGCGCTCTGTTGTTCGGTTTTTGCGCAGTTATGGTGTGAAACCTATTGAAATTCATCGACGAATAAAGGTTCAGTACGGTGATGCATGATTGTCACAGGAGGAAGGCTACGAATGGAGTAGGAAGTTCGCAAATGGTGAGACTTCAGTGGAACATTGCAACAGTTGAAGCCATAGTGAAGGAAAACTGCCGAGTGGCACTGAATGACACTGCAGCATGTTTACAGCTTAGTCATGGGTCAGCACACTGCATGGTGTGCTCCAGTTTCACAAAGTGTCCGCAAGATGGGTGCCACGGCAGCTGACTCCTGAAATGAGAGAACGATGTGTTGATTCTTGTGAAGAACTTCTTCGGGGCTTTTAACGGGAAGGTGTTGGCTTCCTTGCAAGAATCTTTACTGGGGACGAAACCTGGGTTCACTTCCACCAACCGGAAACGAAGAGAGCGAGCAAGAAATGACGCCATCCCTCATCACCAAAACCAAAGAAGCTGCGAACAGAACAATCAGCAGGATTGTTGATGCTGACTCTCTTTTGGAACGAAACAGGCGTCATTTTGGAGCCTTACATGCCTAGAGGGACCACTGTCACCAGTGCATCATACACAGACCTCCTAAAACACCATCTGCGGCCTGCAATCAAATCAAAGCTACCTGGATTGCTGTCAGCAGGTGTCCTTTTGCAACATGACAATGCAAAGCACCACACTGACCGTACAACAATCACAGACGTGCATTTTGAGTGTCTTCCTCATCCACCATACTCACCAGACCTTGCCCTAAGTGATTTCCATATGTTTGGACCACTCAAAGAAGTGGGAGGAAAGAAGTTCCGCTCTCATGAAGAGGTACGCCACGCGGTGCATGAGTGGCTGCGCGGACTACTAAAATAATTTTTTTCTAAAGACATTTATGCACTTTGTAAGCGCTGGAGGACTTGCATTGAGCGTGGGGGAGATTATGTTGAAAAGTTAAACACTTTGTACCACTTCTGCACAATAAATAATATTTTAAAAAATATTTATGCTTTTCATTTGTCTCAGCCTCGTATTTGTTGCCTCATTGTTGCTAGATGCTATTTTTACGTATTGTTAAGCACTGCCTGCGACAGGTAAGCTACTATCTAACTTTACTACATCCCTTCCTCCTTGAATTTTATAGCCGCAGTAAATTTACCCAGGTCGGAGAGCCGTTGTATACACATATACCTATAAAAGCATACAATTTCAATCTTGTTTGCTGTACAGAATTAATTTCATGCTTATTTAGTTTTAATTAAATGGGCATTTCCGCCACCTGCCGGAAATTAAAACCAGGTCACCTCGTTTATGAAACTCGCAAACTTGTAGCGGTATGTTTTTTTTTATACTGCTGTCTACTGCAGTGCAGATATAGAATAAGTGAGGTGGAAATAAACAAACAGGTAATTTTATAACAGATGAACATTTATACCTTCTCTGCTATATAAAGAATGGTCATAATTTCTACGGTCATAATTTTGCGCGCTTAAATTCAATCTTATATTCGGTTAGCTTAATGTGAAACAAACACGCCGTAGTAGATTCATTTTTGGTAGTCCTGGTTCCCGCCTGGTTCACATATGTTCAGTATCGCTAACCGCTGCAATGGCGGTAACACGCGAGGAAGAATATGCGGCTTTGAAATTCTGCTTTCGTTTCAACAAATCTTCAGTTGAGGCCTATACAATGTTACCGGAGGCCTATGGAGAGTCTTTTCTTCCCTACAGCACAGCTCGAAGGTGGTTTAAAATGTTTAAAGAGGGGAGGCAATTTCAAAGGAAGTTATACCCGGTGCTCCAGTTGCTGCTCTTACGGAAGAAAACATCAACACTGCTGCTGCCATTGTGAGAGAGGATCGACGAATTACCTTAAGATCACTTTCTGAAATACTGAACATTTCATTGGGTGCCACCCACATGTTGGTAACAGAAACATTACACATGAGACGTGTTTGTGCGCGATGGGTTCCAAGACTGTTGATTCCCGAACAAAAGGACATTTGCATGCAGGTCTGCATGCAGTTAAAGTTGATGTTAGAGGAAGATCCGGAGTTTCTTTCAAACGTAATCACTGCTGATGAAACTTGGCTACATCATTTTGATCCTGAGATCAAACAGCAAAGCTCAGGGTGGAGATCTCCTTCATCACCAACCCCAAAAAAAGCAAAAGTGGTTGCTTCTGCTGGGAAAGTTATGGTCATCTCATTCTTTGATATTCATGGAATGGTTTATCAGCATGTTGTACCTGCACACACATCAGTAACTGGACAATACTACAGAGATGTACTGGAAACATTGCAAGTCCATATCAGGCGCAAAAGACTACATTTCCGTGAAGCAGGCTGGATGCTGCACCACGATAGTGCGCGGCCGCATATTGCCAATATTGTTGGTGAATATCTTACAAAAATCAACGTGAAGTGCATTCCTCACACTCCCTATAATCCGGATTTAGCCCCATGTGTCTTTTTTCTATTCCCTAACTTGAAGAAGCGCCTTCGCGGGAGGCATTATCCATCATCAGAAGCAGTGGTGAAGGCTGTGGGGGCGATTTTGAAGGATCTTTCAAAAAATGGTTTCCAGCATGTCTTTGAAGACTGGCAGGAACGTTGGGACAAGTGCATCGCATTCAGGGGAGACTATTTTGAGAAGGGCCATCAAAATTATGAGTACGAGTGAGGGTACGTTGTCAAAAAAAAAAAAAAAAAAAAAAAAAAAAAAAAAGAGAGAGATCATTCTTTATTAAATAGCCCTGTAAAAGATTTCGAAGAATAATGTAATACACACTTAGGAAGGAGAGTACTTGGTTTATTTCCAGACATTAAAGAGAAGCTAAAATTGGAACGCATAAAACCAAGAACAGAATTGTTTCACTTTGTTGCAGAACACGGTCCATATAATGTATATTTAAAAATAATAGGACAGAAATACTCAGAGCTATGTGAGATTTACGTCATCCTCTCCAGTAAAACCCTAGAATTACTTTGTTGCTAATTTGTACTATCGCCAAAACGCACTGGAGCGTAAATCCTCTCTTATCTAGAAGGTTACCTCAAGTAGTGGTCGAGCTTCCACGGATTGCAAGTGTTCTGTATTCACATGCAGTCCTCGAAAATACACTGTGTTTAATATCTACGGAAAATGAAAAACAGCTGAAGTGCCAAGGCCTACTATAAATCACGAAAAGCTCTCAATTCGAAAATTAGTTATGCGCAGCACATGTTTATCGTCTTTTGTTTGATACGTCCTAATGCGCACTATAACATATTAACACTATTCTAGCTGAAGGAGGTAAGAAGTGACTTTTCTCGGCTCTACTAAGATAGATGAAAGAATTTCTTTTGGATGTGTGAGTTCCAATTATACCGCCTTTAACGTCTGTCATATTGACATGCGCTTGCCTTCGTAGCTTAACTGGTAGCATGTCTGCTTAACGCTACGGGGGTCCTAAGTTCGAATCTCGGCCTGGTAAAGTTCTTTCTCTCTTCCCTTATCCTGAAAGATTACAAGATCGTAAATAACTATTGTTTGTTGGTATCTATTGTTAAGCAGTTGACAATGAAGACGTTCGCTCTGTTGTACCCTAGTATTTTAATATTATGTTGGTACCCGCGCGTGCAAAAGTTTTCTGATGGACGAGGGGGTTGGAGAAGAAAGGGGAACAAAATTCTATGATCGTTTAGTTCAGACTAGTGAAAGCAAAGGTGAAGTTTACCTGCTGATCAACACTGACGTTACCCTCCACAGACCACTGGTGGCCGGTGACGATGAATGATCCTGCCTAGCAGTCTACCCAACAACAATAATAATAACAAAAATAATAGTAATAATAGTGATGAAGACGGGGATGAAGAAGAACAAGAAGAAGAAGAAGAAGAAGAAGAAGAAGAAGAAGAAGAAGAAGAAGAAGATGATGATGATTATGATGATAAAAGCTGACCAGGATGACTTATGTGCTGGCATTCTGATCCCAAGATTGCGAGTTCAGACCCGGTCTAGTTTGATGGTTTCTACGTGAGGCTAAAAGTGAAATGCATCATATCAGTTTTACTGACATTTAAAGAAATCTTTCGTGAAACCTCCGACATGCCGGTGAAGCTAATGTGATTTTGTATATGAACTGCCATTATCAAACAAAATAATTATTTTATTTATTTCGATGGTCGTTAACTCATTTGATGTCAAGTTATTTGATAACTTGGTAGCTATATTAATTTTAGTAGTATGTCCATATAATCTGTCCTTGAGAACTGTAACAAAGTAAAGAAACAAGAAACACTTAATTTTAAGTATCACGCAATTTAATATTATATGAACTATCGCTAACCTATGGAAGGTAGAAGTATTACGTTTCAGATAAAACTACAAGTTTTGAGTATTGGAAATGCATTTAGAAAGAAGAAAGGGAGATTAAAATGCTGGAGGTACGTGTGTGCGAGAGAAGAAGAGAGAGAAAATGACGTCAATAAGTAAAGGATCGATAAATACTTAAGTTGTTAATGGAGGGTTATATAAAACCACCTACGTTTAATGTGGCAAAACTGTGTTTATTTTCCATTGAGGCTTAAATACCTGTGCGCCGAACTCGCTGGTCAGGTATAAGGAAACTGAACCGTCCTGAAGAAACCTACCTCCCTCCTATAGGTCAGTCTTGCACATATCGGAATACCTACATTTGCTGGCGTCTGTACGTTGTCCGCAGGCTGGGAAGCGTAGTAGATGGTTTCTACTCATAACTTCTTTAACTGTACAGAAAGGATAACATACCAATCCAGAATAAATGTTTATTGAGACAGTCATGGCCTCCTAACAGTCTAAAAGTTTCTACACAGAATTTCCTTGGTAGTGCATAGCTTCTAGTCGTGCTGGTACGTGAATTTTCCCATAGTTTTCCTTTTATTTGTAATATATTAGCATCATTAATGCTTTTGATTATATGTTGATATAATTATTCTAATGATAGAATGATAACTTAGTGTTTCAAATGAGTTTGTCGTAATTGTACTGTCTTTTTTGGCTAGAAAGTCAGCTGTTTGTTTACCATGGATTATTTTACACTAAGGAAGAAACAATTGAATATTTCCCTTTAGCTCGAAGGAAAAGTTCTCACAGAAACTTGTGAAGCCAAATTTGAGGGTCGCTGATAAGTCCTGCGTCTCAAATAGAGATGGCACCACTAGGCCAGTTTTAGTTTGTACCCATAGTTAACGTCAATAGCTTGTTTAGTTTTTGAATGAAAGCATTTTAAATAAGACAAGTGTAGAGGTTTCACGAAAATGGATGATTTGGAAAAACGAGCGGTAATAAATACTTCCATTTGAAAGGCTTAAAACCTAAAGAAATCAAGGAGGATATGGACAGTACATTGAAAGACTCCGCCATTTCATATACAATGATTAAAAGGTTGGTTGTAGAGTTTAAAATGGGACGTACGAGCATTAGTGATGAGCCTCGCTCTGGACGTCCTGTGGAAGTCACAACTCCAGAGATCATTGAAAAAATTCCTCGTTTAGTACTGGAAGACCACAACGTTCAGTGAGTTCAAAGATTCCGGCCTCTGTTACCCGGGAGCGATGAAAACCTCCGAGGGTCATTCCTTTGGGCAATAACTTGAGTCTAAAAAGCCCCCCCCCTCGACAACAACGTTAAGACGGGTAGAAGTGGATATGCCACTTACGGGCGTCAACACTGCAGGGAAGACTACCGAATAACCTCGGTGGGGCCACCTGGTGATCTAGCACACCTTCTAAGGTCTGTCTAGTCAACGGGTGTGCAGTTCGGGCTCAAAGGAACCTAACCCTCCCGCCCACTAATGACCATCATAAATCCATCTCTTCACTTCAGAAATGGAACACTGTCGTTGAGGACCAATAGAAACCCTGATTTTCTCGAAGTGACAGCCGCATGTTTACTCCACGTAGAGTCTCAGTTGCCAAAGTTCCAACTTCCAGTTGATCCGTTTCATTACGTGTAGAAATTCATTGTGTGTCACAATGTGGAGACCGTGGGAGGGAAGTGCAGTAGTAAATGCAAATGAAGTAGTAGATTACTCTCAGTTAAGTGAAAATAATCAAAGTGATGGCAATAGTGTGAATAACTGGGCCGAGTTATATTTCTGGAGTAGCTTCTAAAAACAAATGTATAACGGGAACTGTTGCAAAGCTAATTCAAGCGCTTGTTTTGAACACATATAAATATGTGCTGACAAATAACCATGGTAAGGGGTCGTGCAACGAACCTGATGATAAATTCTGGGTATTCACAGAAATACAGTAAGAAATATTGTGACGAAAGGAATAACAAAGACGCCAATCAAGTGTGAAAACAAAAGGAAACGCTTCTCTAAAGTAGATAATTTCACATGCAATTTAATTCGCCGAGAAATTTTTAGATTCTATGCAAAAGGGAGAGCGCCCACCTTAGACGAATTGGTTGCACATTTGCAAGAAATTTGTAATTTTCCTTATGGTACTGCACTTTGCATGGCCTCCTAAAGGAGCTGGGTTTCAAATACCGCACTTTGAATAAGTTAAGGGTTATTATGGAATCCAGTAGAATTGTAGCTTGGTGATATATATTTGTCAAAACTAAGGAAATTTCGCAGTAATGGACAAAAGATAATTTATTTAGACGAAACCTAGTACGATACCCATGACGTATCGAGAAAGGTGGCAACCTTGCAGAAAGATCTGTGAGAAGGAGGGCCGGGGTTGTAAAACGATTATAAGGGTTCGTAAAAGGAACGTGCACACGAGTTAACTAGCTCTGTAGGCTAGTGACCGGGACTTATGAGGCAACGCTCTACCTCCTCTGGGCGACCGAAGTCTGGACAGAGGTACCGGACTTCCCGCGGGTAATGGCAACACACCACCCTCTCGAGTTCTACGCAATACTAACAGCTCCCACTCAGGGAGGGGCTCGAATATTCGGCCCGAGGTTCCTCTTGTAACGCCAGAGGCACCACGAGTGCTAAGGGTGCAGTAAAGAAGCTGAAGGGGACGGTTCCTCTCCGCTACGGAAACTGGAAGACCACAGGTTAAAGTTGTTTGAGATAGCAGAGGCTGTAAACGTATGCAGGTAATATTTTAAGTAACGTTTTGGGCTTTGACAAGATCTGTGCTACGTTTGTTGACACCTGATCAAAAGTTGCAAAGAAAAACTGTTTCTGTTAAGAATTTGCAGGTGTACCATAAAAATCCCAGTGAATTTTTCAGACCGCTTATTACCATGGATGAAACATGGATACATCGCTACACTCCAGAAAGTAAATCATAGTCAAAACAGTCGACTGCGCCAGGTGGACCAACTCCAAAAAAAAAAGGCAAAGCTAACAAGGTTTAGGTGAGTGTATTGTGAGATGCACATACTGATTAGCTGGAAAAGGGTAACATTATCACACTGGTGACTACTACGGAAGCTTATCACAACATTTGAATGATGAGATGCAAAGAAAAAGACCTTATTTGACAAAGAAATATATGATATACACAAGCTGGAAGTATTACACATTAACGGATTGAGAGAAAAGGATATATTCTAATTGCATACATGCTAACAACAATGAAAGTGCCTTTGATTTTTTTAATTGGTAATTACATGCTAAGAGTTCTAAATTGCTGGAAAAATACTTGGCAGATAGTCGTGTCTGAAGAGAATCATGTGGAGGCCTATTGACTTCGTCGTCTTTTAGCTTGCCTCTTGTGTTGGAGTTCCACAGAATCCCTATACAAAGACCAACAGTAATCCGCAAGCATTACTTTATTCCAACGGCCCTGATATCTTTGTTCCATAACAGAAATGTCCTGATGGAATCTCTCCCCACGTTCATCACTAACAGCTCCACAAATAGGAGGGAAAACGTCTAGGTGGGAGTGGAGAAAATAGATCTTAAGGGACATGTTGCATCCAAGGTTACTGTATTTTTGCAGGAGCACTGTCACCAAATGCTTGTAGTTGTCATTTATTTTGTTACCTAAAATTCCATGAACAACACCCTTGAAGGTTTCCCGAGCTTCCTTTTCTTTCCCCTCCAAAAGTTGGTCAAATGCGGGATCCTTTACAAGTTCTCTTATTTGTGGTCCGACAAAAATGCCTTCCTTAACTTTTGCATCACTTAATTTCTCTGATTCTGTTGTTTTATTTGACAGGTGTGCCAACTCCCCCCCCCCCCAAAAAAAAAATTCCCCAAATTTAAAATCTTCACTCTAAAATATGAAATGTCATATTATCTTCAAAGCAAGAGCTAATCTATCATTTTTGTTGTGATATAAAATTTACCAGATGGATATACATGTAAAACACCGGTATGACATATGTATTAGCCTTTCTGGAGATTATGTTGAGAAATAAAGACAAAAATACTTTTTTATTGTGAGGCCCGAGACTTAACAGCCGATCGTCGTGTTAAGCTATTATTTCTGATACAAAATTAATATGAAAAAGACATATTGATATTATAAATCACTTAATATTTGATTCTTTATTTCAACCGCAAAAGGATTACCATTGTTTTCCGCTATTGCTGCCATCTCATTTTGTAATTTGATACTATAGTCCAACAGCACGAGGTATATGAATCTGGACGTGCCACCATTAAAGACAACTGTGTTGCAAGAAAGTGCAATAGTTAATGTGACTGACACGCCTCGATGACTCACTGATGCAACAGATGGTATAAACTGTCGCCAGCTATTACAAATTTGCTTTTCATTAGTTGCTTAACGTTACAACACAGCTCAGCATGTAGTAATAATCACATGTTTAACCGCACAGCCTCGATTACCATGTCGCATGACATGAAAAACAACACCCATTAAAGTAAATTAATAAACTGCAGTTTCAATTTAAAATGCATCCACAGGATTATTCATCTTATTTGTCGGCGACAAATTGTCGCAAATGGGGTTTAAGACCGGTTATGAACAGTTCTTTCTCTGCACAGGTAAATTTTGCATTCCGTGCAAACTTTGGATATTAAGATCTATTTATAACGGTTTAAAGTTTCAAATAAGTGTTGAAACTTACGTACATACATCTTGAATATTATAGGAATGTTCTATTAATGCATTCTTTATCTATATAAATAAAAATAAATTGATATTTGTTAGTTTCACAAAAGCTCGAGAACGGCTGAGCCAATTTTCCTAATTTTGGTTTTGAAATAGTTATATAAGTCGAATGAAGGTTTAAAAGGCAAGAAAAGAAAGTCTGAAGTGATAATGGACCGGGTTATTAATTAAATATAAAGGTATACACGCAGAATTTTACTAAATATATACACTTTCTTTTATTTTGAACGAACAAAAGCATTACAAAGTACAAAGATGCTCCACTGTTTGCCAAAGTCTTCAAAGATACTTCACTTACCATATTTTACCAAATAACGTTACTCGTTTGTCATCAAGACCGAAATTCTTTTTACCTAGCACGGTGATATATCAGGGTGGGTAAAAAATTAATGCCTCCAATTTTTTTCTCTTTTAATTTCCAAGAAAAATGAATCTAATTTACATAGCTTGAAAACTACAACATTGACGATTAATTTTTCACTATTCATTATAATCTCCGTCCTTTTCCACAGTTTTGGTTCACCTTTTAACTAGGGCATGTATTCAAGTGTGGTAAAACACGGTCTTGCTTCCTAAAGTCATTGACGCACGGACGTTTTCACAGCCTCCTCATCTTCAAAATGAATCCCACGATGAGCTTCCTTTAGTGACCCGAACAGATGGAAGTCTGATGGTGCCAGATCAGGGCTGTATTGGGGGTGAGGTAAGACTTGCCATCCCAATTTTTCAATTTGTGCAGTGCTGTAACGGATGGTGTGTGGTCTTGCAAAAGAAGAACATCCGCCATAGTTTTTGTTGGGCGAACTCGGCGAAGACGAGAGTTCTGACGTATTGGACAGAATTTATTGTGCATCTCTGTTCCAAAAAATCAATCTTAAGCACACCCTCTGCATCCCAAAACACTGTCACCATAACTTTTCCTACCGACCGCTGAGTTTTGAATTTTTATTTTCTTCAGTGACGTTGTGTGATGCCATTCCAATGACTGCGGTTTTGATTAAGGTTCAAAAATATGAACCCACGTTTCGTCTCCAGTAACAATTTTTTTCCAGAAACTCCTCTCCGTCCAAACTGAAGCGCTGTAAGTGTTCGAAGGCTATTGTTTTCCTTGTTTCTTTGTTTTGGGCGGTTAACATTCTTGGTACCCAACGTGAACAAACTTTTGAGTAACCTAGTTGTTGAATAATCGTCATCACACTGCCTTTACTGAGGGAGGTAATGCGACACAATTCACCTGTTGTTACCCGTATACGAAGTATAAATATATCGTGGAAAATAAGTGGACGGCTGCGGTGAATGTAAGAGAGAAAGATGTCACGTGGGAAAATATTGGAAACGAATTTAATTCAAATGCATGTGTCACTACTACAAGTACTAAACAACTTTGTCAGTATTACGTAAATTAAAAACGAGGAGCGAAGAAGAACAAGTGACTTGAACGTTTCAAGACGGGACGTGGACAGTGTATTATCCACATAATTCAGTGAATTATAAAATCGCAAAGTTATTAATAATTGAAGCAAAGGCGAGATCGACATATTTCTTTCGTTACATGTTCTAACCTCTCTTGTACTTCCGCAGTAACCTTCATAACAACTTGTTTGGACAGTCTATACCTCTGAGGAAATTTTTTTTCTGATAGCTTCTCAAAATAATTTCTCCTCATAGGACGTACTCTACTACGAAAGCCATTTAGACGGTCTTAAATATAGCAAATCGACATCAACAGCTGAGTTCTTGCCCGCCATCTTGACTATTTACAGTTGTTAAGGACTTAACATCAGAAATTTGGCTTGTTAGTTTAACAACAGACTTAACACGACTGCTAAGCTAACACTTGTTGGTGAAATACAATTTTGTTTTAACTTTTGCTAAACTCATGTTAACTCTTAACATTTGTATGTGAAATTGGGTATAAATGTGAAGAAGATAATGAATGACGTCAACGAGGCAACAATCATTAAGGGAAAGTACAAAGGAGAGGATATCTTGATCCCGGTATTCCGACGATTCCAACGAATTTACGTTTCGATTTTAGGCGTCTACAATTTTCCCTGCATTTGGCCTTTGCCATGACCATAAAGAAATTACAAGGACAGTCATTCTAAGCTTCTGAAATCAGCTTAGCTTTTTCCTGTTTCTCTCATGGACACATCACGTATTTGCGCGTCGGCAAACCATCATCTTTATAGGAGGGCTGTTAAACAATGATCACAAATTTTTTTGACAACGTACCTTTACTCATCCTCATAATTTTGATGGTCCTTCTCAAAATAGTCTCCCCTGAATGCGATGTACTTGCCACAGCGTTTCTGCCAGTCTTCAAAGACATGCTGGAAACAATTTTTGAGAGATCCCTCAAAATTGCCTCCGCAGCCTTCACCACTGCTTCTGATGATGGATAATGCCTCCCACGAAGGCGTTTCTTCAAGTTAGGGAATAGAAAAAGGTCACCTTGGGCTAAATCCGGACTATAGGGAGGGTGAGGGATGTACTTCACGTTGATTTTTGCAAGATATTCAGCAACAACATTGGCAATATGCGGCCGCGCATTATCGTGGTGCAGCATCGAGCCTGCTTCATGGAATTGTGGTCTTTTGTGCCTGATATGGACTTGCAATGTTTTCAATCCCTGTAGTATTGTCCAGTTACTGATGTGTGTGTGTGTGCAGGTACAACATGCTGATAAACCATTCAATGAATATCAAAGAATGAGATGACCATAACTTTCCCAGCAGAAGCAACCACTTTTGCTTTTTGGAGGGTTGGTGATCAAGGAGATCTCCACACTGAGCTCTGCTGTTTGCTCTCAGGATCAAAATGATGTAGCCAAGTTTCATCAGCAGTGATTGCGTTCCAGAGTAACTCCAGATCTTCCTCTAACATCAACTTTAACTGCATGCAGACCTGTATGCAAATGTCCTTTTGTTCTGTAATCAACAGTCCTGGAGCCCATCGCGTACAAACACGTCTCATGTGTAATGTTTCTGTCATCAACGTGTGGGTGGCAGCCAATGAAATGTTCAATATTTCAGAAAGTTATCTTAAGGTAATTCGTCGATCCTGTCTCATAATGGCAGCAGCAGAGTTGATGTTTTCTTCCGCAAGAGCAGTAACTGGAGCACCGGGTCCACCTTCCTTTGGAATTGACTGTCTCCCCTCTTTAAACATTTTAAACCGCCTTCGAGCTGTGCTGTAGGGAAGAACAGACTCTCCATAGGCCTCCTGTAACATTGTATAGGCCTCAACTGAAAATTTGTTGAGACAAAAGCAGAATTTCAAAGCCGCATATTGTTCCTCGCGTGTTACCTCCATTGCAGCGGTAGGCGATACTGAACATGTCTGAACTTGCCTGGTTCTCACAGGCGGGAACCAAGAGTAACAACAATGAAACTACTACGGCGTGTTTGTTTCACATTAAGCTGACAGATTAAGATTGAATTTATGACCGTAAAAAATTACTATCATTCTTTACTGAACAGGCCTCGTTTATTTACGCACCAGAAAAAATACAGAAGATGTTGTCTATCAAAAGCTTTAATTTGATTAACATAACTGTAACTGTATTAAATAAGACCTCTAAAGGCGCCTCCCGGAGAAAATGGCCAAAGCCTCCTTAATTCTCCGCTCCTGGTAACTGTTGTAAGTGTTGCATAACTGTTGTTAAGGAGCACGCTTAGTCGTGATACTGGATTTCAGTTCAGCTCCTCTTGGAAATCGGCCTTAAAAATGGAAATCCGTCGACTTAAGAAGCAGAGATCAATATAGTTTGATAATCAAGTAAAGAAGTTATGTTTCTTGTTTGACACAATTAATTTTCTAATTGCCTTTACCTGGCTTGCTGCCCAACAAGAAATTGAGCATGTAACTGTTGTATTTAAATTTCACCCCTAATTGCAGAATAATTACCTAACTAATCTGAATTTGTTTTATTTATATAGATAAGTTCACAAAACGTTTGTTGGTGGTACAAGGTTCCCCGGGTCAGCTAGTCTTGTATACTTTTTTTACATACTAAACACTAAGTGATAGACGAAAGTGTGTAGATGTCTTAAAATTCTCAATTCATTCCAAGGAGTTTCTCGTAGCACAAGCTGGATTTCAAATTGCTCAATACTTCATCATTTTTATCTCTATGCCCCTTGTATGTGTAATATATTTCTGTAAACGTTTACGTGAATTAAAATGTAGTAGATATATAAACAGGCTTTGCTAAGAATGATCTGAATGTTTACTAATAAACAAATGAGGGAGAGAAAGTAATGTAAACATGTGACATTCTCAACTGGACACAAACAATATATTAGTAATTACTTATTTATTAAAACAAAAATATGTTCAAGATCTTCTACGGAAACAAGCTAGGTGAAAAGAAGATTAGAAATTAACGTTTGGAGAGCGTTCATCGCTGCAATCATCGCATTTTAAGAAACATTTTAACTACAAAATGTATAACTGCATATAGCACAAATATCAACAAAGACAAAACACTATCAATTCTCGGATCATGAACAAAAGACTGTTCAGGAAAATAGTCAATACCACGTTCTTTGGAATATATACGATATTTGTAAATGTATGAACTTAAATAAGATCATTTCCGTATACTTTTTAAGGTAAATAGTAAATATATGGAGGTATGTTCAAGTAGAATGTTTAAATGCACTCTTAGTGTCAGATAACCATACATAGGCGTCCATAGAGAAGCGAGACCTTCAGTAGGAATTTAAACTTCCGTGCTATTTACTAATTGTCTCTGACGTCCTTGCAGAATACCATCCAGACGTTGAGGTCATCACATGATGACGGAATATACAATCATGTGACCTCAAGCCCGATTCCGCTCTATGGGTGGCCATGGAATTCAAATATCAAGCTATAATCAAATTATGCACTTGTTTCGAAAGTTGTCCTCAAAATTTTATGATTCTATGCATCACAGTATGTATTATTTTGGTAAAGCAGGCATTTTCATAACATTTGAAGTCGAGAATTCATATTAGAATGAATACTCGATACCCCTCGATACTCACGATATTAGGACGGTATCAATATCAAAGGATCTTCAGAAAATACACTCGATAATTTTTCGATACTTCGATTCTGCAATGTTATTTTCTTTTAAAATCACAAAGCATAATTTCCGCAAGTAGAACATTGCAAAGCCGGAGAAACTGCCAAAAATGCACAATAACTTTATGCAAGAAAATAATGCTGTGTCAGAATTAGTGCCAGTTAACAGTTCCCAAAAAGAAATCACTGCAAATCAGGAGGATTTGTCACCTTCTCTTTCTAGTGTACTGGATTACTGGAAAACAAAACACAAATTTTCCACAACGAAAACAAAATTATCCACTACGTATCTCCACCTGCGACAGTTCTCAGAGACCATTTAGTACAGCAGGAAATATATGTGACAAAATAATAAATAGAAATGAGGTCTTTTTCTTTTGACCTCATTACTCAAAGGTTGCAATAAGCTTGCGTAGTAGTCACCAGTGACACTTTTACTCTTTACCAAGTAACCAATAAAAGTGAGTCGCCATAACCTTGTTAGCTGACAAAATTAACTTTGCCTATTCTTGGAGTTGCTTCACCTGGCACAATCCACTGTTTTGACTGCGATTTGTTTCTGGAGTGTAGTGATGTATCCTAGTTTCATTCATAGTACGAGGGCTGTTCAATAAAGAATGACAATAATTTTTCGCACAAAAATTCAAACTTATTATATTCTGTTAGCTTAATGTGAAACAAACACGCCGTAATATTTTCATTGTTGGTACTCCTGGTTCCCGCCTGTGAGAACCAGGTAAGTTCAGACATGTTCAGTATCGTCTACCGCTGCAATGGAGGTAACAGACGAGGAACAATATGCGGCGTTGAAATTCTGCTTTCGTCTCAACAAATCTTCAGTTGAGGCCTATACAATGTTACAGGAGGCCTATGGAGAGTCTGTTCTTCCCTACAGCACAGCTCGAAGGTGGCTTAAACTGTTTAAAGCGGGGAGATAAACCAATTTCGAAGGAAGGTGGACCCCGTGCTACAGTTACTGCTATTACGGAAGAAAACATCAACACTGCTGCCGCCATTATGAGAGAGGATCGACGAATTACCTTAAGATCACTTTCTGAAATACTGAACATTTCATTGGTCGTCACCCACACGTTGGAGACCGAAACATTACACATGAGACGTGTTTGTGCGCGATGAGATCCAAGACTGTTGATTACAGAACAAAAGGACATTCGCATGCATGTCTGCATGCAGTTAAAGTTGATGTTAGAGGAAGATCCGGAGTTTCCTTCAAACGTAATCACTCCTGATGAAACTTGGCTTCAGCATTTTGATCCTGAGAGCAAACAGCAGAGCTCAGTGTGAAAATCTCCTTCATCACCAACCCCCAAAAAAGCAAAAGTGTTTGTTTCTTCTGCGAAAGTTATGGTCATCTCATTCTTTGATATTCATGGAGTGGTTTATCAGCATGTTGTACCTGCACACACATCAGTAACTGGACAATACCACAGGGATGTCATGAAAACATTGCAAGTCCATATCAGGCACAAAAGACCACATTTTCGTGAAGCAGGCTGGATGCTGCGTCACGATAATGCGCGGCCGCATATTGTCAATGTTGTTGCTGAATATCTTGCACAAATCAACGAGAAGTTCATCCCTCACCCTCCCTATAGTTCGGATTTGGCCTCATGAGACTTTTTGTATTGCTTAACCTTAAGAAACGCCCTCGTGGGAGGCATTATCCATCAACGGAAGGAGTGGTGAAGGCTGCGGAGGCGATTTTGTAGGATCTCTCAAAAATGGTTTCCAGCATGTTTTTGAAGACTGGCAGAAACGCTGGGACAAGTGCATCGCATTCATGGGAGAGTATTTTGAGAAGGACCATCAAAATTATGAGGATGAGTAAAGGTACGTTGTCAAAAAAAAAAAAAAAAAAAAAAAAAATTGTGATCATTCTTTATTGTACAGCCCCCGTAGTGGAGTTCTTAACTGAAATTTAAACTTTTTGTAATTTATGGACAGTATTTAACTGGTTTGAACCTGAAAGACTGCTTAATTGTGCTCCTTATCAGGCTTAAGATTCCCTTACGTGCCCTATATATACGACAAAGTACCACCGTCTTTACTTTCCTTCCTGCTCTCCGGCAGGTGTCAATGCCCGAGGATTTGAGGTTGGCCTGATATCCTACACCACGGAAAATAAGAGTAGAGGTCTTTTACCATCTCTCACCTTACTTCCTGCAACAACAAAGTATACGGCACCTCGGAAACACCCTGTATATTAGAACTGCGGATAGTTTAGGGGCACCGTTAGCAAATTTAAGCAAAAAACCGGTAACTGCGATAGCTTTTGGCAAATTAAAAACACTAAATGTCAGGCTCGTATGTAGCGATGTTGGTTTATAGCTACGAATGTGTTCTAAGTAATATAAAATGGGGTCGAGGACACCTTCAGCATAACACAGCGTGTAATGAATGATAAGAATCATGTGTGCTAAATACGGATTCTGCAATTCAATACATTTTCGTCCATGACACACTGTAATTCAGTCATGTTCAAGGCCCCTTACATCGTAACCTAATAACAAAATGTGGGAGAAGGTTTATAATTTACTCTATGGAAGTAAACCTGTACATTTTCAGGGCACAGAATGGAACTTCAGAACTGAATAGTCATTACCTCTTCGTAATTTTCAGTTGAGATACATATGCTTGTATACTTCTTACATTTAAATTACATCCTTTTAAAATTTAGAGGGCGGTGATTAGGTCTCCAGGTAATAGACCACAAAAACATTAAAATAAGTAATCAAATAAGTGCTACTACAAGCTCAAAATAGGTGGGCATTAGAAGTAACCTTAAACGTTTACGTAGACACAAATCTTTATCATTTACCATATAAAAGCACTGAAAAAACAACATTACATGATCATACAGCTTACACTAATACAGTTATTTAATTTCCCTATTTCCACAATGAAGTATAAACATTATATTTTAAAATTCCACTATATAATTGCATGTATATTTAAGTTTTTAAGCATTTTCTCAATGGGACACAGGGAAACTATAATCGGAAAAGTAAGCTAATGCCACATTAACAAATAAGCATCGATAACCAAACTACTTAAATATAGTAGGCAAAGACTTTCATTAAGGATTTCATTTTTAAACATGGGACACTATATCCACATTCACAAGAGGTCCCAAGTTCGAATCTCGCTCAGGGTGAGTTTTCCCTGGTTCTTTAAGATAAATGAAGATAATTC